>CM062817.1:85588925-86008925 GCA_031772625.1 Pinus tabuliformis
CCCCATAGAATCCCACTATCATTATTGTTGTGCCCTTATATTGTTATTGTTAGGTCGGCTTTGGTTATATTGTGACCCCTTAGACTCCTATATATAGAAATGAGGTTTTGTCATTTGTATCATCCAAGAATTGTTCATTTGTGTAATGTAAAGGAGGTTTTCCCCTCTAAGAGGCTTATTTCTAAGGCATTGATCTATCTTTTCTATGTTTTTATGAGCTGGTTTCATAACATTTGGTATCATAGCTTTGGATTCTAGGGTTTCGCTGCTCCAAATAGGTCTTCGTGGAATATTCACTATAACTTTTTCGCTATGAAGTTTCAGAAGCTAAAACAAAAACCCATTTGACACAGAATCGGTTTAAACCTCAGGCCCAAATTTCAGATCTTGTCTCGCTATATTTTCGGAGATATAATTTGAGGAAGTTAGGGTTTTTGTAGACCCCTGAATTACATTCCAAATAGGTGACCTTGAGAAAACCGTCATAACTTTCGCTCTGAGAATTAGATTGAATTTTCGTAAGAAGTTACAGAAAGAGAATGGACTGTAGTTTTTTGGGTATCATTTTCAGAACCTAAGATTGAAATAGTGACCAACGACATGTTGTACAAGTTCGCTCTACTGAACCAGTCTATACTCAGGTCATTGTGGGCGATTTGGCATAACTCTTCATTGGATATTCCAATCTTGATCAGACTTGCGGAGTTAGAAATATTACTTAGAGGGTTACCGCAGGAAGAAATTGCAGACCTTGGAGATAAAAAAGTACAGAGATACGTCAGATTCAATATCGAGCTCCTACAAAGTGAAAAAAGGTGTGTAGTTTTTTTTATTTTTTTGCATAAGCTTGGTTTAAAAAATTAGTTTGAAGGAATTCAAAGGGCATAGTGAAGCATTAGTATCAGTAATTGATGCCATGAAGAAATAAAATGGAAACACCTAGTAAGAAACCTGAAAGCTCTTGCATGATTCATGAAGAAGAGGAAGAAATGCAACATGATATATCAAAATTACGAGACCAAGCGCAACAAATTTCACTTGCACAAAAAGTAACAAAAGCTAAGATGGATGGTCTAAACAAAGACATAGAAGCTAAGATGTATGGCGTGGAAGCTAAGATGGATGGTTTAAAGAAAGGCGTGAAGCTAAGATGAATGACGTGGAAGCTAAGATGGACGGCATGGAAGCTAAGATGGATGGAGTGGAAGGTAAGATGGATGATTTAAAGAAAGGCATGGAATATTTGAAGACAAATTTGACAAAGTTTCTACAAGAAATTCTTATTTATGGCGAAAGGGTCGTAAAGGAAACTCATGATGAGAAAAAAATAAATGTTAATCATGATTTCATAGACTCTAACGTTGGATCGAAGAACCACCATGTTCCAAAGATCGATATGAGTAAGTTTGATGGCAAGGGAACATGGATACTACAAATGGAGAAATTTTTCGATCTCCATAATGTGCAAAACACACAAAAGGTATGCATTGAAACTTTATATTTGGAACCAAATAAGTTTGTATGGTATCGATGGCTTTGCTCTCGTAAAAAAATTGTCACTTGGGCTATTTTTACGGATGAAATGATATCAAATTATGAGGATACAAAAAGCAACACTTTTTTTGGCCAATTGATAAATCTCAAACAAAAGGGTTCAATAATGGAGCACATTGAGGACTTCCAAAAATTGAATATAAGGGTAAAAGATATTCCAAAGGAGCATAGGATTGATGTGTTCATAGGGACTTTAAAGGATAACATCCAACATGAGGTTTGCCTATGGGAACTAGATTCATTGGAGAAGGCATTCAGGTTGGCAAGAAAAATGGAAAGCAAAATTATGACAACAAGGAAACCTACCACTCACAATCATAAAGATGGAAGTGTTGCTGCCCCTATCCATCCACAACCTACAAGGTTGACACCACAACAATTGGAAGAAAAAAGAGCAAAAGGGCTTTGTTATAGTTTTGATAGCAAATACACTAAAGGTCATACGTGTGCTGAGAAGAAATTATTTTACATAGACAGTGAAGAGGAGGAAGAAAAGGAACAAGAAACGTAAAAAAAAGAGGATATACACCAAGAAAAAACCCTAGAAAAAGAAGAAATGAATCCGACCATATCTTGTAATGCATTGGCTGGAATTACCACTCCTCAAACTATCAAGATAGAAGGGCATATCAAGAAGAAAAAGGTAATAGTGTTGATTGATTCGGGAAGTACCCATAATTTTATTCATTGTAAGATAGCCAAGGAATTGAATTGCTTCCTACATCCAGCACCAAAGTGTCAAGTGATGGTTGCAAGTGGAGGAACCATAAATTGCTCAGGAAAGTGCCATAATATCAAGCTATCCATGGGAGAATATGTATTGAATAGCCCAATGCTTTCCATTCCAATGGGTGGTGCTGATGCTGTACTAAGAGTCCAATGGCTACAATCCTTGGGTACAATAGCTTTTGATTTTCAAGAACGTTTCATGAAATTCTGTTCAAAAAAAAAGGAAGTTGAATTAAGGGGTATAGCAGGGAAAACGTGAAAGATAATTAGCTCTAATAGAATGACAAAGCTTCTAAAGGAAGAACAACGAGGTATAATTGCACAATTATGTTCACTAGAGGTTCCCACATTGAAATTATCCATTTGTCCAGATCTCCAAAACGTCTTGGACACTCATTCCATGGTATTTGAGACGCCCAAAGGCCTCCCACCTATTCATGATCATGATCATGCTAGTCATTTGATTCCAGGAAGTGTTCCTCCAAACATGAGGCCTAACAGATATCCCTATGTCCAAAAGAGTGAAATTGAACGTATGGTTGCAGAAATGCTAGAGACTGGTATAATTCAACCTAGTCAAAGTTCTTTCCCTGCTCTAGTAGTATTGGTTCACAAGAAGGATGGATCATGGCGCATGTGTCTAGATTATAGGGAGCTCAACAAGCTCATTATTAAAGATAAATTTTCCATTCCTATCATTGATGAATTATTGGATCAATTGCATGGATCAATTTACTTCACCAAGTTGCATCTTTGTTCAGGATATCATCAAATCAGAATGAAGACTGAATACATTTGAAAAACAGCATTTAGAACTCATGAGGGTCATTATGAATTTTTGGTCATGCCTTTTGGCCTTACTAATGCACCTTCTACATTTCAAGGTTTGATGAATTCCATTTTCAAACCCTTCCTTAGAAAATTTGTGTTAGTATTTTTTGATGATATACTAATCTACAACAAGTCTTGGAAGGATCATGTCCAACATGTTGACATGGTGCTCAAACTATTGGAGGAGAAACAATTATATGCAGAAAACTCCAAATGTTTCTTTGGAGTACAAGAGGTGGAAAATCTGGGTCATATTGTATCTCATGAAGGTGTTAAGGTAGACCCTAGCAAAATTAAAACCATTAAGGAATGGAAAATCCCCACATCCATAAAGAATCTACACACCTATCGCAAGTTTGATAAGGTATTATCGCAAGTTTGTTAAGAATTATCCATAAAGCAACGAAGATATCCATAAACTGATGGGCAAACTGATATAGTAAACAAATGTTTGGAAGGATTTCTCGGGTTGACAGGGTATTATCGCAAGTTTGTTAATAATTATGGGAGAATAGTAGCACCTCTAACAACATTATTGGAGAAATATGCATTTTCATGGACTCCAGAAGCAACGAAGGCCTTTGAACATCTTAAAGAGGCAATGTACCAAGCACCAGTATTAGCTACGCCGGACTTCACAAAAACCTTTATTGTGGAATGTGATGCCTCAGGAAATGGAATTGGTGTTTTTTTAATGCAAGAAGAAAGACCCATTGCTTTCGAAATTCGTTCAATCAAAGGAAAGTATTTACACAAAGCTATTTATGAGAAGGAAATGTTGGAAATACAACATGAACTTAAGAAATGGCAACCCTACCTAATGGGAAGACACTTCAAGGTAATAAGAAATCACGATAGTCTTAAATACTTTTTAGAACAAAGATTATATTCAGAAGAGTAGAAAAAATGGGTCACAAAGATGTTGGGTTATGAATTTGAAATCATCTATAAAAAAGGGAAGAAAAATGTTGTGGCAGATGCACTCTCAAGAAAGGATGAGGATGTGGAAGAATTTCTTTGCGCCATTTCTATTATCCAACCAGATTGGATAAACGAAGCAAGGGATGAATGGAAGAATGACGAGGAAGTGTGGGCACTCATTCAAAAGATACAATAATATCCCAGTACATCTGATACATTTAGCTCGAAAAATGATTTGTTATGGTACAAGGATCAGTTATACCTATATAAGAATTCCCAACTCAAACAAAGGATTCTTAGGGATTTGCACACCTCTCCCATTGGAGGGTACTCAATATTTCTAAAAACCTACCACAGGGTTAAGAAGGATTTTTTTTGGGATGGCCTTAAATCAGATATTCAAACGTTTGTGGCGGAATGTTTGGTTTGCCAAAAAAATAAAGTTGAAACAATTAAGACCTTAGGTATATTACAACCTTTATCCATTCCAAGCCAACGTTGGGAGGAGGTTTCAATGGATTTTATCATAGGTTTACCCAGTTCCAAAGGAAAGAGTGTTATCATGGTTGTAATTGGCATACTTACCAAGCATGCACACTTTTGTGCATTATCTCATCCATTTAAAGCGAGTACAGTTTCTACTGCATTTATGGAAACAATTCAAAAGCTACATGGAAACCCAAAGATTATTGTAAGCCACAAAGATCCCATTTTCACTGGAAATTTTTGAACATAATTATTTTCTTGTCTTGTTACTCAGTTAGCTCATAGCTCATCTTATCATCCTCAATCTGATGGGCAAACTGATATAGTAAACAAATGTTTGGAAGGATATCTTTGTTGCTTTGTATATGATAAATAGACACAATGGGTCAAATGGTTGCCTCTGGCTGAATGGTGGTATAACAGTTCCTTCCATATTGCAACAAAAATGACCCCTTTTATGGCACTTTATGGATATCATCCACCATCCATCACATCATATTTAAGAGAAAATTCTAAGGTTCAAGCAATGGAAGATCACATCAAACATCAACAACAAGTTCTCCAACTCTTAAATGATAACCTCACCTTGGCGCAAAATAGAATGAAACAACAGGCATATCAACATTGCAACGAAAGAAGTTTTGATGTAGATGATTGGGTATTCCTACGACTACAACCATATAAACAAATGTACCTCAAACAAGCTAAGAAGGATAATAAATTATCACCAAAGTATTATGGTTCGTACAAGGTGTTACAAAAGACTCCCTAAAGCAAGCTAAGAAGGATAATAAATTATCACCAAAGTATTGTGGTCCGTACAAGGTGTTGCAAAAGATAGGTACTATGGCATAAAAATTGGAGCTTTTTGTAGCTTCCCGAGTGCACCCAGTTTTCCATGTTTCATGCTTAATGAAGGTTATAGGTGACAAGCTTCCAGTTCAGACAATATTGCTAGAACTTGATGAGGAAGGAAAAATCATATTGCAACCTGAAGCAGTCAAAGAAACAAGAACTCGACAACTACCAAATTGATCAATTTCAGAGTATCTCATCAAGTGGAAGAACTTACCCATTGAATATTCCACATGGGAGGATGAGAATTTTATATAGAAGCATCAAGAACTACTCAAGTGTCGAGGACAACACTTTTTTGAAGGAGAGGGGCATGTTAGGTCACTATAATACTAGTGATTCCCCCATTAATATTGCCGTTGTATCCCTTATTGTTATTGTTGTGCCCCTATTGTCCCCATATTGTTATTATTGTGCCCCATAGAATCCCACTATTGTTATTTTTGTGTCCTTATATTATTATTGTTAGGTCGGCTTTGGTTATATTGTGACCCCTTAGACTCCTATATATAGAAATGAGGTTTTGTCATTTGTATCATCCAAGAATAGTTCATTTGTGTAATGTAAAGGAGGTTGTCCCCTCGAAGAGGCTTATTTCTAAGGCATTGATCTATCTTTTCTATCTTTTTGTGAGCTGATTTCATAACATACAATAAAAACTACCAATCATCTCTAAAAAAGATCCCTTTCTAAGCACTATATGGAAGAAAGTGCCAAGTACCTTTGAGTTGGGATCGACCTAAGGATAAGCTTGTGTTAGGGCATGATATACTTCAAGAAATGGAGTAGATGGTTAAGAAAATTAGACAAAATCTGAAAGAGGTTACATATCGTCTAAAATGCTACGCTAATAAAAAAGAACCGTCGAGGAATTCCAAGTGAGGGAGTGAGTATATCTAAAAGTGAAACCAAGGAGAATTTCCCTAAAATGAGGGAGCTGTGCAAAACTAGCTTATCGATATTGCAGACCCTTTGAAATTTTGGCCAGGATTGGCCTAGTAGCATATCAATTGACATTACATTCTCGTGCTAAGGCACATAATGTGTTTCATGTTTCATTGTTAAAAAAATATGTACCAAATCCTAACTATGTGGTTAACTGGAATGTGATATTCCATACAGGTCAAACCAGAAGGAAAATTCTTGATTTAACATGTACTAATAGGAAAATTCTTGATTTAACATGTACTAATTTTGGATAGAAGGGAAGTGGTTCTGTGGAAAAGGACTATTCCTCAAATAAAGTACAATGGAAACACTATGAACTAGAGGAAGCTACCTAGGAGTTGGAGGAAAATATGAAGGAGGCTTTTCCATCCTTGTTCCAAAGAAGAAAGGAACAAAAAACACTGAGAATGGTGTCCTTCTTAGGGGGAGAGGAATGTAATGCCTTTGATACTATGGCTTGAAACTACTTTGACCAAGGTGTGTTGGATGTAAAGTTTTGGACAATTTTAATTTTGAGAATTTTGTATTATTATTTAAATTAGAATGTTTGACTTTAATATGTAGTATAAATATGTGATATTAATTAGACATTATGTGTCCCTAAGAAGGTAGCAAATGTTTAATAAATAATGGTAATAGTTGGAAACTACAAATATGTCCAAAATTGTTTGAAGAGTAACTAATACCTCATTCCAAGAAAAACAATTAATTAGTTATTGTCCCCAAGAGGGAAATAACTGAATTGAGATCCCTGTAGGGGAGGGGGCTCTTTTGGCTAGAGAAAGATGCCGAGGAGATAAAAATAAATATATCAAAAAGACATCCAAGGTAATGAACAATGAGAGAGAAATGTTGTCACCCCGGGAGAGAAAAGTAGTGAACAACCTACACCAGTTGGAGATAGATGTTGGTGATATTTGTCCTGACGCTAGTTGTATGGGAACTTGTCTCCTGCAAAGAAAATACTGAATAATTACTCTTGAACTGGACTGAGGGATAGTGGCTCGGGGAAGTTAAGAGGAAGATTTAGCTTATGGTTGGGTGATCAAATAACTTGAACATATTTTTCTGTGAAGTTATGAGATAAGTATCTAGGTAACTAGTGGATTTGTAGAATCATTACTAGTTAGAATGAGTAGAAAATTGTCCTAAAATATTAAAAAAATAGTGATCATTAATGATGAATGTTGAGTGGTTGCGTAGATCTAACTAAAACCAACTTCACAGAATTTTTTTAGAGGACTGAAAGAAAGAAAATTGTCGTTATTAAATATGTATTGTTTTCTTTCATGCAATATATTGATTTCATGTATAAGACACATACCACTGGTTTTCACACAGGTACAAAGCATACTCTATTAGATAGAAGAATGGAATAGAAGGATTCGAGAAAAAGAAATGTAGTTGCTTCGCATAAGCCATGTTCTTTTTCTTTATGAAAATAATGATTGTTATCTCTGTGGTTGTAATATTACAACTACCCAAAAACAACTATGATTTATTATTCCTTGTAGGGTCTATTTTATTTGGTTGCAAGGTCTCGGGGAAAGAACCTTTCCACGTTGGGTTAGCTTCAAACTGGTGAGTGCGTGAGCCAGTGGTTCGATATAATCCCTAGGCGGGGTAGATATTGTAAATATCAAGAAGAATTATGCAAGAAAAATAATCTTGTTACTGCTTTGTAGCTATGGAATAAAAACTTCAGAAAATATTTACTCTAGGGTAACGATAAGTATAGGAAAAACCTGAAAATTCTGCAAACTATGAAAATAATACAAGCTCTATACCTGTAGAATTCAAAAAAAAAAAAAGCAATTTCCTTATAACATAGAATAGATAAATCATAGAGAGGTTAATACAAGAAAAGAAAGAACCATGTAAATTCATTTTCAGTATAACAACAGTAACCATTAAGAAAAACAGTAACCATTAAGAAAAACGAGAGGCTAAATTTTAAATCATTCAAGGAAAATTTATGCACATATCTATTCTTCAAAAAAAAATGTTCATAGGGGTTGTATTTATAAAATTTATAATTAAATATTACATGCCACAAACAGAATCTGGACAGAAAAGGTCGTAGCCAATGTTTGATTCCATAATGTTCCACAACTATCCTTGGCGGCCGAGACCTGGGGTTTTGGCACCATAAGATATTATTTATGATTTTGAAACCCTCAATGGGAACCCATCATAAATCCTTAATCAAGTAAAAATTAAATAAAGAGAAGTGGCATGGGGAAATTTCTTTTCGAGGGTTGTATCAGTGGCAAGCCTACAACGGTAATATAATGTAGCAAGAAATGGAGATTAACACCTGGAATGTCTGTTTAGGGTAATAAAAACTCGGAGACCAGTTGAAGTGTGCATAACCTTCACTTGAAAATGATTCCTCCTACGCAGGAAAAGTTAGAGAGCAACCTGTTAGTGCTGAGTAATGTATGAGAAGAGTGAAGAAAGGGAAAAAACATTAGAAAGAACCTTAGGAGGAAAGAAATACGTGATACGATGCATATATAAGTCATCAATTTTTTAGAGAAAGGAAACCTTCACCTTCATGCATTCGATACCGATATAGCCATGTCGTGGAGTAGCAACTCGAATGCTTCCGTGTCAATCCACAACATAGATCACTCACTAAGAGCTCGGAAAGGCGTTTGCGGAAAAAGATAGGTGGAGCAAGGTTTCAACACAACAACAAAGCAGGGCTCCTCCAAACGGAAAATACAATAAAAGCTTCAAATGAAAACCTATTACCCCTTTTCAGTTAGCAAACCCTAGGAAAAAGGAACAACTGTTGTTGGATGTATTTTCTCATGGATGAAGGGTTGAGATCATTTGAGCCATCCCATCCTGGATAACCATGTCATAAGGCTTGAAAACTCATGTTCTAGAGAATATGGAAAACCATATGTATAAACCATGCCTAAGGTCATCAATAAATTTAGAATAAACACTTATTATCAATACCTAGAAATACCATAAGCATAAATGCAAGCACTTGATTACAAGAATAATAAAACAAGACTAAATGTTTTGTATAAGAACCATTACCATATATTATACCAAAATTTTCTTTCGGAGGTGTAGATTAATTTCAAGTAATACAAAACAAATGGTGAGAGTGCATAACAAGAACCCTTAGAATAATTAGGCTAGCACCCTTGCAAATAAATATGGAACTTTATCTTGGGAGCCTTTTTCGAAAAAGGTAAGTGGGATAGGGCTAAGTCTAACTATTTATAAAAAAATGGTATTTGATTACTAGCTATTTATCATTGAGTTGAAAAACAAAGAAGATATTGCTCAAACTACGTTGAACATCCATGTTACTATTTCTTCTTCCATTATTAAATTCCAGAAGTAGAGAACAAGTTTTTGAACAGCTCATGAAAAAAATAAAAATTAAGTCCATGGGATGTAGAGGAGGAGACATTACAAGATCATTGTTGTACAATTTCTATATTTTCTTTGAATGTCTTTTTCACTTGCATCTCTTATTTTTGCATTTAGTGTTAATGCTTCCTTTGTTGTAGTTTATATATGTTAAAAGATTGAATTGAGTTTTTTTCAGGTTATTTACAAAGTCACAAGCATGATGCATCTTTATAACAACTTTGAAAATTTATATTCATCATTGAGCTACTTGGATTGGTTTACTAGTTCACAATTCTCTTTTGGAAGTCTCTCGTAGTAAAATATTAGTAATTTTCTGCTAAATTTCATTACATGTTAACGAATCTCTTTCAAGTTGCTTCCACTTGTATAGAGTCCTAAAAACATTCAAGTTAATAACAAAATTTACCCCATATAATTTTCTCTTGATTAGGTTAGGCACTTGGTAGCTTAACTAGCTTACTGATTCTTGAATTTCTAGTTTTTGGAGTAGCAATTTTCTACTATTTTTAAACACATGTTAAATAAGGTATTTTTGAGTGATTCCACTTGGATTTGAGTCTTAGGACATCCTAATTAATAACAAAATTTACCCCATATCATTTTAATTCTATTTTCTTGGTCATTTAGTGAGATAAATTGGAAGACAAACTAGCTAGCAAACTAGGTATTTTGGTCTTTGCAAGTATAAAAATCATAATATTTTTGCGGTGTGCAGGTACTATTGTTTATTTGTAGGGTTAACATTGTCATCCTAATTTCCTCATACCATCATCAACATCTTTCTCTTCACTACACAATGTTGGGTGTAGTATATGGTATATTAATAGACCAACATTTAATGTCAATTTAGGGTTCTTGGACTTTGAGACACAACACTGGAAACGCCAGAGAAAGACTGTAGAAACCTACAAAACAAAACCCTAACTTGTCCAAAACTGCTCAGACCTTTAGATTCCTGCACTAGTTAATACCTTTTCTAATCCTACACTAAAAAACAATCTTTAGAAATGAAATCATAAACACTAATCCTGCAATCTACAAAAAATTGTAAGAAAGCCCTAGTTATTGGAAATTGAGAAAGTAAAGCCTAACCAATAAAAATCAAAGAAAAAACTCTAAATATGAGAATCAACCAAGTGAATGTAAATAATTTCTTGTAAACCTTAAGCAATCCAACCTCTGCTAATGGCAAACATGACTCTTAAATCAAAATGAAACCTTTAATAGAGTTCCTTAAGTGCAAGCAAAAGATCACAATCTACTCAACTCTATGTATAACCAGGAAAATAAAGGAATGGATGCAAATATGTCTAAGGTATTACCAAATCAACAAAGTGTACCATCTATAAACACTGCATGCATAAATAAAGTGACCTTTCGTTGATCTAAATAATCATCATAAACTCACATACATACTCTCAATCAATGTCTCACTTCTTCAAAGCAAATTTCAGAATTGGAAATACTATGTTAACCAAACTAGTGCAAGAAGGGCATAGAGAAATCAATAACCCTATAAACCAAAACTATGAAAAGTGACAAACATATAAGAAATACAACCCAATACTTCTATATTCAAATTTTTAAAGATGCTACAAGAATACAATCTATCAATACCCTATATATAAATACTTGAGAAGATTACCAATGTATTGCAATGGGGAAACATTTCAACTTGTAGCAAATTTCCAAAGAAATTGTAGATGTATGGCTTATATATGAGATTTCCTTAAAAAAATAATCCTTCTTGACATCAATGTTCATCAGAGGTCACAAGTTCATATCATGAATATAGATCATTGTTCTAAGAAATTGAATCTTCCATACTTTTTGGATTTCAATGGCAATAATAATATGTAAGCTCTTGTACAAAACAACCATTGATTAAGTCTACAAACAATGTTTTGTATCAGTGCGGGGATAAATGGTCTTAAATATATTGTAACTTGGATCATTAGTGTTCAAATTCAATGGAAAATTATAAATTACATACACATATCTATTTAAGTTTGAAAGTAAATCTTATTAGTTAACACACCTTAGAAGAGAATCACACACACCTTAGCAAGTTAACAGACTAATCCAATAAAAACAATGTATAGGAGTAGTGATGAGAGAGGAAAACAAGATGAGTTGAGGGGCCCTCCCAACCAACTTGTTCCCTCTTAAAATAAATGAAATTACAGAGTCAAGATAATGGCATGAAACACATTTGAAATGACAAGAAAAACCTAGCATTAACAGTCTTCTGTTAAAATCAAATCAATCTTTTACATCTGAGGCCATATGCTCCAAGCTCCCAAACTAGAAATATCAAACTAGAATAACATCCTCCCCTCACACAGGCCATGGCCGAGCTTTTTATAAATGATACAATACGAATTTGGGCTATAACAACCCAATTTTTTTAATTCTAGAACATTGTGTAATTGTAACGAATCTGCCTCAAAGAACCATGCATATCTCTTAGAGCATGGAGGATTTTGGAAAAATTTTCAAGGGGAGCCTAATTTTCCATATTTTCAAAAAAACCCTTGTTTTGGAATTTTGATATTCACATCATCTGTACAAAAATCGAGGAGAAACTTGGTTGTTTGAAAATTGTGTGAATTTAGGGCTGCAACATTAATTATTCTCTAAAAATTGATCTGTATGACCTGGGTGCATTTTCATTGATTTGGAGGTGTTAGAAAATCATTTTGGAAAATAACCATCTTCGACTTTTCCCAAAAGGTTTCCAATCTATCAAAGCCCCAAATTGGTGCAGGGATGTTGTTAGTGTACGAATTGAACTGCACTTGGTAAACCACTATTTGGAGAGTGCACTTGACCTTGATTCAATCTTCAAAAATATATCTGATAAGTGTAATTAATAGGCCACATGGTGTCTTCACATAAGAAATTTATGCATAATTTCTTCTTGGTGCAGGAATCTTTAATAGTGTAGGAACATGGTCATCTATTGGTGCACTTAGCAATCAATTGTTAATGCATGTATATCTTTGGTCGAAGTTTCATGCACCTTGCTGAGAACCTAAAATAACACAAGCACCACCATTAATAACAATTTTGATGTTGTTTTTATCAAAACAAAGGAAAGATATTAAATAATGAACAATTATGTAGTCACGCTCCAAGTTTAAGATATTAGCTTGACAATTGTGCAAAATGATAGTAATAACAATGAAAACCATGAGTAAGCATAGGGGAAAAATGTGAATTAAACATGATGATTTCGAGTCCTGACATCCCCGCATGTCGATAATATTTGTCCTCATGCAAGAAAAACCTCTGACAGAGACCAAAATTAATCAAAACTCTAGGGCTAGGGTTTCTCTATTAGATTCATGTTGCATTGTCTTTTACTTATTCTTTGAAAACTCTAGGGATAATTGAATGAAAGCATGTAAGTAAGTTTCATATAATGTCAACTCTCTTTGCGTAATAAATACCTATGACCAAAGATTCAACGAAGTCAAGACCGACCTTCATAATTTTCTAACTAATGCCAGAATTGCTATAGGAATCTAACAATATTGTCACTGCAAAGATAGTTTTATCATGAAACAGCGGGCCATCAAAATTTCCACAAGAATCTCGAGGGTAGCCGTAATCAATAATTCTTCACCTCAATATCCTCATGAAAAATAAAAGTGACATAATTTCAAATCCATGGCGTTAAAATATAGATGCAAACATGGAAAAAGAAAAATAACAAAATGATACCTTCCCAAGGTGACCATCTTACCGTTATCCAACATATAGTTGAAGCTCCTCTTGTTCGGGAAAGGTGAATAACCTGCACTAAGGGTCCCACGTCCATGAAAACCTTTTTAATTCTGAAAGATAGAACTCCAAAGCACCTTATTGAAAGGGTCTTAAAGCCATTCTCAGAGAGATATGGTGATGAGTTTAAGGAAAGACAAAAACAAACAAGTAAGTCATAGTGTAAAATTAACTTTAATACCACAAGCATGGCTCTACTTCCAACAAGCATCTATATCCTTGACAGGGATGTCTTTTAACCTAATGAAATTCCTATGTCCCATCTATTAGATATAGATTCTGAGTCATTTAAAAGAATTTACGTTAGTTTAAAAATTAATTGAAGGTCACTGTCTTAGCTTGGTAACCAACTAATGATAATGCCATTCACAAGATCTAACAAGAATGAACAATATGACTCATGACGAGACCTCTTCTCGTCTAACTTTTCAACTAAAAGCCATTACCTTGGCTTGGTGACCAGTAGCGGCAATGTTATTCTCATTGGGACCCATGATCATGGTAGGTTGGCTCGTAATAAGACCTCATATCCAACAATTAATCCTTTTTATAATAAAATTTTATTATGATTAAGCTCAGATAGGTTACTTAATAGGTGGGGAGGGGAATCTTCTCCTTAAGAGCACGGGATGGCATGAATTTTTTTTAATGACTAATCATTACTGGTTGGTCCTTCTACCCTAAAGATTCATTTTAAAGTAGAAATCTTAGATAATGACCAAAATATTCCTCTAGTCAATCATTCTATGGTTCTCATGAGATATCATAAGGGTTTTATAGGATTGGTCCACCATAGGAGGATTTTCATCAATACCTTCGACGAGAAACTTGAAAAAGTTTCTTGGATGACAGTCTGTTAGAATGAATAGGAAATAAGTAGGGTTTTAAGCTTATGAATGGAAAGTATTAAACATAACAATAAAAATCCCCCTAACTGACCTAATGAATAATCTCGGCCAATAATCAAAGTCACTTTATAAAATATGAGGCATTAAGAGTGAATTTTTCTGACAAGTATTACCACAAGAGTGCATAGTGATAGAAATTTCAATAGTTGTGCCTTAGGAATTGTAGTTTCAAGAGTCTTGTTATAAATTTTTTTATTTCAGATGACATTTTTATTCATTGCTCTTATACTATCCTACCCTAATTTATATAGAGGAAGATCTCCTTCAAGTGTAGGAGTACTTCCAAGGTAGCCATGTGTGCAACATAATACTAGATATGCTCACACTCAGTTTTAAAGAATAAAATTCAACACATACCAAAGTATGAACAACCAATTGCTTTATTAGATATGGTATCAAGAGTTATCATATAATGAGGGTTGTCGATTTTTTGAAATTGAGCTTTAGTGGGATCCACATATTTATGGTTTTCTAACTCATACAAATCTTCCACAACTTGATAATCACTCTCTTGGAGGCATAAGGAATCTGGTGAAAGACAAAAGAAAAACCCCTTGATTTCGGGCTCAAATATCTTTTTTTTTCAAATTAAAAAGAATGGTTAAGGGAAATTATAGGGATTTGAGCTTCAACAACAGTTTTAGAACACGTTCCAATCAAAGATTTCTCCTCCAATGGTCTTTGAATTAGATTTTCCCGGGGTGAATGTTCCATAGTGATAGGAGATGTTTCCAAACTCGCCCCTTCCCCCAACCTCGAAGATATATCATTACAATCAGCAGGGGAGTCAACAAGAATAATAGGTGTTTTAAATTGATGTGAAACATTTTGGTTTGGATTAGGGTTTAGGCTAGGATATGGATGTTATGCAACCAACTCACAAAATAGAACAAAAGATAGAGCAACAACTTCAAACTCAACCTCTTCGAGGGGGAAACCTTCACTATATTACACAAATGAACAATTATTGGATGATACAAATCACAAGACCTCCTTTCCATATATAGAAGTCTAAGGGGTCACAATATAGTGAAGCCGGCATAACAATAATAATGTAATGGCACACAAATAACAATAGTGGGCTTCTATGGGCACAATAATAACAATATGTGGACAACATGGGCACTGTTAGCTTTGCTACAATATTTTAATAGTTGAGAGTCAATGATAGGTTGGGCAGTGCTGATCTTGGTTGCAAAGAGGCTGGTTGCAGTTTTCCCTGTTTTCTCCTTCATTTTCCCTTTATCCTTATAACTCCCGCCACCTTGTTTTCCTACATTTCCTCTTTCCCCTTGAATCCTCCTCATCCTCTTAAAACCCCTTTATCCTGTTTGGTTTCAAAACCCCGCATAAATATTTGAAGCAGCTGTGGAGCGCTTTTGTGTTATAATTCTAAGTTTCCCCATGTGTTCTTTGTTTAAACTTTATAAACCCCCCTTAACCTTATAAACGCCGACACTATAGGCCAAACCCTTTTTAACCCGCACATATAATAAAAATCATTACACGTTGTCACCGTACCTATCACATCACCCGAAACATATGTATTAACCTGTCGATCGTCCAATCCCCTGCTTGATGATCCAACAGTTTTCGCAAACCTTGCTCTGCCAACCTGCTCGTTCGTTAGCTCGCGGGGAAAGTGGTTTCCCCGCCATCACATCTGCCACGTGCCTTAATCTTATTGCATCGTGCTGCCTTGTATGTATACCACCTTTGCTCGAAGAGCGGTGCGGGGAAACCGTTTACCACCATCCAGTATGGTCCCCACCCGCTAACTCTCTCACATCTCCGTCGCCCATCAACCATCGGATCAGCCCAACCATGATCCGACGGTCCACGTTCTTTTCATACATATGTCTCCCGATAGCCTCCATATGCTGATTTCCGCCGTCCGATTTGTTAGATCCATGGCTAATATTTAATTGCGCTCCTGTTTGTTCCCAACGCTGCTCACCAAGTGATCTTGACCGTCCATCTAAGCTTTTCAATGGTCGATATTCATTTGCAGGTTATCATCCATTTTCGGGCATTTTTCATGATTTTGGCCCGTCTGTGCGCGAAGAAAGAAGAGAACGATCCAACGACCTGCACATTCAAACCCTCAGCTACCTGCATTCAAGAACAACACGGTCAAGGACGAGAAAGTACTGCCTCAAGCAGTGGAATTCATTCAGCAGTTAGGAACATTTATGCAGGAAACATTCCACCTATTCAAGGAGTACACCAAAGTACCAGAGATACCAAATTTGTTAATTAGAACAGTCAGAATGTATCAGAGGCCCATAATAGTTTGTAAATGTGGTTGGTGGTCAGTTATGACACCTCCACAAATAGCCTAGTAGAGTAATTTTGTGAACAGATTCTATATATACTGAGAAAAATGATGTAATGAGATTGATGAATATCATTTTGTTGCAAGCTTCAACTTCTAGAGACTGTAACTACTTTGTAACCTGCAGCTTCTGGTCTGCATTTCCAGCTAATACAAGCTTCTTTTGTTGTTGATTGCTCACTTTCCACTTCTTCTTCTTGTTCCAGACTGTGCCTGTTTTGTAGTTGTTCATGTGCTGCTAATGTTTGGCATTAGAGGGGTTGCCATCCCACCTCTGTGTTAGGATTTAGCATGTATCATTGAGTTTGTTTGCAAGTTTCTGTTATTTTGATGCCAGAGAGCTGTCATCCTGTCTGTGTATTAGAAAATAGATTTACAGACCTTTTAACTAGTTGCAGCTGGCCATCACAGGGTCTTGTGCATCTGCTGGTGTGATCAGTCTTCTCCATCATCAAATTTTCCTTAAACTGTGAGTAATTGGTGGTATAAAGCCTTGTAGTCTGTGGGTGTTCAGCCATGTATGGGGTCAATCATAGTAGAAGTGGTTATCTGGCTTGAATATGCAGCATTTGTTTCATTCATCCACCTATTTTTCCAACATTTTGTTGAGTTTGTAATGTTCCCGAGCATCACCGATATACAACCTAGGTGAGTTTCTTGGGGTGATAACAGGCACAACAATAACAATAAGGGGCTACAATGACAATAATAATAAGGGAATACACTAGTATTATGGGGGCCTAACATGCTGCTCTCCTTTAGAAAAGTGTTATCCTAAACGCTCGAGTATTTTTGGATGCTTCTCTATAAAATTCTCATCCTCCCATGTGGAATCTTCAGCGGGTAGGTTCTTCCACTTGATGAGATATTCTGAAATTGATCAATTTTGTAGCTGTGTAGTTCTTATTTCTGTGATTGCTTTAGGTTCCAATATGATATTTACTTCCTCGTAAAGTTCTGGCAATATTATTTGAACTGGGAATTTATCACCTATAACCTTCTTTAAGCATGAAACATGGAAAACTGGGTGCATTCGGGAAGCTATAGGAAGCTCCAATTTGTATGCCATAGTACCAATCTTTTGCAACACCTTGTACGAATCATAACACTTTGGTGATAATTTATTATCCTTCTTAGCTTGCTTGAGGGACATTTGTTTGTATGGTTGTAGTCATAGAAATACCCAGTCACCTACATCAAAACTTCTTTCACTGTGATGTTGATCTGCCTATTGTTTCATTCTATTTTGTGCCAAAGTGAGGTTATCCTTTAAGAGTTGGAGAAATTGTTGTTGATGCTCGCTGTGATCTTCCACTGCTTCAACCTTAAAATTTTATCTTAAATATGATGTGATGGACGGTGGATGATATCCATAAAGTGCCATAAATGGGGTCATTTTTGCTACAGTATGGAAGGGAGTCTTATATCACCATTCAGCTAGAGGCAACCATCTGACCCATTATGTCTGTTTATCAGATACAAAGCAACGAATATATCCTTCCAAACTTTTGTTCACTATCTCAGTTTTCCCATCAGATTGAGGATGATACAATGAGCTATGAGCTAACTGAGTACCCAGACAAGAAAATAATTTTGTCCAAAAATTTCCAGTGAAAATAGGATCTCTGTCAGTTACAATAATATTTGGGTTTCCATGTAGCTTTTGAATTGTTTCCATAAATGCAGTAGCAATTGTATTGGCTTTTAAGGGATGAGATAATGCGCATAATTGTGCATACTTGGTAAGTCTATCAAATACCACCATGATGACACTCTTTCCTTTGGACTTGGGTAAACCTGTGATAAAATCCATTGAAACCTCCTCCCAATGTTGACTTGGAATGGACAAAAGTTGTAATAGACCTAGGGTCTTAATTGTTTCAACTTTATTTTATTGGCAAACCAAACATTCCGCCACAAACTTTTCAATATGAGATTTAAGACCATCCCAAAAAAAAAATCCTTCTTAACCTTGTGGTAAGTTTTTAAAAATACTGAGTGCCCTTCTAAGGGAGAGGTGTGCAATTCCATAAGAATATTTTGTTTGAGTTGGGAATTATTACAAAGGTATAAGTGATCTTTGTACCATAACGAATCATTTTTCCAGCTAAATGTATCAGATGTATTGGGGTCTTGTTATAACTTTTGAATGAGTTCTCACACTTCTTCATCATTATTCCATTCATCCCTTGCTTCATTTATCCAATCTAGTTGGATAATAGAAATGGTGCAAAGAAATGCTTCCACATCCTCATCCTTTCTTGAGAGTGCATCTGCAACAACATTTTGCTTCCCTTTTTTGGAGATGATTTCAAAGTCATAGCCCAACATCTTTTTGACCCATTTTTACTGCTCTTTTGAAGATAATCTCTGTTCTAAAAATTATTTAAGAATATCATGATCTGTTTTTACCTTGAAGTGTTTTCCCATTAGGTAAGGTCGCCATTTCTTAAGTGCATGTATTATTGCCAACATTTCCTCCATAAATAGCTTTGTGTAAATACTTTCCTTTGATTGGATGACTTTTGAAAGAAATGGGTCTTTCTTCTTGCATTAAAACATCACCTATTCCATTTCCTGAGGCATCACTTTCCACAATAAAGGTTTTTGTGAAGTCTGGCGTAGCTAACACTGGTGCTTGGCACATTGCCTCTTTAAGATGTTCAAAGGCTTTCATTTCTTTTGGAGTCCAAGAAAATGCATCTTTCTTCAGTAATGTTGTTAGAAGTGCTTCTATTCTGCCATAATTCTTAAAAAACTTGTGATAATACCTTGTCAATCCGAGAAATCCTCACAGATGCTTTATGGATGTGGGGATTTTTCATTTCTTAATGGCTTTAATTTTTCTAGGGTCTACCTTATCACCTTCATGAGATACAATATGACCCAAATATTCCACCTCTTGTAATCCAAAGAAACATTTGGAGGTTTTTGCATATAATTTTTTCTCCTCCAATATTTTGAGTACTCTATCAACATGTTGAACATGATCCTTCTAAGACTCGCTGTAGTAGAGTATATCATCGAAAAATACTAACACAAATTTTCTAAGGAAGGGTTTGAAAACGGAATTCATCAAACCTTGAAATGTAGAAGGTGCATTGGTAAGGACAAAAGGCATGACAAAAAATTCATAATGACCCTCATGAGTTCTAAATGTTAATTTCGGAATGTCTTGAGTCTTCATTCTGATTTGATGATATCTTGAACGAAGGTCCAACTTGGTGAAGTAAATTGCTCCATGCAATTCATCCAATAATTCATCAATGATAGGAATGGGAAATGTATGTTAGGGTCCAACCCTAACCCCCTTATTTATGTAATAGGGTTGAGTCATAGTTATAGTTAGTTAGAGAGTCAATAAAGCCGATATTAATAATTGTAAGTGGTTGACCCGCATTTAAAGAAGGGACCATAGTTAGTTGCAAATGGGCCATGGTATTAGATAGATGGTATTAATAAGAACCCATGGTATTGCATGTATGAATCCTATATGAAGGATAGAGACTCCCCATTGAGGAGCATCATGTGGCTCGACTGATAAGGACCCTTTAGGGGGCTCGACTGATAAGGAGAGGAGAGGAGAGGAGAGGTACGTTAGTGACTTTTTTAGTTACTTATTTGATAGGGGCCACCCAATAAGTAAAATGAACGAACGCTCGACTAATAAGGCCGCCATCGCTCGACTGATAAGGAGAGGATGCGTAAGCATGACTCGACCAACGGGAGAGGATGCCCCCGGCAGGGTGAGGACCGATAGGGTGCGTAAGCACACTCGACTGTCAAGGCCGCCATCGGCTCGACTGCTAGGGAAGGGGAGCCCGACTCACTAAATTCATGTGGTCTAGGGCCAAAGGTGTTGGGTTGGAAACAAGGTAAGGGAGAATATTCGTTGCTACAAGAGAAGACATACGGCCTACTAAGATTCATTCAGCGATTGGTATAGGGCGTCTAGCTCTTAAGGTGGGCAGGTAGAAGAAGTAAGGGAGAAGGTCCTAAACCTCCGCCATTGAACATTGAAGTGCCGCTGGGTGGGGGAACAAACAGATAAGTATGGTGATTGGATTCGATAAAGCGTAATTACATATATAATATATGCATGCATGATCTGCTAAAGCGTCTCTAATGGCTCTAATATGAAGCAGAATCGGCTGCTCGGCAGACATATATCAAATTACCGCTATCGAGTCATTACGTAATTACGTATATAAAAAATGACTGGAATCACATACAAGGACCCGACAGGGGGCTCGACTGATAAGGACCTTTAGGTACTCGACCATAAGGGAGAGGAGAGGACAAGGTTCAATTTACTTATTGGGTGGGGGGGCTTATGGTCGAGCCTGCTTGTGCATCCTTTGTGATTGATCGATTGATGGGTGCGTTAGCACACTCGATCAAAAGGTCGCGCCGCCATCAGCGATTTTGGGCGATCGACCGGCAAGGTTGCCATCGACTCGCCAATTCATATGGGTGAGGGCCGCCATCAGCGATAAGCCACTCACCCCCCTACCATTTACCCACCCACCCCAATCGCCGGTGAGGAGAGAAAGCGCTCACCCGACCTAAGAAGGGTGAGGAGCGAAGCAGCGGGTAAGATTCTCAGGGTCTAATCTGACCGGAAAGACCTGATCAACTTCTTGATCCGCAAGCAAGGAGCGGAGAGAAATTCTCTTGTGCTCATCAGTAGAGTGTGCATGCTCAAGCGTGCGTCTAAGGGTGGTCCGCTCACCTTCCCTCACCATATGAATAGTGAGTGACTCCGTCCCTTTTTGAGCGCCTGCCATTTGAAGGTAGGTGGAGAAAGCGGTTCGTCCCCTCATCCTTGCCCCCACGTCTTATTTTGTAATTGAGCCCTGTTCTATTGGAGGTTGCCCCCTCGAAGAGACAAGTGAACATTGCTTTCCTTTCTGAATAATAAAATACATGCTATTATTTCTCATTGTTCTGTGTTCTGGATTATATTTCTTCACATATTTGGTATTCTAGTATCTTCTCGTAGGTCAAGAGCATAACAAGTGGTATCAGAGCACTTTCCAAGGATGGTGGGATCTCCATTTTTAGCAGATTTTTTTTTTTTTGGCTAGAGACGTGTTTTGGCGTCTTTAAACCGTGGGATCTATCGTTGAGCGCATAAACCTGCGGATTTGGGGAGGCATGCACGCAAGAATACAAGAGGTGGTCACACTTATTGGACTCCCTTGTAACCCCTATGGGTACCCCTTCGAGTAGTAGCGCATTAGATAGAACTGCACATAGACTGTCTTCCACGTACCCTCTAGGTATATCGTAAGCCCCCTAGGCTCACTTGAAACCTCGCTGTAGATAAACCGTTGGCCGTCTTGCTACTATAGTACACCGAGAACAACACTCGGGGAGATTACTCGTGCATATGATAGGGTAGTTTGGTAGTACGGCTAAGGGTACGGTTGATCCTTCTTAGTTAGTTCCCTGAGCAACAACAACAATCAGATCCGCATTTAGATCTAGAAGCGGGGGTTTGGTCGCTGACACATTCCTACTCACACTCAGCAGTTGAGGGTTTTGTAGACAGATTTGACTATTTGTGCAGGGAAGCTTGTGGCTCCTATACATTGGGTGATTCTCACAGAACATTGGTTTGAGGCCCTCCTGGAACGCTTATAAGAGACTTAGCCCATAAGAATTAAGACGACGGGCTGAGCAAGGTGGTACCATTCACTTGTTAGCTTCAAATTTCAGGTGGTCCCAATTTTTTTTCGAGTAACGACAACTGCACCGGATCTGTGCATGGTACAAACTAGAGCTCAAGCTATGGCCAATGAGAAGATAGACACCCTTGAACAAAAGATCCAGGCAATGCAGGATTGGCCTCAATCAAAGACCTTGAAGAGTTTGAGAGGATTTTCTGGTCTCACCGGCTACTATACAAATTTTTCCACAATTATGGTCGCATTGCTAGACCCCTCACTCACCTTCTCAAGAAAAATTCATTCCTCTAGAATGATGAAGCACAACAGGCATTTATAGCTCTCAAACATGCCATTTGTTCCACTCTCGTATTGGCACTACCCGATTTCACCAAATCTTTTATGATTGAATGTGATGCTTCAGGTACGGGGATTGGGGTTGCCTTAATGCAGGAAGGTCGACCCTTGGCCTTCATTAGCCAACAACTAAGTGTAACAAATTTGGGACAATCTACCTATGAGAAGGATATGATGGCCATCTTACATGCAGTGGATACCTAGCGACCATACTTATTGGGGCGGCGTTTCCAAATCTGCATAGACCATCAAAGCCTTAAATATTTTTTGGAGCAACGCCTATCCTTGCCACAACAAAATAAATGGCTAGCCAAAATGTTGGGATATGATTATGAGATAATTTACAAGAAAGGGGGCGAAAATGTCGTAGCAGATGCTTTATCACACCAATTTGAGGAGGAAAGCACCCTGCTAGCAATCTCTCTTCCCATTCCAGAGTGGATTGAAGAGGATCACAAGGAATGGTTTTCACATCCTTCGCTCTCCCAACTAATTAATAAATTGCAGGTAGATCCAAATTCCACAACGGGCTACTCTTGGCAGGATGAGATTCTTCGCTACAAGGACAAAGTAGTGATATCACCAACATTCACCCTCAAAAGTTGCATTTTGGCAGAGTTGCACTCATCTCCCACTGCAGGCCAGTCAGGCTTTCAGAAGACTTATGCTCGCACTCGGTGTTCATTCTTTTGGACATGAATGAAAAAGGACATTCTTACTTTTGTAGCTGAGTGTGATGTGTGTTAGCGCCACAAAGGAGAAACAGTCAAATCCCCAGGCACTTTACAACCATTGCCCCTCCCTGCCTCAAACTGGACGGAGTTTTCTATGGATTTCATTACTGGTCTTCCAAAGTTAGGCAACAAGTCAGTCATCATGGTGGTTGTGGAAAGACTTTCTAAGTATGCTCATTTTTGCGCCCTACCCCACCCTTTTACACCCACTTTTGTGGCTGAATCTTTCATGGACCAGATCTTCAAATTACATGGCATGCCCACTTCCATTGTGTCTGATCGTGCCCCGATCTTCACCTGTAACTTTTGGTAGGAACTCTTCAGGCTACAAGGTACCCAACGACAACTCAGTACTTCCTATCATCCCCAAACGGATGGTTAAACTGAAGTAGTCAACAAATGTCTAGAGACCTACCTCAGGTGTTTCACTTCATAAAAGCAACATTTAAGGGTACAATGGTTACCTCTAGCCGAATGGTGGTATAATACTAACTATCATGCCACCACCAAGATGACTCCATATGAAGCAGTTTATGGTCAACTCCCTCCTTCACCTACTTCTTATATCCCGGGATTCTCTAAGGTACAAGCAGTGGATCAACTCCTACAGAACCGTGCAACCATGCTTTCCCACCTCAAAGATAATCTCCATCAAGCTCAAAATCGCATGAAGTAACTGGAAAACCAACATCATTCAAAGCACACATTTCAAGAAGGGGGATCAGGTATTCTTGAGGCCGCAACCATATAAGCAAACATCACTCAAAGACAAGGGTTGTTCAAAATTATCTCCAAAATTCTATGGACCGTATCAAATACTTCAATGCATCGAAGAAGTAGCCTACAAGCTAGCCTTGCCACCCACTGCAAAAATCCATCCCGTCTTCCATGTCTCATGCCTCAAGAAAGTGGTGGGGAACAATTGCAGAATTCAAACCAGTCTACTAAAATTGGATGAAGAAGGTTCAATCTGGCTCCAACCTAAACAGGTTCTTGACACGCGAGAATGACACCTGCGTGGCCTAACGATCAAGGAAGTCCTCGTCAACTGGAAAGACACCTCTCCAGAAGATGCGACTTGGGAACCAGCCACTGTTCTTCAGCAGTTTCTGCACCTTCAGCCTTGAGGACAAGGCTATTTTTATGGGGGATGGCATGTTAGGGTCCAACCCTAACCCCCCTATTTATGTAATAGGGTCGAGTCATAGTTATAGTTAGTTAAAGAGTTAATAAAGCCCATATTAATAATTGTAAGTGGTTGACCTGCATTTAAAGAAGGGACCACAGTTAGTTGCAAATGGGCCATGGTATTAGATAGATGGTATTAATAAGAACCATGGTACTGACCCATGGTATTGCATGTATGAATCCTAAAAGGATAGAGACTCCCCATTAAGGAGCGTTGTGTCTTATTTTGTAATCAAGCCCTGCTTTATTGGAGTTTTCCCCCTTGAAGAGGCAAGTGAACATTGCTTTCCTTTCTGAATAATAAAATACATGCTTTTATTTCTGATTGTTCTATGTTTTGGGTTATATTTCTTTGCATATTTGGTATTCTAGTATCTTCTCACAAGTCAAGAGCATAACATTATGCACCAATACTATTGGAGCATAGAAAGAACTTTGACTAGGTTGAATTATACCAGCCTCTAGCATTTCTACAACCATACGTTCAATTTCACTCTTTTGGGCATAGGGATATCTGTAAGGCCTGCTGTTTGGAGGACACTTCTTGGAATAAAATGAATAGCATGATCATGATCACGAATAGGTGGGAGGCCTTTGAGAGTCTCAAATAACTTGGAATGATTGTCCAATAATTTTTGGAGATATGGAGAAATAAATGATTTCGACGTGGGAACCTCTAGCGAACATAATTGTGCAATTACACCACACTATTATTTATTTAGAAGCTTTGTCATGCCGTTAGAGATGATTATCTTTCCCAATTTCCCTATGATACCCTTTAATTGATGTTGGCTTATGGGGGCCTGACCCAGGTTCAGAGTTATTTAGCCAAACAAATGCCTACAATACTAGCCCTTTCAGCATCAGCTCAGGGAGCACGAACTGAAGTCTCACCCGAAGCATTATTGGGGGATGCTGGAACCAAGTTTCCGCACCCTTGAGATGGCTGTGATTTTGGTTTAGTCCAACTAGACCTGCCTTTACGTAGGTTGCTTCGCGCTCTGTTCTAACCTTCAATACCTTTGATCTGTTACAATCAGCTTTCGCTCAGCCCTAACCAGGGGCTGAAGTCCTTTCATGCTGCTAAGGCAGCGAACTGCACTAATTCTCGAATTAGACTAAGTATCTTACTTATCTTATCGACAGATCTTAATTATCTTCGCTTAAATAGATATTCTAACTTGCGTTCACTTAGGTAATACAATTATACACATTCGCGCATCATATAAACATTAGAGGTGAAATTCATACCCAATATAACAGATGCATAAAACAACAAATAAAGACGCAGAATTGATAGAAACTTCTCTTTATTAATACTTCCAGATGATTACAAACTCGAATTTCCCTACACACTCAGCTGTAGGGGTCCACGCACTCAGCTGCAGGCTACTAGGCCTTTCCGCACTCAGCTGCAGAGCCTCTTCCTACTCTACGACCCAAAACTAGACTTTTCACTTCAGAGCTATCTCGCATACATCATTTGTTCTTCATCCTAGATTATTAGATTTTATTCCTTAGCTACTTAGAGCTTCGCTCTATTTATACAATCCCATCGTTTGTGGACCATGGGTAAATCTTCTACAGCCGACATTACATTATCAAAATAAGGGCAGACAACCCTATGACTCCTTTAACAACTATGCGCTCCGCGCCCACAAAATGCGAAGCCTTTACATTGAAATTACAAAATCGGACCGAAATATGGGCTTTAAGCTGCAAAAACTTCCCTTGGGGAATCCTGCGCCCAATAGGCTCCCAACACAAACATTTTGATTCGCCCTCAAGTCACACTGTAGGTGCAGAGATCTTAGCGTGAAGACCTCCCAACTTTGATTGGATCGCTGCAAGTTTGGTAGCTCACTGAGAGACTATTTGTTGAACTTCCTCTACGCATTGTTCGGTGATCACGGTCGCTAAATGCGGGAACTTCTCATGGTCTGCATGGTCCCAATCATCAAATTTCAATACGGGAACCTATCCCAAGTGCGCTCCTTCAAAAATAATATCATCTGGGAGCATCGGAGTTTGCAGAGAGCTCTTGCTCTGATCTATATCCTTGGGCACCTTGGATTTACCCTTCCACAGAGGAACATATTCCGGTAGCCTGGTGATAGGGTCTGCACCTTGGGTTTCGACTTCCACCTCTACATCCTCCTCCTCTACCAGGATTTCTTCAAACTCTTCCTCCTCATCGACCTCCAAATTAATGGCCTTCCCCTTTTCCTCCATTGTGAGCTTGGTCCTCAGCAGATTTCTGGGTGAGACGCACACTGGTATCATGGCCTTCTTATCCTTCTTAGGTCTCGTCATGCGCGGTGATTTAGGGACCTCTATGATTATTCCGGCGCTCTCTGGGGCTTCTACTTCCACAATTTCCTGCGCGGCTACCTTGGCTATCCCTACGCTTGTGTCCATGGCTTCTTCGGGTGCTAACCTAGTGCGATTCCACGGTTCTCTTAGTGTCTCTAGTAATTGCTCAAGCAACGAATTCACTTTCAGAATATCGAATAAGTCTCGGTTCATGAATATCTAAGCGCGCAACAACTCAGTTCTCAAATTGCCAAGTGTTGTTTGCTGGACATCCATTTGTAATTTATAACGCCTTTTGAATTTGAATTCGACCATTCCCCCCACATTCGGTCCATTAATGCTAGATTGGCGACATATTTTCAAGAATCTAGCCCATAAAGTTCACCTTAAATGCCTGTCGCCCGCTCCATTTGGCCTCAAACCAAGCATCACATTGTGAATAGTGACTTCAACGGTCACTTTTTGGATGACCCGCGCGGCAGCGCAGTTGTCCTCGCACTGTCGCGGACCCAATGACACTTTGCTACTATGCACAGTCCTGACATTGCGCAATTCTTGGGCAGAGTAGTTTATAGTCCTGCACTACCTGGAGCACTAAGACTGGGCTTCTATTGCCTAGTTAGATGGCCAGGCCTCCTATGTATGGCTTCAAACAACTGCCATTCGCTTTTCTAGGGAATGGTTCTCCATTCAACTTAACCAACTGGACTACACCACCATCGGTAATCTCCTTAATAACATACGGCCCCAACTAATGCATTCTAAGTTTCCCTGGAAATTTATCAAACTTACTATCATACAAGAATACCAAATCATTCACCTTAAAGGTGTGTAGCTTAATATGTCGATCGTGCCATGCCTTTTTGTGCTGCTTCTGGACCTGTTGGTGAAATCCAGCCAAAAATCGTTCTTCTTTGAGCTCATCCAGTTGTGTGAGCTTCTCCTCCAGGGCTTCGTGATTCATCATACTTGTGAGTGCTGCTATGCGTAGACTAGGCACGATGTATTCCATAGGCATTACAGCTGCCACTCCATAGACAAGCCTAAAAGGTGTCTGTCTCGTCAGTTTCTTGCACGTCATTTGATAATCCCATAACACTGCAGGTACGCGTAGGTCCCAATCACTTCGTTGCACATTGCATACCTTGGTTAGCACGGTTTCCAATACTTTGTTGAATGCTTTTTGGTGGGCCCCAGTATTGCAGTAATAATGTTGCAACTCCTGGGACTCCCTTCTTTAATTTTATCAACCCGGTAGTTCGTAACAAACTTGGAAGCGACGGTGCTGTATGCACAAGTACTAGCTCTTGCCGCAGCTGTCACTTGGTCAGCTGGCACAAGTCCGCTAGGAGCTTAAGCCAACTTCTATGAGCTCTGAGAAGAAGCTTTTTAACTGATGGATGGAAGCTAACTCAAAGGAAGCTAATCTACTTGCGGAAAGAAACTGAAAGGCTGAAAGAAAATGCAAACCCTAGCAAACCCTAATTTTACCAGCTAGCCCTACTGATGCAAGAAAGAGGATGCAAGCTATTGAAGGAGATGCCATTGACTTCTAGGAAGGTAAAATGCATGTATCTAAGATACTTCTACAGTAACATCTGAAAAGAACATCTTTTTTTATTTTTGAATAAGTTGTCAGAATTATCATGCATGTGATTTAACTGTTTTTGACTGTGCAGAGGTGGATCGGTGAGAGGAAATGCTTGGAGGAGGTCCAGAAGGTTCAGAGAGGGCCTAAGGGGTCCCTAACACCCTTCCAGAGAGTTTCACAGAGTTTTACTATCAAGAAACTGCATTTGTGAGCTTCTACAGGAAGTCTGTAGGGGTTTTACAAGATGTTCTGGAATTTTTATAGGATGTCTGTAATTTTCTACAGGATGTTCAGAAATGGGATTTTGGAGGATGTATGGAGGTAGAAAGGTGAAGGAATGAGTATGGAGGTGAGATAGGGGTGTGAGGAGGTTCAGGACTCGGTAGATGGATTTGAGGACCGGCGAGGATGGTTGGATTTGTTCAAGGAGGGGTAAAACGATGTTGCACAAGAAGATGAGAAAAGTGAACGAATGTGACAAATGCAAGGCAAGGATTCCAAGTAGAGGATGGAGTAGGTGGGATTGATGGAGTACGGGCAGGTAGAGAAGTGTTACAGAAGCTCTGCAAGTTATTTCTTAAACGGAACAAACGAGAACTTGGAAAATCAAAGACCTAGTTACGTTAGCCTATTCTCACCTAGATAACAACAAAGAAATGGAACAAAAATCTATTTGCAATGAAATCAGGTGAAATAACTATGCAACTAAGCAATCATAAACCTGAACATGCAACCAAGACTGATATCAAGTTCTGCAAATGAGATTCTAACACTAATAATTGCATGGTGAAGCAAAGACAGTGTTTTTGGTGGCAGCAAAGTCACATTGGTCCCAGCTCATGATTCCACTGAGGGGGAGGTGAGATCCAAGGTGCTTGGTTGCCTTTTTCTGAAGATATTCCTTGTTATTAACCTACCAAATCAATCTGAACATGAAAATCTATTTTAATCATCAAAAACAACCTAAATAACAAAACAAGATTTAAATCTAAATAGCAGATTTTATTCTAAGAATGCAGCAAAAACACATAAAGGTAAACAAAGGAGGTACTGGGCACTTGAGATGGGCCCAACCCCAAGAGCTACAGCCTCCTAAGAGAGATTTAGAGCTGGTGGAAAGCTGGATTCATCTTTATTGATCAAAATAATAGTTACATTCCAAAAACTGTCCACACGGGAAAGCTTGAAAGTGTGTTGAAATGTAGAGCTAATCTACTGCCTAAAAAATGACTAAAATCGACCTACAAACTAGCTAACATCTGCCTACAAAGTGACTAACTGAAATGAGGCCCTAAGCCCTCTTATTTATACAGATTGAGGACCCCAACAACCCTCCTAAACTTTAGGAACTCGTCTGCCAAAACTTGTAGTTAACAACACTTTTACTAGCACTTGCTCGGCTGCCCTTGTGATAATCGATTTGGTGGCCCTTGAACTTCGAGCTGATGGTGGAGAATTCGAGGTAAGGGCCCATAAATGAAGGGGACACCTTCCTACAAATCCTCTCCCTTGTTCTTCCACGAATTTTGATACCAAGTGCTCATTAAAACCTTTGATTTTGTCTCAAAATTGACTAAAAATCTGCACAAAGCACCCATTAGACTTGTTGGCATAATGACTACCCAAATTCACTCTATTAGCATAAATATAATAAAAAAATCCAATAAACTAATGAGAATGGTGGATTAAGTCGAATTAGGAGGTTGAATGAGCCCATATAATTATCCATTTTTGGGGCTCATCATCACCCCGTACTGAAAGTGTTGCTCATCCTCTGAACAACTAATCTATCTCCTCATCTTTGATGACCCTGGTGGCCTCCCTGTCATGCCAAGCTTCTGAAGTGATGTCCTCTTCTCGGTCATGAAACCATGCTTTTCTCTCTGCTTCTTCCCACTGCATGTGCTCCTTTTCCTATAGCAGTTTTGTTAAAGCTTCAACCTCAGCTGGCAGCTTGTCCTCTCCTTGCTGTTCATCAGATGTTTCCTTGTCTTTCCTTCTTCTTGTGATTGTTTGGCCACATTTTCTTCCAATTTCTTGGTCTCTTTTAACTTAACCAGCGTTTCCTGTAGAATAGTCTCAACATCCTGTAGAGAGGTTGTTGTGTCCAACATTTTCATTCTTTCTCTCCAGGTGGATGTCTTCGGGCTTCCCCGTTCATAGGTGATGAATGCCTTTGAGGGAGACTTTTCCTTTTGTGTAGCTGGGGTGTCTACAATTGTAATTGGCTCTTTTGACTGTGGTTGGGGTTTGCCAGTTTTTATCCGCATGCTCCTTCTTGCCTTAAAATACATGGAAGGCTCCCTCTTTCGCTTCCCTTTTTGCTTTGGAGATGTGCTCAGAGTAGCCAGCACAACTGTTGCCTCCCTGGCTAAAATCTCAGGCAATTTTTCCTTCGGTTTCCCTGTTTCCAGACTTCCTATAGAAAATCCTGTGTTGACTGTTTTCTGGCTTCCTGTAGAAACAGTACTCGTGCTTCCTGTAGAAACCGTTTCAATTGTTTTGGTCTGCTTGGCTGGATGTGTCTTCCCTTTTAATTTTTGTGTGGTTGCCTCTGTTTTATGCTCTGAGCAGAGAGGACTTGCTGTTTTATGGTTTCCTTCTTTGAACTTCAAGACAGTACCTCTCAGGTGTTTAGATTTTTAACCTGCACCACTTCCCTGGTTCTAAAACTTTTGCTGCCCAAAACTCGGCTGTCCGTATGTCAAAGGAAGAATCAAATTTTCACAGACAAGGCATAGAGCTCAATTTTCATCCTTAGCATACATACAATCATGAAAATTCAGATTCCTCATACACAGGTTAGCCCTCACAGTGCTTCATCTTTTTTCAGGAGGAAAATTTTTATCAGGGACCAGGGAGGAGAGTTTTGACGCAGAACCGACGGAGTAATTCCAAGCAACACACAGGCAAACCACTATTTTCAACTCACAGGCAGACTTGTCTCTGACTTCCTTATTCAATATAGTTCAATTCATCACCTTTCAAAATATATCATGCATGGAAGAGTGTTTTCGAGCCTACCTTTCTCGGGACTCCAAATTTGATGAAGGAAAGCTCAGGTTTCTTTGTTCCAGAAGGTTGTGTCGTACTTCCTGTAGAAGACCCCCCCTGTTTCCTATAGAACACCCTTGCACCTCTGAGTGAGCCGATACGCTGGAGAACTTTGAACCAGGCTGAAAAGCTCAGTGTAGGATGACAAGTTAATAACTTTGTGGAAGCGGAGGATGCATACTTCAGTTGAGGACGTTGCAAGTGCCAATGAACAACAGTTTGTGAGTTTCAACTGAGCATTCTTTAATTGCTGCGTGATTCATGGTGAGGTGGAAAAAATGTGCACTGGCCCATGCAGACGGCAGTGCTGTCACGAAACATCATGTTTCCTACCTGTGATCACTCCCATCAATCACAATGAAGGCTAAACAGTCACCACTACCTGTTTCCAGATTTCCTCCTGAGTTGGCTGAGCGCACGTGTCGTATTGACCCACCGAGCGTTGTTTGAACTGGATGAGGGTGGCCAGTTAGCTGGCCACCAATTTTTTTAATCACAACCATCTCATTGCTCACGCAGTTTTCAAATTACATTCATGCAATCAGAGGAACTATTTTTAGTCACGTACCTGGAAGTCGAATGGTTGTTGTGAGGTGATGTGGCCTTTCATTTGCTGCATGCATTGGTTTCTGTGGTTGCATGATGGCTTGGTTGCTAATTCATGGTTGTTTTCCTTGTGCAGGTGTCCTCCGGTCGGATCCACGCTGCAAGAATTTGTTTCCACGTTCAGATCTGCACCCTCACGCTGCTAATGTTGAATTTCCACAGGACATAAACTTTTTTTCGTCATTGCTCCTGAACGATAGACCGGATCGATCTGAAACTTTCTGAGCATGTTCCTATCATTATTATGCACCTCCCATAGCAAAATTGCGATCAATGGATGCACCGATTTCGAGAAAAATGGAAAATGGTTGAATATTACAGAGATCAATTTCTCGGAAACCGTGCATCAGAATCAGCTGAAACTGCTTGGGTAGGTTACTATCACCCATATGCATCTCCCCATGAAACATGTTTTGAAACGGATGGACTGATATGGAGAAAATGCAAAAATGGCTGAAGGTGATGGAGGCTGATTTCTTGGAAACCGTACACTAGAATTGGCTGAAATTGCTCGGGCATGTTGCCATCATCTCTATACAACTCCCCGTAAAACGGTTTTGTAAATGGATGCACGGTTTTCACGTGAGGGAAAAAACAAATTCTGTTCTATGTATTTTTTCTTCAAAGCATTTTGTAAGTTTTTGCATGGTAAAAAAAATGAGCTTGGGCTGTGATGCAAGCATGGAGATGATGGAGGAGGAGTTTGAAGATTGAATTTTGAACCCTTGAGGAAGCTATCATGTTCGCCAAACTACCTTTTTGAAATCCATTTCTAGCTTCGTGTAGAAATCCTGTAATTTCTACAGGAACGTCCTGTAGAACACGCAGTTTTGAGGAAAGAAGCACAATGAGATGAAAAAAATGATGGAGAATTGTGAGGGATGGAAACATGGATGCTTGCAGGCCTCATGGACAGATTCCTGGCCTTCAGGTCCTCTTCAGAGATCAATTTTGGCTTGCTTGTAGGCTTCCTGTAGAAGACACAGAACTTCCTGTAGAAGGCATAGAACTTCTTCTGTCTTTGTCTTGAGCGATCCTCCTCACCTGTAATGTCCTTCTTGCAACCTGAAATTATTCAATAGAAATTAGGTTTATTTTTCTTTTTCTTTTTCTCTTTTTTCTTTGAAAACAACTAGGGCGCCTCATGGAGGTTTTCACTCTAATTGCCTTCCTTGGGCACCTCCAAGGGAGGTTTTCACCCCGGGATCTTATTCTCTTTTTATTTTCTCTTCTTTCCAACCCATTGATCGCCTCATGGAGGTTTTCAATCAATGATCCAATCTAAGGCGCCTCCGAGGAGGTTTTCCCCTTAGATTTTTAATTTTCCTCTTTTCTCTTTTTTCTCTCTTTTTTTTTTCTCTACCCTACCCTACTTGAAAAACAAAATCATTTTCAAGTATAAGAATGCTTCCAATGGAGCCATGTGCACATGGAGATTAAAGACAAAATGATGTGGTGGCTTGAAATGCATGCTTTGATAGCTATCCGAATTTCAGAGACCAAATGATTTGACTTTGAAGGGATCAAACACAGTTGAGGAAGAGAGTGTTGCTGCAAATTAGTGACCGTCTGGAACCATATCTCAATATAGCTCTGATATTCTTGGTCCTTTTGCTGATCTGGATCATGTTTCATGTCACCTTCTACCATGAATTTCTCATCTTCCTCTTTTTGTTGATCTTTCTCTTGAATACATGGAAGATTTGATGGTAACCATGAGGGAACTCTCTCGATCTCTAATTTTGATGCATTCTCTTCATCAAGTGCAGCCCATGATTCTTTGATCTTTTCTTTTGAATCTTCTTTTGCCTTCGGTCCTTCAATGTTGTCAATATAATATTTTTTTTGCAATACTCTTCCTGAGCTATGGTGAAGATCATCGAGCTCAAGAGGAGTCATTTGGACATGTTGTGCCTCAGCTTTGCAATTGGGTTGAGCTATTCCAATGTGCGGGTTTGGAAATGGTGGTATGGGTCATTGAGTGGGGGTGTATCTTTGAGATGGATGGTGATGGGGTTATGGTTGGGCAGGTGGTGGAGGCAAATGAGCGAGAGGAGAGTTGTACTGGGGCCTCCACCCCTGATGAAGTGCATTCCACTGAGGTTGTGGCTGAGCATAAGAGTGAAACGAATGAGCAGCTGGTTGGGCATAATATGGAGATGGATCCGACTAAGGAGGGGGTGTGGACCAGGAAGGATGAGCAGGGGGACCCCAAGAAGGCATGGAAGTGGCTGGATAGGGGTCATAATAGGTCTGGGATGTCCCTTGCATTCCATGCTGGTAAGGTATGGGTCCATGTGGCTTCCTTTGGTTCAGATAATAGAGTGATTCAGTGGATCCTTTGGCTTTCTGATATGCAGCTTTAAGTCTAGGCAAGGAAGGGCACTGATTCGTAGGATGGTATTCTTCACAGATGAAACACACTTCTAGGGAGTGCATTGGACATTCATCCCTAGGATGCTTTCCAGTGCACCTAGGACAAAAGATGTCCAAAGACCTCTTGGCTTCCTCTTGCTTCCTTTGGATCTGCAAGGTATCTAGTTGCATGGCAAGAAACTGCCTCATCTCGCTCTTGAAATCTTCCATTTGATTTGGAAATTCGGTTTTGGATAAGGTACTGCTCCCAACATTTCTGCTTGTAGCCATTTTCTCCAGAGGAATGTTTTCTTCTTCTTCTTCCCTTGAGGTTCTTAAAATATGGCTTGCTGTCCACTTAAGGGTTCTTTACTCACAGCCATCGAAGAAGAGAGAAGGTTGGCTGTGTGAAGTAGTGGGGGTGTTGTGCAATCATTTTTTTGAATTATCTCTACTCCTACAAGGCATGAAAGGAAATCTTTTTGGTTGATTTTTGCACTTTTCTGCTTGTACCTACAAAACTAAAATAGATTGAACTGCAACTAACTATCTTGCTGAAATGAAAATGTGGAATTGAAATGAAAGCAGGAAAGGACTAATCTATTTTGCTCAAATGAAATTGCAGGAATGAAATGCTAATATACGCTTGCAGAATTGAAATTGCGGAATTGAAATACTAATCTACGCTTGCAGAATTGAAATTGTGGAATTGAAATGAAATAAACTACTTAGTAGAAGGTTTTAGTGGAAAATAGAAGAAAAGCAGCAATCACCAATACTTTGACGCCTCCCCGACAACGGCGCCAAAAAGATGGTGGGCCCCAGTACTGCAGCAATAATGCTACAACTCCTGGGACTCCCTTCTTTAATTTTATCAACCCAGTAGTTCGTAAAAAACTTGGAAGCGACAATGCTGTATGCACAAGTACTAGCTCTTGCCGCAGCTGTCACTTGGTCAGCTGGCACAAGTTCGCTAGGAGCTTAAGCCAACTTCTATGAGCTCTGAGAAGAAGCTTTTTAATTGATGGACGGAAGCTAACTCAAAGGAAGCTAATCTGCTTGCGGAAAGAAACTGAAAGGCTAAAAGAAAACACAAACCCTAGCAAACCCTAATTTTACCAGCCAGCCCTACTGATGCAAGAAAGAGGATGCAAGCTACTGAAGGAGATGCCATTGACTTCCAGGAAGGTAAAATGCATGTATCTAAGCTACTTCTACAATAACATCTGAAAAGAACATCTTTTTTTTGAATAAGTTGTCAGAATTATCATGCATGTGATTTAATTGTTTTTGACTGTGCAGAGGTGGATCGGCGAGAGGAAATGCTTGGAGGAGGTCGGGAAGGTTCAGAGAGGACCTAAGGGGTCCCTAACACCCTTCCAGAGAGTTTCACAGAGTTTGGCTATCAAGAAACCGCATTCGTGAGCTTCTATAGGAAGTCTGCAGGGGTTCTACAGGATGTTCTGGAATTTCTACAACATGTCTGTAATTTTCTACAGGATGTTCAGAAATGGGATTTTGGAGGATGGATGGAGGAAGAAAGATGAAGGAATGAGTATGGAGGTGAGATAGGGGTGTGAGGAGGTTCAGGACTCGGTAGATGGAGTTGAGGAGTGGCGAGGATGGTTGGATTTGTTCAAGAAGGGGTAAAACGATGTTGCACAAGAAGATGAGAAAAGTGAATGAATGTGACAAATGCAAGGCAAGGATTCCAAGTAGAGGATGGAGTAGGTGGGATTGATGGAGTATGAGCAGGCAGAGAAGTGTTACAGAAGCTCTGCAAGTTATTTCTTAAATGGAACAAACGAGAACTTGGAAAATCAAAGACCTAGTTACGGTAGCCTATTCTCACATAGATAACAACAAAGTAATGGAACAGAAATCTATTTGCAATGAAATCAGGTGAAATATCTATGCAACTAAGCAATCATAAACCTGAACATGCAACCAAGACTAATATCAAGTTCTGCAAATGAGATTCTAACACTAATAATTGCATGGTGAAGCAAAGACAATGTTTTTGGTGGCAGCAAAGTCACATTGGTCCCCGCTCATGATTCCACTGGGGGGGGGTGAGATCAAAGGTTCTTGGTTGCATTTTTCTGAAGATCTTCCCTGTTATTAACCTACCAAATCAATATAAACATGAAAATCTATTTTAATCATAAAAAACAACCTAAGTAACAAAACAAGATTTAAATCTAAATAGCAGATTTTATTCTAAGAATGCAGCAAAAACACATAAAGGTAAACAAAGAAGGTACTGGGCACTTGAGATGGGCCCAACCCCAAGAGCTACAACCTCCTAAAAGAGATTTAGATCTAGTGCAAAGCTGGATTCATCTTTATTGATCAAAAGAATAGTTACATTCCAAAAACTGTCTACAAGGGAAAGACTGAAAATGTGCTAAAATGCAGAGCTAATCTACTGCCTAAAAATGACTAAAATCAAACTACAAACTAGCTAACTTCTGCCTACAAAGTGACTAACTGAAATGAGGCCCTAAGCCCTCTTATTTATACAAATTTAGGACCCCAACAACCCTCCTAAACTGTAGGAACTCAGCTGCCAAAACTTGTAGTTAACAACACTTTTACTAGCACTTGCTCGGTTGCCCTTGTGATAATCGATTTGGTGGCCCTTGAACTCCGAGCTGATGGTGGAGAATTTGAGGTAAGGGCCCATAAATGAAGGGAAAACATTCCTACAAATCCTCTCCTTTGTTCTTCCACAAATTTGGCTTCCAAGTGCTCATTAAAACCTTTGATTTTGTCTCAAAATTGACTAAAAATCTGCACAAAGCACCCGTTAGACTTGGCATAATGACTACCCCAATTCACTCTATTAGCATAAATATAATAAAAAACATGCAATAAACTAATGAGAATGGTGGATTAAGTCGAATTAGGAGGTTGAATGAGCCCATATAATTATCCACTTTTGGGGCTCATCACTTTTACGTGTAGAATCTTCTGTGCAGTTTCTCTTCCTGCATAATGTCTTCCCATCATTAAGAGCCATCTGCAAGGTCACACCCCCAACACATGCTTATTGACCAGGTATTTTAGTGCGGAGTACATGTGCATCCGCGTAGGTTGGGACTCTTCTCCATATGCCTGCATCCACCTAGTCGGATGCGTGCACAGACCATTTTTCCCATCATACTTGTCTACCAATCACATATTAGGCTTCCCAAATCGTACTCTCATCATTCTCCTACATTCGCACCAATCATAAAAACTCCCTTTGTGCATACCCTAACATCTTGCGGGCGTAGTGCGCAGTACCCAGTCCAAGGCCTGGAAGTGTTGCTTTTCTGGCACCTCCCTTTCAAATGCATCCACCAAGGTATCTACCTCATTTAGACCATCATAAGTAGGTAGATCTCTTAATTCTGTCGACACGCACTGCAACGACCTAGTCATCATATTGCAATTCAACATGGTTACTTAATGTAACCGATTCTGCCATCGTTTTATTTCTTCATCAGAATCCAAAGTGTAGGAGCTCTTGCACTCCCATGTAATCGACCCATCCACTGTGGGAGTCACCCAGTCTTGGTCTTGCACTATTATTTTATAGATGTAGTCCAAATCATCATCTCTCTCATAGTCACGGATCAGTTCTGTATAGCGCGATCCTTCAGCAGGGTCTAAGGGTATTTTACGCGCAGCGACATCTTCTCAAAGATCATCTTCTGCTTCTTCAGATTGATTACCCCATTCATATTAGTAGCCTAGTCAATTCCTAGAAGCGCGAGGTAGGGATTGTTGTCATCAACAATCTCTATCACTTCGAAATCTGCCAGCGCGCTCGCTCCTTCAATATCCACAATTATTCCCTGCCACCACCCATGGGTATTATTTTCTGCTGATCTGCCATCCTTAGCTAAATTGGAGACCATTGTAGCGTAGGTCTCCCCATTTGATACCATGTCTGTTTCGACAAAACATTCGCATTCGATCCCAAATCCAGGATGACTTGATCCATCTCGTATTCTCTGATCTGTGCGGTAAGTCTCATTTCACGTCCTATTCTTGTCTTATGCTTTCCGATCTTGCGGACTATGTATGGTTCTCCTAGCGCGGTCCCACCACATTTGTTGATGAGTTCCTATAATCCTTTCACAGCCTTACTGTCACGCAGTAACTTCATATATGTTTCCAAGAAAGTCGTGAGCATGGATGGGTCCATTTCCGGCTCTGGTTTATCTTCGATTCCGGAAGTGGAGGCATCAGCGAAGCTCTTCTTATCTTCCATGAAGGTTTCCCGAGCGCGCTCCAAATCAAACTCCGCCTCTTTTTCCGGGGCTTTGCAAACCCATGTACCATCTTCCAGCTATTTTCCTTTGTCATCTCCCATCGCGATACCACTTCAGAGCACAATGTTTATGTTTGAATCTTCCTCATGCGGCTCAGACCTCATTATCTGTAGGTTCTAATTCGGGGGAGGCGGTATCGCTCCTTTATAGCGTATCCTATCTATCAGCGTAGGATAATCTTACATCTCATGACTAAACAACGTGCAATACTTGCACGATTGGTGCGTTGGATTCATGCAATTGCGGGCATAGTGTCCTGGCCCTCCACAGTTGTATCAAATCAACTATTTGTGACCTCTACCAGGTCCTCCTCTGCCTTAGCCTCGTCTACGCCCCTGAAATCCTGTTTGCGCCATTCTTGCATTCTGTTCAAGGGGTCGTGTTTCAGCCTGAACCCTGTAGGTGGGCATTCTATCCATCATCAATTCATAACTCTTATATGTACACTCGTCATGTCCCACTAACCTACAAAAGTTGCAGAACAATTGTTGCGAAGTTTGCATATACTTATGTAACAAGTGACAACTGTATGTGGCATGTTTTCCAACTATTTGACAGATCGCACACCACAAAGCAGGCACCACGCTAGGTCCTGCATGAACTTCCATACTTAAAGGAATCAGTCCTCCTCCTATGAGGTAATTTGTAAAGACCGGGAAGTGGTATTTTTCATGAGCCTGACTTGCATTTCACGCACCACACTTCTTCGCGGACTTCTGGTCGAACTGTCCTGTCCTATTTCAAGCTCTGCATCTCAAGGCACATATTCTTCAGCTGCATGTGGATTTGCTGAACTCCTAGGTTAGGATCTTGCATCAGGGTCTCATGTAGCCTCATAACAATCTCTAAGGCCTCTACCTAAGTTGTTATCTTCTTCTGCGACAACGCACTCCTTAAATGTGGTAGTAGTGAGGCTACAAACCATTCGCGATGCTGTCCATCTGTCAGATTCATATTGGCTTCACGAATCATACATTTCAGCCTCTGATCCAGCTCCCAAGGAGTCTCACCTGGTAGCATTGTGATCTCTTTAAATCCCACAATCAACTGCGCTTCAGACTTAGGCCTGCTAAATTCTCTATTTAGCGCTGTTTGGATATCCGCGACTCTCGCATTCAGGTTATCATTGGAATACTTAATATACCAGGTTAGCGCACGATCCTGTAGGGTGCTAACCAGTGTCGATTTCTTTATATGGTCATCTGTAACACCTTGCGCTTCCCATACAACCCTTACAACGAACCAGAATTTGTCTGGATCCTCATTTCCCAAACCTTTGAACACAGGAAACTTCACTGTGTTTTCCATACTGAATCACAGTGGTGGTGGAGTTGGTATGGGTGAAGATGGAGGTGATGGTAGTGAAGCCAGTGTTGGTGTGGGTGGAGGTGGAGGTGGAATTCACAAAATGCTTTGTCTTATCAGCTGAATAGAACTTCGCGGAGAGACCTTCGCCAGCTCTTCCTCATCCCCTCATGGAGGTGAAATCAAGGGGCTATTTTCTGGACCCTTACTTCCTTCGCTCCTGTAAACCTTTCCACTTCGTGTAGCTCCAAACATCAAGGTAACTGCATAACCCACTTTTCACACAACAACATTTTAATACAAGTATTCAAAGACTTTACGTACTTACCTTGCAATCCTTTGAGAAAGTGTCGCTATGCCTCGCTATAGCTAACTGAGGTGTCAACCACAAACTCACTAACAAATCCTCCTATAATATGATTGAGCCAATTATTGACGACATTCATGATCTTATCCTGCGATGCTTCCAACCTTCGCATTAGCTCTGGGGCCCACACAATAAGACCGTCAATTTTCGACCTTCCTTGGTTAGCTGCTAGCTTCACAATCCACTCGTATAGCTCAGTAGGGAAGTATACGAAGAAGATTTCATTGATCTCCGTATACAAGTAGCTATCTAACCACTCTTCTTTTGACAATTGCAGGTTTCTGTTTTCCTGTGCCACGAACTCATGAATTCTTCTCTCCAACCAGCCTTCAATTTCCTTCTTAGTTGGATTCCAATGATATGACATCACACATCTCTTATGAAGATTTCGGTCCTAGCATGGAACCATTTGTTGGCTTATGGAGGCCTAACCTAGGTTCAAATTTATTTAGCCAAACAAATCCCTACACTATTGGCCCTTTCGACATCAGCCCGTGGAGCGTGGACTGAAGTCTCACCCGAAGCAGTATGGGGGAATGCTGGAACCAAGTTTCCACACCCTTGAGATGGCTGTGATGTCGATTTAGTCTAACTAGACCTGACTTCACGCAGGTTGCTTCGTGCTCTGTTCTAACCTTTAGTACCTTCACGATCTGTTACAATCAACTTTAGCGCAGCCCTAAACGGGGGATGAAGTCCTTTCGGGCTGCTAAGGCAGTGAACTACACTAATTCCCGAATTAGACTAAGTATATTACTTATCTTATTAACAGATCTTAATTATCTTCACGTAAACAGATATTCTAACTTGCGCTCACTTAGGCAATACAATTATACACATTCGCACATCATATAAGAATTAGAGGTGAAATTCATACCCAATATAATAGATGCATAAAACAGGAAATAAAGACGCAGAATCGATAGAAAATTCTCTTTATTAGTACTTCTAGATGATTACAGAATCGATTTGCCTTGCGCACTCAGCTGTAGGGGTCTGCGCACTCAGCTATGGACTACTAGGCCTTTGCGCACTCAACTGCAGAGACTCTTCCTACTCTACGACCCAAAACTAGACTTTTCACTTCAGATCTATCTCACATACATCGTATGTTCTTCATCATATATTATTAGATTATATTCCTTAGCTACTTAGAGCTTCACTCTATTTATACAATCCCATGGTCCGCGGACCATGGGTAGATCTTCTACAGCAGAGATTACATTGTCAAAATAAGGGTGGACAATCCTATGACTCTTTTAACAACTACGCACTATGCACCCACAAAATGTGGAGCGTTTACATTGGAATTATAAAATTGGACCAAAATCTGGGCTCTAAGCCCAAAAAACTACCCTTGAGGGATCTTGCACCCAACAATTCAACTTCCTTTCCTTCTGAAAAAAATTCAAGAAAAGTTCTTGAAAATTAAATGTTATCGTACACAAAGATTGTAGCCCTTGGACTCCTAGTACAACATGAGCACCACCCATTGGAATGGAAATAATTGTACTATTCAACACATATTATCCCATGGATAGCTTGATATTCTGGCACTTTCCAGAGAAATTTATGGTTCTTCCATTTGCAACCATCACTTGACACTCTGGTGCTAGATATAGGAAGCAATTCAATTCCTTCGTTATCTTACAATGAATAAAATTATGGGTACTGCCTGAATAAATCAACACTATTACCTTTTCCTTCTTGATATATCCTTCTATCTTGATAGCTTGAGGAGTGGTTATTCAAGCCAATGCATTATAAGATATGGTCAGATTCATTTCTTCTTTCTCTAGGCTTTATTCCTGGTGTGTATCCTCTTATTTTCATGTTTCTTGTTCCTTTTCTTCTTCCTCTTCACAATCTATGTAAAAGAATTTCTTCTCAACACACTTATGATGTTTAGTGTATTTTCTATCACAATTGTAACAAATCCCTTTTACTCTTTTTTCTTCCAATTTCTATGGTGTCAACCTTGTAGGTTGTGGAAGGCTAGGGATTACAACACTTCCATCTTTATAGTTTTGATTGGTAGGCTTCCTTATTTCCATAATTTTTCTTTCAATTTTTCTTACCAACTTGAATGCCTTCTCCAATGAATCAGGCTCCCAAATGTGAACCTTGTGTTGGATGTTATCATTTAATGTCCCTATGAACACATCAATCCTATGCTCCTCTGGAATATCTTTTACCCTTATATTCAATTTTTGGAAGTTCTCAATGTGCTCCACCATTGAACCTTTTTTTTTGAGATTTATTAATGGCTAAAAAAGGTGTTTCTTTTTGTATCCTCATAATGTGAAATCATTTCTTCCATAAAAATTGCTCAAGTGACAATTTTTTTACGAGAGAAAATCCATCGATACCATACAAACTGATTGGGTTCCAAATATAAAGTTGCAATGCATACCTTTTGTGTGTTTTGTACATTATGGAGATCAGAATATTGCTCCATCTGTAGTATCTATGCTATGGGATCCTTGTCATCAAACTTCGTCATATCGATATTTGGAACATGGTGGGTCTTCAATCTAACATTATAGTTTATGAAATCATGATTAACATTACTTTTGTTCTCATCATGAGTTTCCTTACTACCCTTTTGCCATTAATAAGAATTTATTGTAGCAACATTTTCAAAGCTATCTTCAAATCTTCCATGTTGCCTTTAAGTTTTGCTTCTATACCATCCATCTTAGCTTCCATGCCATCCATCTTAGATTCCATGCCATTCATCTTAGCTTCCATGCCATTCTTTAAACCATCCATCTTAGCTTCCACGCCTTTTTGTGAGAGTGAAATTTGTTGCACTTGGTCTCGTAATTTTGATATATCATTTTTCATTTCTTCCTCTTCTTCACGAATCATGCTAGAGCTTTCAGGTTTCTTACTAGGTGTTTCCATTTTCTTTCTTCAGGGCATCAATTAATGATAATTATACTTCACTATGTCCTTTGAATTCCTTCAAACTAATTTTCCAAACCAAACTTATGCAAAATTTTAAAAAGACTACACACCTTGTTTGGATTTGTAGGAGCTCGATATTGAATCGGTTGTATCTTTGTAATTGTGGATTTTCAAGGTCTGAAATTTTGTCTTGTGGCAGCCCTCCGCGTCCTTTTTCCAACCCCACAAATCTGATCAAGATTGGATTCTCCAAGAAAGAGTTATTCAAAATCTCCCATGATGACCTAATTATACATTGGTTCAATGGAGTGAACTTGTATGAAGTACCACGTGTCATTGTTTCCACCTTCAGACCTAAAACCAATACACAGACAACTACAATCCATCCTCTTTTTGTACCTTTTTACAAAATTTCAATTTGATGCTCAGAGAAAAAGTTATGACGATTTTCCCTAGGTCACTTGTTTGAGATATAATTCGGGAGCTTGCTAAAAACCCTAACTATCTTGGATCATATCGCCGAAAATATAATGAGACAAGATCTGAAATTCATACTTGAGGTGCATCAAGATTTTGGCTCAAATGTGTTTTAATTTTAGCTTCTGAAACGTAGTAGAAACACAGTTATAGCGAAAATTCCACGATGACTTGTTTGAAGTAGCGAAACCCTAAAATCCAAACCTCTGATACCAATTGTTATGCAACGAGCTCACAAAGTAGAAAAAAATATATGGAATCGAATTTAAACTCATCCTCTTCGATGGGGAAACCTACTTTACATTACACAAATGAACAATTCTTGGATGATACAAATGACAAGACCTCCTTTCTATATATAAGAGTCTAAGGGGTCACAATATAGTCAAGCCGACATAACAATAATAATGTAAGGGCACAACAATAAAAATAGTGGGCTTCTATGGGGCACAATAATTACAATATGGGGAAAACGTGGGCACAACAATAAAACTAAGGGGCTACAATGACAATAATAATAAGGGAATACACTAGTATTATATGGGCCTAACAATGGATTAGGATAGGATTGCACAGGTAGTTGGAACCATGAAGGAGGATGACTTGGTAGTGCATTGGAAAGAAATTGCAGTAGTTGTTGTTGTTCATGTAATTGAGTTTTCATGGGAGAAAAACCTAGAGAAGAATCTCCAAACCATTCATGAGGCCACAGGTATATTTGACTCGAGGAAAAGGGTCACTGTGGCCTTAAAGTAGGGTATTAATTAGAGGAGGACTAAACATTTTCCACAAAAATGTAGGATTATAAATTTGTTGAAGAACCTCCTGAGGATAATAAACATTATTCCAAGTATTAAATGATGATGAGGTTTTACTTATACTTGGAAATCGATTCATTTCCTAACTTGATTCCCTGAATGCTTCTAGTAATCTTAACAGTGATGGGCAACGTTCTGTTGGGTGAACTTCCTCAGATGTTTTTCAAACTTTAAGGCTGCTAAGTGGGTATTCTCCAAAGAAGTGCTTCTTTCTACAATTGGTGCAAAAAATTACCAGTGCTTCTTCAATTCGCCCATCTCGTAAATCATCAAGTTGTGAACTAAGAGAACAAATAACGTCATTTTTTAAATTTTCAAGAAAAATACTGATTTTGCACTTGTAAGTTCATCGTTGGATGATTTGTATATATTTGTAGCAACATAAAAAATACTCATTGAAAGATCCATCAAATACCAATTTTTGTGCTCAACAAGATTCTGGTATATCCTATCCGCAGAAGGGTAATGCATATAGGGGCTTCTTACAGCACCTGAGAAATGAAAAACCTTTAAAAGATAAGCAATATATGCATGAAAGAAACAAATTCAAAGAATTGATTCTAAGGAAATAATATCTGCAAGAAAAACTAGGTAGAGAGTAAACTAAACTACAAGTCACCAAGGTCAATCCCATAAGCAACTCCTCGACAACGACGCTAAAATTTTGGCTGGAGTATAGGGTATATTAATGGAACAACATTTAATGTCAATCTGGGGCCCATGGAATTTTAGATGTATCACTATAAATGCTAGAGAAAGACTCCGGCAACCTGCAAAACATAACCCTAACTTATCCAAAAAATTCTCACACCTTCGAATTCCTGCACTACTTAATCCTTTTTGTAATCTCACACTCAAAAACAATATTTAGAAATGAAATCATAAACATTAATCCTGAAATATGCCAACAATTATAAGCAAACCCTAGTTATTGGAAATTGAGAAAGTAAACCCTAACTAATAAAAATCAAAGAACAAACTCTAACTATGAGCATCAACCAAGTGAATGTAAAGACTGTCTTGTAAACCTTAAACAATCTAAGCTTTGCTAATGCCAAACATAAATCTTAAATCAAATAAAACCATTAATATAGTTCCTTACTCAATTTTAAGTGCAAGCAAAAGATCACAATATACTCTATGTATAACCAAGCAAACAAAGGAATGGATGAAAATATGTCTAAGGTGTTACGAAATCAAAAAAGTCTACCATCTGTAACACTGCATGCATAAATAAAAGTGACCTTTATTTGATCTAAATAATCATCATAGACTCACATACATACTCTCAATCAATGTCTCACTTCTTCAAAGAAAATTTCAGAATTGGAAATATTATGTCAACCAAACCAATGTAAGAAGGACATAGAGAAATCAATAACCCTATAAACGAAAACTCTGAAAAGCCACAGGAATATAAGAAATGAAACCCATTACTTATATATTCAAATGTTTAAAGATTCTACAAGAATACAATGTATCAATACCCTGTAGATAGATACTTGAAAACATTACCAATGTATTGTGATGGGAATACAATTCAACTTTATCAACATTCCAAAGAAATTGTAGATGTATGGCTTTAGATATGAGGTTTCCTTCAAACAATAATCCTTATTCACATCAATTTTCATCAGAGGTCACAACTTTGTATCATGAATACATATCATTGTTCTAAGAAACTAGATCTTTCAGTCTCTATTGAATTAAATATCAACAGTAATATGCAAGCTCTTGGACAAAACAACCACTGATTAAGTCCACAAACTCTGTTTTGTATTAGTGTAGGAATAAATCAGATGATGAAAGAGTTATATTAGATTTTCTCCAAATGGTCTCAAAGATATTGTAAATTGGACCAACAATCTTCAAATTCAATGGAAAAGTTTAAATTGCACATACAAATCTATTTAAGTTTGAAAGTAAATCCTATCAGTCAACACACCTTAGAAGAGAATCACACACACCTTACCAAGTTAACAAACTAATCCAATATAAATAATGTATAGGAGTGGCAATGAGAGAGGACAACAGGATGAGCTGGGGATCCCTCCCAACCAACTTGTTGCATCTTAAAATAAATGGAATTACAAATTCAAGATAATGGCATGAAACACATTAGAAATGAGAAGAAAAACCTGGCATTAACGATCTTATGTTAAGATCAAATAAGTGGTTTAAATTTAAGGTCATATGATCCAATCTCCCAAACTAGAAATATCCAACTAGAATAACATCCTCCCCTCACACAAGCCATGGCTGAGATTTTTATAAATGATACAATAGGAATTTGGGTTGTAACAACTCATTTTTTAATTCTGGAAAATTGTGTAATTCTAACAAATCCACCTCAAAGAACTCTGCTTATCTATTAGACCATGGTGAAATTTCGAAAACTATTCTAAAAAAGCCTAATTTTCCATATTGTCAACAAACCCTTCTTTTAAAATTTTTAGATTCACACTCATATACACGAAAATAAAGGAGAAAGTTGGTAGTTTGTAAATTGTGTGAATTTAGGGTTGTAACATTAATTATTCTCTAAAAATTGATCCATACAACTTGGGTACATTTTAACTAATGTGGAGGTGTTAGAACATCATTTTGGGAATAAACATCTTCAATTTTTCCTAAAAGTTTCCAATCTATCAAAGCCCCAAATTGGTGTAGGAATGTTGCTAGTGCAGGAACTGAATTGCACTTGGTAAACCACCATTTAGAGAGTGCAATTGAATTTGATAAGTGTAATCAATATGCCAAGTGGGGTCTTCACATAAGAACTTTATGCATAATTTCTTCTTGGTACATGAATCTTTAAGAGTGCACGAACATGGCTATCTATTGGTGCACTTAGCAATCAATTATTAATGCATGTATGTCTTTGGCCTAAGTTTCATGTGCCTCCCTGAGAACCTAAATAACTCAAGCACCACCATTAATAACAATTTTGATGTGATTCTTATCAAAACAAAGGGAATATATTAAATAATATACAATTATGTAGTCACACTCTAAGTTTAATATACTAGTCCAACAATTGTGCAAAACGATAGTGATAACAATTAAAACCATGAGTAAGCATAGGGAAAAAATGTAAATTAAACATGTAAATCATGGGGCCTAACACATAACACCCTCAAAACTCTGCCACCAAAAGTACATTTTTGGGTCATTGTAGGACACCGTGTGCATTTGTTTTTGTGCAAGATGGGTCTTTGAGAGGTGCTAAGCTTGGAAAAAGCCACACACAACCTTCATATGCTTTAATATATCCTTTACAACCTTTGGATCACATTTTAACACCCTTAGAATTCTAATGGATCCAATCCTGTAGCAAAATAGGGCAATCTTGTAGCATTTTGTAGCAATCTTGTAGAAATATTTTAACATCTTGTAGCACTCTCTAAAATCCCTCCAAACTTGACTAGAATTGTCCTTGAAGCTTGATTTTTTCCTCCTATCCTTCAGTACCGAATGTTAGGATAGAGAACCATGATTGGGTAAGACCAAAGACGTCTTAAGTCTTGCCTCTTCTCCATTCTAATTCACTTATGCGGTTATGGTTAGTGGACAGATTCATGACTTGAAGAGCGTAATGCTGATTTTCATGATTACTTTATGAAGAACCTTATGAACTCTATTGACAAAATCTATCTTGAATGAAGTGATTAAAGAATGATTTCGTGATTAGGTTTTGTTTTATACATCTTAAGCCGGGGTTTCCATTTCCAACATTGTAATTTCTATTGCATAGACTAGGTTTCCTTTAAAAGTACCATTTACACTCTGTAGATAAGATAATGTTTACATTTCTGCAAGTAGGATTATAATTTACATTCATGCAAAGTAGAATAGTGTTTCTTTTTTGTAAAAGTAACTAGGATTTCCTCTCTACAAAAGTAATTAAGTTTCCTTTCTACAAAAGTAATTAGGTTTTCTTTTATGATATTAGGATTATTTGTGCTTTTTCTTTCTATAAACATAGATTTCTTTAGATTCTTGCACTAACTTAGGTAAAAGTACAACACCTATTGCACATACAGTGCTGCAACCTCTTAAGTTTGTATGACATTGAATCAGAGCAATGAAAGAAGGAAACATTGCATGTTGCGCATATAGTGTCGACACCTCTTAAGTTTGTATGAACCCTAGGTTGATAATTTAAGTTGGTGTCCTTGGGAGTTGCAACATTATTAATGAAATAATAGGGCTCATCACTTTTTTGCACCATTCTTGGGAGGTGTGAAAGCATGCATTGTTTTCTTCCCTAGTTGATTCATTTCTTTTACTTTTTGCAAAAACAATTTTTTTTAGGCATATTGCATTGCATTAGTATTCTTATTCATTTTTTTTTTTATCAAAAACATAAAAAATACTTCTCCAACATTAAACCCCCCTCCATTTAATCACGTGGTGCAGTAAGAACCACATAACCATCCACTTTTGCATATAGAAAAGGAAGATGTGGCAGAAAAGGTAGAAGAAATGGATGGAGATTATGACGATGAGGAATATCCTCTTGGATTTCCCATTCAAGATATTTATATTAATGTTCATATGAATAACATCCCTCCATATTTCTTTCCCAACTTCCATGGTATGAGGTCATAAGATTCAGAAAATTTTCTCTTTGAATTTGAAATCCTTTGTAGACCTTATGGTTACTTATTAAACACTGAAAAATTGAGATTGTTTCTAGTAGCATTGAAGGATAGAGCTCTTAAATGGTTCATGAGTTTAGGGACTAATTTAATAAGATCATGGAATAATATGGAAAATATATTTCTAGAAAATTATAAAGATCATTATCTTAAAGAAGAAATCTTTAGAATGACTGAAAAACAAGATGAGGGTCTTGAAGATCTAATAGAGAGATTCATGTATTATGTTAAGAGGGAAACTTTACATCATTTAGTATTTGACATTCTAAAACTCTCTTACATAAAACAATTAGGGATCAATGGATTGATCTCCTTGATCTCATGACTAGAGGTGATGTATACAAATTATAATTTGAAGAAATTTGTGAAATATTCAAGCGCATATCAAGGGGAAGGGCAAGAGTAAGTAAATCAACATTGAGACTAGTAAGTCAAGCTAAACTTGGAAATTTTCTTGATAACTTTAAAACAAAAATCTTTAACAATCTAAGTGAACAAGTAGAAATGTTAAGAATGCAAAATGAGCAAAAACAAGATATTAGTATTTGTGTTATCCATGCAAAATCACCTGCTACTAAATATTTCCCATCATTATCAAGGTTGAAGGAAGTTTACCAGGAGGAAAACGGAGCAAGTAAATCACCAAAGAAAATCTGTTACGTATCTCCAAGAAGATGATGGAAGCTTATTCAACATGGTATAATGCAAGAACCTAATTCACAATTTCAAGGTTATGCACATCTATCACAAAGTAATTGCAACACACCCTTTCCTTGGCAACCTTGGCCATCTCAACCCCAAAACCAATCTACGCAACAAGGTTGGCAAGGACCTTATGGGAGAAATCCATAATTTCCTCAATATTCTCCTAAATATCCTCTATACCCAACTCAATACTATCCCTACCATCCACCTCCACCAGAACCACAAACTCAACCACATCCATCTCAAAGATCCACTCCCACCTATAAAACCATTTTCGAACCTAAACAATATAGTAACTCAACCCACTTACAATGTTGAGGTACAATATTTCGAAACAAATCCTCTTGATCTAAATGGCATTCATCTTAGATCAAGAAGAGTATTGAAAATAAGAGATTCTTTGTATTTCATTGAAGGAAAGCATTCATCAAAAAAATATTTAAATTAGGAGAGCAAAGAATCATGGACTGCGTTTGATGGAAAACAAACATTAGAATCAGAGTTTGAGAAAGTTCCATTATTCTTACCATTATATCCCCTATGTGTTCAAGAGAAATGTTAGCCTATTGGCATGTGGCCCAAATTGGATCCAAAATACTCTTGAAGTCTTTGAAACCTTCTTAAAGATCATTCAAAAGATCAAAACAACCACATGAGAAGAGCCCTTAGAATGGCGGAAAAACACTATTGGGAGGAAAAAGCCCAAGGAAATAGTGAAAAGACTCAGTATCGGAGGTCTGAACAGTGAAATGGACAATAGTCGTTAGATCTGGTCGATCAACGGTCCAAATATAATCGGCGGATCGCAATCAGTAGTCGCATCGATGGTGGCAATCATCGGATATCGGCGCGGACCATATAAAACTTGCGATGGCGATCGGAGGATTCAACTAGGATCGTCAATCAAGCGCGCAGATCAACGACCCACGTTGCATCACATGATCGCTATCGGAGGTTACAAAGAGCGCTAGAAATGGCCCAGGGCATGAGCGATATGCAATTGCGATTAATTGCATCGCGATATCGCAATCGGAGAAACATTATGGAGCGGGGTCTATACACATGCGTATGTGCGACCCGATGAACTGGACCTGACAATTTTCTCAATATTATTTCATAAGAATTGAGATCCGCAGAAAATCCATTTTCAATGCATTTTCGTAGTTTTAACGTATTTCTAAAATACAAAGGGGAACCTTGGAGCAGGACCGGAGCGACTTGCAATAGTGATTGAGGATGGACCCGATAGAGGAATAGACCATATTTAAGGACTTTTGAAGTCTGAAATGAACTGTGTTTTGGTGGGATTTCACAGTTGTGAATGCATTTTCCCGTGTTATTATAAAATGACCATGTTTGGGATTTCGAAGGATTTCAAGGGCCCAAGTTACTCTTACGTTGTAGAATAGGTGGCCACCTCCCCTTTATGCATTATGCAATGACTGTGTAAATGCTAGAAGAGGGATTCGAGCGGACAGAGACTGGAGATAGAAATCCGAAAAAGGGAAAAACAACAAAGCAACATATCCGAACCAACATAAATGTTCATGGAGCATTGCCGACACGAGCGAGCTACCTGGCAGTGCGGCAAATTTACCAGAATGTGGTTACTCTGCTGTTAGAAAAGGAAACCTCCAAGCTCATGTGTGTCTAGTCATAGAATCAAGTCATTAAAAAGACAGAGGGGATAGATTAAGACCACTTGAACCTCAGAAGGTTCGAGTGCATTGTAAAAGGCCTATAAATAGTTGAAAGTTTAGAGTAACAAGGGTTCAAATTTTTGAGACTGTGGAGACTCTGATCCTCTCAGCGTCTCATCTTCATTCCAGCATATAAGCTTCTTTTGCTATTACATGTTCAATTCCCATTTTCTCCTCTGTCCTAAGCTTGCACTTGAATAGGTTATTCATGTTTTCTTCTGTGTCTAATGACAGATAACTGTCATCTTATCTCTGCGTTGATAAATTAGATTTGTAATCTTCATTTACTTTCTGTAGCTAGCCATTCATATGTGTTTATGTATGCATCTGCTGGTACAGTTAGTATTCTCCATCTATCCATTGAATCTATAAACTATTGAGCATTAGCGGTCTAAAGCCTTGTAAAGTTGAGGGTGTTCATGCATGTATTGAGTGAAAACAGAGTTGAAACAATGATCTGACTTGATACAAACCATCATCCATTCCAATAGTTCTGAGAATGATATTGAAGATTTATATGTTACCAGGCATCTATGAGATACAACCTAGGAGAGCTTCCTTGAGTGATAACATAATTTGCGCCGTTGCTGGGGAAAGGAGACTGAAGCTCAGCTTCCCTAGAAGATGACATAGATCCAACTTTGATGATAGACAAAGTCTAGGCACTTTTTCGGTTGTAATCATCTATCTGGCGACTCTACTGGAGAACGAACCTATTGGTGAATCCAGTTCATAGTTCTGGCTCAGTTTGTGTGGCATACTTGGAGAAATCCTTAGAGACCACAAGCTGACCCAGTGCTTGACCCTGAAAAAATCCTCAAAGAAAGAAAGGCGTTGCAGAAAGGAGCATCAGGTTCAGGTATTTCTAAACAATATTCTATATTTCTTCAAGAAAATCCTGTAATAGAACAAATACATGTTGAGAGTATAACATCTAATACTAGCAGTAAAGGAAAAATCTCAGAAATTCATAAAGCTCCTTATTCTTTAGGTTCTCCTTTCGTTGTAAGCCCAAAGGAACCCTTTCCTCCTATCCATCATACTCCTTTAGTCCTATCAGTCACTCCTCAACCCTATATCATTCAAACTTCTAGTACCCTTATAGCCACCACAGCTATGGCAGGTCCACAAGCACCTACCAAAATGGAAAGAATCATAGTTTCTAGGTATGAACCTCTAGTACTGCCCACTCCTTTGAATGCCATGCCTACTGGAGAATATCAGAAGTATAGGCTTAAGTTCACTGGGACTGAAGGTGTTACAACTGAAGAACATCTTGAATCATTCTATAGCTCTGCTAATAACCTCGACATTAGTGAAGATGATGTGTGGATGAGAGTCTTTGTCCAAAGCCTAGATGGAGAGGCTGGAAAATGGTTCAGAGAACTGACCCCAAGGTCTATAGCAGATATTGAGGCTCTATATGATGTATTCCTAAAGCATTGGGGGGATAAGAAGGATCTAGTCTACTACCACACCGAGTTTGGGAACTTAAAGAGGGAAAATGGTGAGTTGTTGTTTGATTTTAATAAGAGGTTTAACCACATGTACAACAAGATACCAACTGAAGTAAAACCCACCACCACCTTTGCTAAACTCACCTATGCTAGTGCCTTTGATTTTGAATTCTATCTATGTTGAGGGTGAGACGATGTGCTACCTTGGATAATATGCAGGCCACAACCTTGGAAGCATAATCAAACATCATGCCTGCAGAGAAGCTCAAGGGGAATGTTGATAGAAGGAGACAGAGGGGCGAATATTCATCATCTTCAAATCCCAATATAGATAAAATGACCAAGATGATAGAGTCATTAGCCTTTGAAATCTCCAAATTAAAGGCTGAGTAGCACCCTAGGAAAGGAGAGTTCCTAATACCTTTTCTCCTAGAAATCGAAATCCATATAGAAGAGCTAATGAGCAGTTTCAGATTTTGCAAAGAAGAAAAGATGCCAATGAAGACCAAAGGGTGAAGACCCCTTTCCCGAATGTAGTCATGGAAGAAGAGAAGTTTGAAGAAGATGATGAGATCCATTGTATGGAAGACAAAGGTGGTGCCTCCTTTTTTACCTTAGCTGCCTATGAAAAGTCATTATTCAATGACTAGATCAGCCAAGAGTGGGATGGTGAAGCTGTTATGAAAACCAATGATCGGCACAGATATGATCTAAGGTCGAAGATGAATAATGTAAAGGAAACTCCTGTTCAAAAAGCTGTTGTCCCTGCAATACATCAAGTTAATAAGTAGAAACGATCGGCAGTTGATCCCATCATCCTCGAATTTTTAGCTCACAAGGTAAGAGGCCTTGACAAGTCTCCTTCTCCTTTCAGTTTTGAATCAAAAATCCTAAAGCTAAGAATACCTATACCTCTGATTGAACTAGTGAATAATGAGTCCTTCAAAAGATCCATCCTCGAGGCCCTTGAGCCTAAAGCCATCCAAGCCTCCACTAACTATGTAAATCTAGAAGATGACAAACCAGCTGTTGTTCTCAACCCAATGATTGAAAACTATGATGACATCTCCCCATCATTCTATGTCTATTTGACTATTCATGACAAAATATTTCACAACTACCTTCTGGACACAGGAGCCAGCCAAAATCTAATGTCCAAGGCTGTCATGCATGAATTGGGCCTTGACATCACCAAGCCTTATCATGACTTGTTTTCTTTTGACTCAAGAAAAGTGAAATGTTTGGGATTAATCAAAGACCTAGCCATCACCTTGTCTCAGCTGCCCATGAAAAGCATGATGATGGATATTGTGGTAGCAGATGTACCCCCCAAGTTTGGCATGTTGCTTTCAAGAGGTTGGATCAAGAGAATAGGTGGAACATTGCAATATGATCTATCCTATGCTACTGTCCCAGTTTTTGGAGGTGAAAGTAGGAGATTATACAGAGAGGCTCAGTTGGCTTATATCATCAGTGATGAAAGGAATCCCAGTAATCATCCCATCTATGCTTTCGACACTGATTTTGGAGTTCTTTAGGTTGAAGAATCCCAGTTGGCCTCCATGCAACTTAGGAAACCGTTTTGCTAGATCACAGAGGAAGAAGGCCCACAAATTGGGGACATGTTCTTTGATGGAGCTTTCTCTAAGGAAGCTGCAGGGGCAAGTGTAGTCCTTGTGTCCCCCACACAAGAATTCATTCATTTATCTTTCAAGTTAACTTTTCAGGTCACAAATAACATAGCAGAATACGAAGCCTTGATATTGGGCTTAAACGCTGCTAAAGAAATGGGCATCAAAGGTCTGAAGGTGTTTGGAGATGCAAACCTTATCATTCAGCAGGTCAAAATTTTTTTCCAAGCAAAGCATCCAAGGCTAAAAGCATACGGAGATGAGGTATGGAAGCTCAAGGACTCTTTTAATATTTTCAGCATTTCTTACATCCTGAGAATGAAGAACCATCTTGCTTATTCCCTTGTTGTGTCTGCTAGCATGTTTATTCCTCCTTTGCATCGTAAATTGACTTATGAAGTTTAGGTGAAATCTAGACCATCTCTTCCTGACAATGTCAAATACTGGAATTTTTTTGAAGATGATGATGAAATTAATAGGTTTTTACAAGTCATTGATGAATTTTCTGAAATGCACATTGACAAAGAAAATGAAGCCATTGAAGAATACAACCAGTCCAAGCTAAAATATGAGACTGGTCAGAATAACATTGTTTAGCTACCTAGTAACAATATGCCCAAAGGATTGGTGCCCCTAGAGAAGCTGTTTGATCATAACGATGTACCTTATAAGCCCGCCAAAAAAAAAATGAGTTTGCAGTTCATGGACATAATGTAGGGTGTCTTGACCATCCAAATTACATATATCTGTCCACCCACTTGTCTTCTGCCCAAAGTTCTGAGTATTGCACCCTAATGAAGCAATTTGTTGATATTTTTGCTTGGGAGTATAGTGATCTTAAGACCTATGACACCAACATCATTTAGCACAAGATTCCATTGGAGAAGAATGCCATCCCTTTTAAGCAGAAATTAAGACCTATCATCCCTCTCTTATTGCCTTTGATTGAGAAAGAAATCAATAAGTTGTTGGATGCCAAGGTCATAGTTCCTCTAAGGTATTCAAAGTGGATAGCTAACCTTGTGGTAGTAAGAAAGAAGAATGGATAAATCAGGCTTTGTGTTGACTTTAGGAATCTGAAGAAATGCTCTAATAAAGACAACTACCCCTTGCCTAAGATGGAGCACTTGCTGCAAAACGTTTTAGGGGCTAGAGTCATGTCTTTCTTAGATGGATTTCCAGGTTACAATTCGATTGTTGTGCATCCAGAATATCAGGAAAAGACCGCCTTAACTACTCCTTGGTGCACTTTCATGTACGCCAAGATGCCTTTTGGACTGATGAATGTCGGGGCTACTTTTCAGAGGGCCATGGACATATCCTTTGTGGGAGAGAAGGACAAGTTTGTCCTTATTTACCTTGATGACATAACAGTCTTTTCCAACACTCACAAGGACCATTTGCAGCATTTGAAGAAGGTTTTTCTAAAGTGCAGACAGTTTGGAATTTCTGTGAACCCAAAGAATTCATAGTTTGCTCTAGAAGAAGGCAAACTTCTGGGACATATTGTTTCTGCTGAAGGTGTGAAGATTGATCCAAAAAGAGTTCAAGCAATTCAGACATTGTCTATCCCAAGATCAAAAAGGGACATTCAATCTTTCGTGGTAAGATTAACTTTGTTAGGAGGTTTATTCCAAACTTTGCAGAACTAGTGAAGCACATCACTTCCATGATGAAGAAAGGATCAGAAATAAAATGGACAGATGCTGCAAGAAGATCTTTTGAAGCCATCAAACAATCTATCATGGAAGCTCCCACTCTAATCAGCGTAGATTAAACCAAGGATTTTTATATCTTCTCTTTTTCCTCTTATGATACACTTGCAACAGTTTTGTTGCAGAAAAATGATGAAGGCATAGAGCACCCTGTGGCCTTTTTCAAAAAAACTCCGAGGGATGCTGAACTAAGGTATGACGTTATTGAAAAACAAGCTTATGCTCTCACAAAATCTTTAAAGGCATTCAGAATATATATTCTGCATTCCAAAGTGGTTGCACATGTACCTTCAGCCTCAGTAAAAGATGTCCTAACCCAGCTAGATATTGATGGAAAGAGAGCTAAATGGATTGCAAAATTCATAGAGTTCAACATAGAGGTGAGGCCCACTAAGCTTGTCAAAGGCCAGGGCTTGGCTAAACTTATGGCTGAGGAAATTGCAGTTTGTTAGACATCAATTGCATGGGTTCAAATTCAGGTGATGAGCAGACAGAGGAAGTAGCAGAAGAGAAAGAGCAGAATCAGTCTTTGGTTGAAAATCTAGCCACCTGTGAATGGTATTCCAATATAGTTCATTTTTTGTAGAAGCTAGAAGTCCCTCTAGGGCTTAGCTCAAGTCAAGCCCGGGCCATTAAGCTTAGATCAGCCAAATTACGCATTAATAAAAACCTACTTTATTGGAGAGACCCATCAGGAATCCTCTTGAGATGTCTAGATAAAGGACAATCTGTGGAATTCATGCACTAGTTCCATTCTAGCATCTGTGGAGGGCATCATTATTGGAAAACCACAACCCACAATATCCTGAGAGCTGGGTATTATTGGCCTACTCTGTTCTCTTATGTGTGTTCTATTGTGAGAGACAAATGTCAAAGGTTGCAGGAAGACAATAGCTAAAATACCTGCCCTTGAAGCCAATACACACTAATGGTCCCTTCCAGCAGTGGGGCTTGGAATTTATAGGTGAGACCAACCCAAATTCCATTGGCCAGCATAAGTGGATCTTGGTAGCCACTGATTATTTCACCAAATGGATTGAGGCCGCACCCACTAAAAATGCTAATCATCAGGTTACCATAAAGTTCTTGAATGGCAATATTTTCACTAGATTTGTTTGCCCAACCAAACTAGTCACTGATAATGCAACAGCTTTCAGGGCAGAAGAATTGGTGGACATGTGTGAATCCATGGGCATTCAATTGGTGCATTCTACCTCATATTATCCTCAAGGAAATGGCCTGGCAGAATCATCTAACAAGAGTCTTGTAAGGTTAATAAAAAAACTGTTGGAGGACAAAAAAAAGAATTGGGATTCCAAGTTGAAGTTTGCACTATGGGCTGACAAAGTTACCAACATGAAGTCCATAGGAAATTCTCCATTTAAGCTGGTTTATGGCACCGATGTTGTTTTTCCTATCCAGACGATTCTCCCTGTGGCCAAATTCTTGCAAGAATAATAGGATGAAGAGAATGATATAGCGAGGAGAATAAGTAACTTGGTTGAATTAGAGCAGATAAGAGAACAACTAGTTGAGAAGTCAAGAATTCATCAGAATAAGATCAAAGAAACCTTTGATAGAAAGGCAAAAATGGACAGTTTTAAGGTTGGTGACTGGTGTTACAGGGAAAAGTGTCTACTCAGAACTTCTTATCCCACTAAGGTGTGACAGTTGCCTTAGGAACAAACAGAGTAAAGCTACTTTTGTTTTTCCTTTATGAATTATAGATAGAGAGGAGAAAAAAGACCAACCTCTGTCTTGCGCCAATCTCCTGATTTGATTCCTCCCTTCCTTGATAGTCTTTCGCTACTTGTTCCCTTACACACCCAGCTTCACAAAGTACCTGTAAGATCACAATAGCATAGCACTATACAAATAAATTGATCTATAATCATAAACAATCTAGGATCAGATGTAAATTGACCATACAAATGCAGAAAACATCAATGTCACAAGAGTATGGAGGAAAACTTGAATAGCTTTTATTGATAAACAAGAAAGAGCCAAGAGGAGTTACAACCAGTTGTTCTGACCCAGCATCAACCTCTTAGCAAGGAAGCCCCTCTTCACCTCATACAAAGCTTAGATCACCCAACAATCTGATGTTTGTCTCAAGAAACCAACAACAATTCCTTACAATATGCAAAATTCCGGCCTCTGGATCTCTGGGATGAGGGATCCATATATAGATATATGTAATGGAGATGAGTCAGCTTATGATTTGATTAGTGTCTTCCCTCTGATAGTTCTTGCTTCCACTTGGAGATTGATGATCTCTTACTCATCCTTGGTCGAATTCAGAGAGGCAAGTGTCACAGGAGAAGTTTCTGGAAGCTTCCATTGCCTCTCCACCTCGCGGAATGACACTTCCATTTGTCATTTCTCACCCATCGCACCCCATAGAAGGGATTTTTGAAATGCAACGCACCCACACAGTGTACTTAGGTGAGATGCAATGCACTTGGCTAGTGGAGCAGCTGAAATGATCCTGTTTTGACCAATTTTGAGCAGTTTTTCATGGAGAACTTCTGGGAGAAGCTGTAATCTGTTGACCTTGTTCCTTTAGGGGTTAGAACAACACTTTTAGGGACTTAGGATCCCTTGGTTTATGGACATTTCATGCTTGGGTTTGTAGTGCCCAAAAATGTCTATAACAGTTGCCCCCTAAAGCATGAGGTCGTTAATCTTTTGATGTCGGGTGAAATGCTTTATTATGAGGATCCGAAGTTCTTTCAAGCTGGGAGGAGACCTGTAATAAGATACAATACAATACATTATCTTCATAATATTTTCATGATCTAGCTGAGGCGGGCATTCCCATGCTCAGATTTATAAATTCATTTTCATGTACATAGGACAGACAATCGTCTCAGTGCAGACTGATGATTCTGATAGAGCCATCATCCCTTTGATTGGATGATTATCTGTGCAGAAATGATGTACATTTGATGATTTTATTTTCCTGAATGTATATCACAGCCCAGATGGATGAAACTAGATCCGGGGTCTTCAATCTCGTTCGATCTTCACTCGAAGTACAAGTCTATCCATGTGAGAAATGTTCTGAAGTCGAACATGGAAAGACATCGCTTGATTACCAGCCAATGATATAAGTTGTTAACAAGCGCGAGAGGAATCACCAATAATGATAATGACCCTCAAGGTACTGCAGTAAAATTCATGTGGTGTGAATAAAGGACTTGGCGTCAAACACCACGCAAAATCTTTCAGTCGAAGGTCATTGATGTAATCTTGTCGCCGGAAGTAAGAAACTTGCTATTGAGGCATGCAAGCTTCAAAGTACTGAATGGGGTGTTCCTAGATCAACTTCTTGGATAATGAGCTGATGTCGACAAGAAGTGATCCGTCATAGGAGGGCCTTAATGAATCCCACATCAATGACACGGAATGGAGCAAATGATTTTAATGGAGGTGAAAACGATCTGGTGATATAAGGTTCAGGGTGGCGGTCATGAAAGAATGGAGTATAAATGTATTGTAGTGGGTGAGACACAGGTGAATTCTCTGAATGACTTCTCTTGAACATATCGGCGACACTGACGTGATGGATTGGTAGCATTAACCCCAAATGTGGATGGTATGATGGGACCATGGTGATGTAACCGGTGAATGAAACAACCCAACCCAACTTGGATGCGGAGTGAAAGTGTCATGTTCAAGAGTGACTTGCTACCAACAAAATTTCTTCAAGTTTTCTTCCCAATTTTTCCCTAGTCATTGCTAACCAGTACCTCTTTATTTTTATCAAGCTTGAGGAGGATAACATATGCTTGTTCTATAATCTACCCTTTGGAAAAACCCATCGCTATGTTTTAACGAGCCTCGTGATAGTGAAACTTGTTCTCGTCTATAGACAAGTTTGTCGCTATTAAAATTTTATCGAGTTTAACGACAAAGATAACTTGGTCCTTTTCAATTTTAGAGAGTCTGAAAAGGAATGTAAAGGAGACTCCAAAATTCCTTTTTCGTCATCTAATCCCTTAAGTCCGAAAAAGTATAAAACAATACAGAAGGGATGAATTTTCGATACTTTTAACGAGGCGAACAAAACAAGCGCTCGATCTTTTTGTGTAATAATCCCTCAGGTCCAAAAAGGTTAAAATTTAGAGGAGGGATAGCACTTCTGGTCCCTTTAACGAGTTGGAGAGGCTAATGGCTCGGCAATCTTTTCATATTTTACGAGTCAGTTGAAAAGAGCTTAAAGGAGACTCATCTTTTAAGGAATGAGTGATAAAATGGGTAGCAACTGATTCCAAGTAAGGTTTGGAATTTTCCAATCACGACAATTTTACAAGGATGGCTAGTGAGATCACTCTTCGCATCTGTTCCTCAAAATGGGTAAACAATCAAATGGAGGTGAATGATCGGCCAATGCAAAAGTGGAGGTGACGGTGCAAACAAGACCAAGGCTTTAATAGCTGAAGTACTACATTCATGATGGTTATTTACCGGGGAATAGTTCATTTTTTAATGAGCTTAAATGCGGGGGGAAACATTTGCTCATGGATTATGTTTATTTTTTAACGAGCTTGAACTATGCGCTAAAACTGCTCGATTAAATGGTCTCTTTTTGACTTTACCATAAATAGCTTTGTTCTTTCAAAGATTGTACTGTATTCTCACTTGCTTCATCAAACTAGTCAGAAATGAACAATATATGCTTGAAAAATGAGTTAGAACACTAATATTTTACTTTGAACTACGTAAAAAGTAATGAAAAAGTGCTTTCACCTCTCATTTTACCATTTCATTTGAACTTTGGTTTGTTGGAGCTTTGGAGGTGCTTTCCCCCTTTGATTTTCATCAGCTGATTTCGGGAGATTTTGTGGATGATTCTCGGCGCCGTCTGGACCAGGTAGGAACTAAACCTAAGCTCTTTCATTTCATGCTTTCCATTTTGCATTCTGAGCTTGATTCCTGGTTTTTCTGAGCCTCTGGGGTTTGAAAAACTCGTTTTGCCTTTAGCGCACCCTCTGTGTATCAAAAGGTGCATTGGATGTTGGCTTGTTCACTGGCCATCTAACATGCAACGCACCCAGAGCACTACTGTAGGTGCGATGGGTGCAGAGAAGGAATTTTATGCACAGTTTTTGATGGAAATTTTGCATGTTTCTTACCAAAATCAGGATCTAACTCTTCTCTTGTTTGTTTTTCAGAGATCTTCGGAGTAAGATGACTATTACATGGCGAGAACATGAGCATGAAGAAGAGGACATGCTTGCCCTACATGATCCGGTTATAGTAAACGCACTGTGGAACTGCGGCTTGCTGAAGTTTTTCCGCATTTCTAGCATGAGACAACAGATCAACTTACTGCAGTATTTGCTCGATGCTTGGGATCCTACCAACCAGGTTTTCCAGATCAGGGGCAAATCCATCCCCTTGACTGTAGTAGACATCTATTTCTTGACTGGCTTGTCGAGGCGGGGTGCCCCCATCTCTTTATCAGGTTCGGCCTGAGGAGGTGAATCTATGAGAGATTATGTTCTTTGGTATTGCAGAGAGGGATCTCAGCCGAGTAAAGACGACAAGATCATCATCCGTGATGTCACTGACAGGTCCCTCAAGACTATTCTATTTACTTTTGGTAGGATGGCTGGTGGTGCGGTTCTTCATGTAGCCAATCGGTCTTATATGCAGTATGCCTTGGAATGCCTCCAACCGAAGGTGTTCAACTGGTGCGATGCAATACTTCTTGTGATGAAAGAACAGTTGACCAAGGTAAAGAGCAGGAGGTTGAAGAACTTTGGGTATGGTTCTATTTTGACCGTCTTTACCTTGGAAAAGATACCACTGATGCAGCCGTAGTATATTGCACTCGATTTACCTTCACCTACTGAACCACGTATGCTTAGATGGGTTGAACATATGTCTAGGCATGCTGGTCAGTCTCAGATTTCATTTTCTGATACCTTCTTCGGGTGGTTTGATCGTCAAGAGATGGTTTATTCTGAGTATCGATATGCTGGCATGGACTTCCGGGGTGATCCAGATTTAGTATTGCCGGATGGCGAACAGTGGGGCGCCATTGGTAAATTCTTTGACCATATTCATGTTTATCATTTTTCATTTATAATGTCCTTGTGCTTTATTCTGTCAAGACTTAATCAAACTCATGTGTTCATGCAAATGTTGGTCCTGTTCGGCTAGTAGCACGCCTGAGAGTGCCAGCTGCCACCCCAGCAGGAGAGGCTGTTGGAAGGGCTATCCTTCGCGACCTCGATGTGGCCGAGACTCTCACAGCATTACAGGAGCAGGTTGAGAGCCTCACTCTTGTTATTCCAGATGTGAGGACTGACGAGCTGCCCTTGAGGTTGCAGCGGCATACTATTGGTGTGCCAAGACGATGGACTCGTCTCTTACACATGATCGCACAGGCTGTGGCTTGCTATCACGAGCATCATTAGACTAGGGTGCCCCCTAGAATTTTGAGTTTTTTGGTCATTTGACCAATTTTGTCTTGGTTACACAACATTATGTGTAAATCATAAACAGTTATATATATTTTTGATTTTTCGAGTTTTATTTTGGTTAAGTTACATGATCCAAATGCAAACATTGATGGTACGCTTCTTTTTATAAATGTTGCAAATGTCTATCTAACACATAATTTGCCAATGAGTCAGTTAATGTGTTTAAGTTTCTGGAAATATGTTGATATTGAATAAAATCAAATTGTCTTTCCAAAATCTTAACCCTTAGGAACATGCGATAAATAGCTGGATTTCTAACAGAGTAGATACCAGTGAGTTGTAGTATGATGAGTTGTGAGTCTAGCCTGAAAATCAGTCGGTGTATACCATGTGTGATGGCATCAGAGAGAAGTTCTATCAATGCGCTATATTCAGCGATGTTATTCGTTGATCGACCAATACATACCCCTCTGAAACTTACTAACTCGCCGCTTGGATCAAAAATGGCCCAGGCCGCGGAAGATAGGTTCCGTGAACTACGACTCGCTCCGTCGGCATATCCAACACATGACTCCAATAGGTTTGACATCTGCAATAAATGTAAAAAGTGGATTACTTGACCAAAATAAACACTTTAGCGAAAACAAAAACATAACAAAAGCATACAGGTTACCATACTGAATTACGCATAGTAATGCTTGAGGTACAACCCATTACGAGGTTGCGCCAGTGGAATTCCGTCATAATCCATTAACTCGTAGGCTCCTTTTGCTAACACTCACTTAACAATATAGGGGCCCATCCATAAAGACTTAAATTTACCTGCTCCCAATTTATCAGGTTCTTGGTCATAAAGCAAGACCAAGTCACCTTCTGAGAAGACACGGGGTTTGACATTTTTTTTCGAACTGCACTTTGACTCCTTTCTTATGGGCTTCGTTAGCCAAAGAGGCATCACGACGGGCTTCATCCAATTGGATTAGTTCCAAGAAACGAGCTTCTTCTTCTGAAGTTTCGGGGAGGAGATCAATTGCGAGTTTGAGAGACGCGATTTCGCACTGGATTGGTAAGTATGTTTCCATGCCATATACCAGTTGGAAAGGTGTAAACCCAGTTGCATTCCTTACCGATGTTCGGTAAGCCCACAAAGCTGAGTACAGGATTAGGTGCCATCTTCTTTTGTGAACTCCAATCATCCTTTGCAGCATACGCTTCAGGACCTTGTTGATTGCTTCGACTTGTCCGTTGGCTTGCGGGTAATATGGAGTAGAGCTGTCATGAGACAACCCTAGTTTGGCAGCTAATTCAACCATCATGTGATTGCGAAAATGCAATCCATGATCTGTGACAATAGCTTGTGGTACGCCGAATCTGGCGACTACATGATTGAAAAAGAAGAGAGCAGTTGTTTCACCAGTATTATCTAATGTACGCATCGCCTCGGCCCATTTGGTAAAATAGTCAACTGCGACTATGATATACCCATGCCCCCTGGTCGAGGTGGGGTTACATGTCATGAAATCGATGCCCCATTTGGCGAATCGTCCGACAACAATTATTGGCTGCAGAGGTGTGGGTGGTCTTCTGGTTTTGCTATCGAAAATTTGACAAGCATGGCAACTTTTGACTATGTTTATGCAATCTTTAAACATTGTTGGCCAGAAGTATCCTGCTCGTAAGATTTTTTGCGCTGTAGCATAACCAGATAGATGCCCCCCACATGTTCCTGAATGGCAATCATTCGGGACTTCTTCAGCCTCCTCATGCGTGAGGCACCTTCTCAGAACTGTATCGATACCGCGACGATAAAGTGTATCACCGACGATCATGTATTCTTTTGCTTGGTATCGAATACGTTTTTGTTCAGAGCGGGAGGTATTTGGCCTATATTCTTGGGTTTGGAGATAAATTATTATATCTCCATACCACTCATTGCTTGAAGATATCAGAAACAAACTTTCGTCCATGATTGTTTCTTCGGATGTTTCATCGTTCGACGATGATGGGAGGTCACATAATAATTCTGCGAAAACCAGAGCTTTCTTTGACTTGGATTTTACAAATTCCAGATCAAACTCTTATAGGATTGCTATCCATTTTGAATATTTCCCCCCTAGCAACTGTCGTGACAATATATAAGTCATGGGGTTGCAATATGACAGAATGGTAGTTTTTCGAAAGAGGACATAGTGTCGAAATCTCTGTATCGCTTGAACAGCTGTGAGCGCTAGCTTTTCAACATAAGAATATTTGCTTTCTGTATCATTTAAGTTTTTACTTAAATAATATATAGGATGTTTGATTCCGTCGTCTTCTTTAACTAAAACCATTGTGATGGTCGTATCCGCTGCAGCTAGATACAGGATAAAATATTTTTGGTAATCAGGAGCGTACATTAATGATTCTTTCATTAGGGATTCTTTTAAAGCATCAAAGGAAGCTTGCGAAACCTGATCCCAGACAAAGGGTACTTCCTTTTTCAAAAGACGCGTATAACCTTTGGCAAGTTCGGTGTAATTTGGAATGAACCTCCTCAGAAAGTTTGCTTTCCCTTGGAGTTTCTGAATCTGAAGCAAATTCGAAGGTGGAGACAAATTTATGATTGCCTGAACCTTACATGGGTTGAGACGAATCCCATCCTTTGAGACTACGAAGCCAAGTAAACGACCAGAACTAACGCAAAATACACATTGTGTGGGTTGAGTCGTATCTTGTATTGTCGGCAACGTAGAAATATCGCTCTTAAATGCTGCGGGTGATCAGTCCGCTTTCGCGAATGAGCCGGAAGGTCGTCGAGGTATGGTTGAACGATGTTTTTGATTTCATGGAAGGCATAATTCATTGCCCTTTGAAACATCGCCCCTGCGTTCTTTAAACCAAAGGGTAATTTTCGATATGCGAATGTGCCCCATGGACAAATAAATGCAGTCTTTCACTGGTCCTGTGGGCGGATATTTATTTGATTATACCCGGAGAATCTGTCCATGAATGAAAAGATTTCGCATCCGGTGCATTCATCAATTATCTGGTCGATGAAGGGTGTAGGGTAGTTGTCTTTTGGACAAGCTTGATTTACATCCCTATAATCGAAGCACACTCTAATTGTTCCTTGTTTTTTCATAACAGGGACAATACTCGATACCCAATCGGTTAGAGGAACCGGGTAAATGAAACCAGCATGGAGAAGTTTCTCAACTTCTGCCTTAATGGCAGCGGCTTTCTTGGGGTGCACCTACCTTAGTCGTTGTCATACTGGTTTGACATCTGGATACATTTTAATTTCGTGTTCAACGATACTCAAGTCAATGCCTGGCATTTCACTATATGACCAAGCAAACACATCTCTGAATTCGCGAAAAAGAGCGTCATATATTTCCAGTTCTGAAGGAGAACAACATTTTCCAACATAAATATTCTCCACAACATCTGTTTTGGTCGAGATATTTATGGTGATAGTCTCTTCAATGTTGGACAAGTTTCTCTCGGAATCCACCATGTTTACAGTATTTGATAGAAAATCAAAAACTAAAGGATGATAACGGTCATGAGGAGTATCTTCTCCACAATCAGAAAGAAGGGAACGATGGTGGGAATCATTCCATGGTGCTCCTTCAATTACCATTGATTGAACAATTCCTTCGTCGGTGTCATGCACTCTCGACCAAGGATCTGAAGGGGTGCCATATTCCTTAGACCTATCTATCCAAACACTCGATGAGCGTTGATTTGGGTTCACCATCCAGGCTAGGAACATTTATTGCTACAATATTTCCGTTGGGCTCGGAGGCAAAACCATCGCATGATCCATGTCGATATCGTTTTCTCAGATCTTTTTAGAAGATATCATATTGCAGGTTCCTACCGACGCTACTTCCGCCAGATGGATTGGAGGTGGAAGGGCGAAACTTCCCATTAATATAGGATCTTTTAGTAGGCCTACTTCGATATTTTGAAGCGAATGGGGGCTTCCATGGATCATAGGAATGCTCCTATAACTTGAGAACCATTGGGGAGGAAGTTTTGTTGATCAACGATTGTAATCCCTCCTTGGAAGGGAAATGCAATCTTCCTAAAATAGGTCGACACAACAGCAGCCATAGCATATATCCATGGTCTTCCTAGTAGGATGTTGTAATCGAGATTTCCATCGATTACTTCAACATCTATTTCTACTGTTTTCCCTCCTAGTTCAACCTTCAAGTTACTTAGAATACCATATGGGGTATATGTCCTTCCGTCGAATGCTTTTAATGTCGTCGAAGATCGCGACAAGGTTGGAGATCCTAAAGTTTTCCAGCAACTCATCGACATAATGCATGTAGATGCCCCCTCATCAATAATTGTTCGATGAACAGTTTTGTTGAGGGCTTTCACTTGAACAAGGAAAGCTAGTTGAGCTGGTAATTGAGGATCGTATCCTTTATGATCGAAGGATACAAGATTGGAATCCTTTGGGTCTATCCCACCAATGGCTGATAATAAAGCCTGCTTTTAGGATGGGCAATTTTGTAGTACTTCAAGAGTCGACATAGCGGATGGCGATTGGGCCAAATCTTCCACTATATTATAATGCTGTGCCGCTCTAGCGCAGGGATTAAACGTCGACTTGTGTACTACTCCCTTTGGCGGTTTTATTATCAATTCAGGAATGATGGGCGGCGCAACTTCTGTTGAAGTTGTTGTCGAATTACTAGGCTGATCTTTATCCTTGTTGTTCGACAGCTGTGGATTCCCATAATCTTTGTTCCTCGTCGATATCAAAGCATCATTTTGCTGTTTTGAAACCGACAACATTAGCACTTGAGACGGGGAAGCATTTTCACTCTCAACCAAATTTGTTCCTAGATTTGGAAACGGATCAGTTAACACTGCGGAGGTTTTTGAATTCTTGAAGAATTTTTTAAGCTCAGCTCTGTGTGGACAATCTGCGGTCCAATGATCCTCATCGCATATAAAGCATGGATTTTTCAGTTTCCTATTTCCAGGAGGGTTTGCAGAAGATTTTTCAGGTGATGATTCTTCCTGTTTCTATTTCTTCCCTTTGCCTTTCTTCTTGCCCCCTGGTTGATTGGTTTCTTTGCCTTTATCTGTCGATACGGCATTTACTTATGAGGCAAGAATTTCATCTTTTGCATTTTGACCTGAAATATTACGGGCCTTTTTGGATGTAGCCTTTGTCGATTTCGAGTCTGTTGCGCCAATCACGCCATCACCGGCATGAGAGTCATTGTTTGATTTAGGAGGAGGAGGAACTGAGAATTCCGGTCTAGGGGCATCAGGTATTTTATCGTAGAGCATGCCTGACTGAGTGTAAAGCAAGTCCAAATATTGCGCACGAGTGATAACTTGCTCTTCTGTTATGACTCCCCCCTTTGCCACATCTTCCGTGATGGAAGCGTTGATCGGGAACATACGTTTTTACCATTATACGATGACGTCGCCACTCATGTATATGATCAGATATGTGAGTGGCCATCGTCTGTTTGAAGTTGGTAAGGAGTTCCGTTCCCGTTTCGTACCTTATTGGTAATTGAAAATGGGTTAAAAAGGTTGTGGCTAAGGTACTGAAGTTGTCGAAAGAAGCTCTAGGCAATTCGATTTACCATTTTGCCGCCGGACCAGTTAACGTCCTCTAAAAAAGGCGAAGCCTTATCGAATCATCATTTAGGGTGTTTGATGAACACCACAGATGAAAGGTCATCACATGATTCGACAGATATTCACACGGATTTCCATTAAATTTACGAATACCTGATGGAAGTTTATGCGGAATCGTTGGCCACCAAGGGGCGTAAGCGATTGGATCGTTTGTTAACCGATTTAAATTAGGTAACTCTAAAGTTGCCACAAAGGGTAACTGTTGATTCAGGTTAGGTGAAGCATACCCAGGATAAGATGGGATTTCCTGGGCAGTTGGTCTTTGCATATCGGCATAATGCATTGATGTTGGTAACTTTGGTAAGGTTGGTGGGCATGACCATGGTAAAATGGTTGATTTTGACCATTTTGAATATACGGCTGTCCACTATTTGCAAAATTTGTTGCTCAAAACCTTGGTATACTTGTTGGAATTGCAGTTGTTGGTATTGTACCAGCCACGGTTGTGAAGCCATGTGTTGTTGCCCGATACTAACAGTTTGACCAATATGTGGGGTAATTGTACCTGTCTGAACCTGTGTCATTCCACCAATCGGCAATTGTGGTTGAGGCGTAGGGTCAAGGGGCTGTTGCATTACAACCTGAGAAACCTGAGGTTGGCATACAAAAGGCAGCGCTTGAACTTGCGATGCCGTCACAATAGCTGGTGTAGTTGGTATATTTGACATAGGTAAGCATTGTTGCATCGAGTATACAACTCTTGGTTGTTGAGGTAGTATTGGTACCCAACCGCTAGAAGTAATTCCAACATAACCCGAATTTTGTTGTGAACTCCCGTATGGTTGTCCCCCCGGAGGGGATAATGAAAGGGTATACTGCCCCCCATACGATGGTAATCCAGAACTCAAGGGAATGGTTTGCCCTTGGGGGCCGGACTGCCTAAATTGACCTCCAAATGGATCAATTTGTTGAGACCCAACATAAGAGTTTCTGGATATTATTCCGGATGAACAAATAGGAACAGACCATACTGTCGAAATGGCCCCTGAGTGGGCTCCTTCTAGCGATTGAGAGCTAGTTGGGACAGATGGTATACCGACGAACATTGTTGGAGTGATAGCAGGGGATTCTGCCATCGTTGTGTCAGACGACACAGTCATAGATGTTGACGGTTGTTTAGACATTTCTAGTCTATCCAAAAGATTACCTAGTGATTCTATAGGAGCTTCCGCTGGCAGTAGACTAACTTCTAATGAAGAAGGATATAGAGTGATCCCGACTCCAAATTGCGATGGAGTACTAGTTGGAGGGTCTTCCACAATCTCTTCTATGGCAATAAGACCAGGTGGAAGGGGTAGACAGTTAGGTCCTTAGAATATTTCTAGTGCCAAAGAAGGTATGGAATCGGAAGCTACAGATGTTTGAGGAGCAAGACTCTCCGAACCGGTTGTAAATGGAACTGGTTCAGTAACACAAGTGTTTACCCTCAGACTAGGATCAGTACTACTCTCCTTCTGTGGCTGCTGAACTTCTTCTGTAGAGGCAGGGATTCCAGAAATGTTTGGAGTAACCGGAGTCTCTGATGATGTTGGAACACTTGTTCTAACTTTAACAGGAGATTTGGAACCGGTTAAACGAGTTCGCTTTGTTCGTACTAGCTTCGATTCCGAAGACAAAGACGGTTGACTCGTAAGCCTCTGTGAACGACGGGGTTTCAATTGACTTTCTTCCACGATTGCGGATTACTCGATCAACTAAAAATAAAGGGGAAGTATGTTTCTGAATTAAATGAATTTTAGACGCTTTGACACAACTTGTTTTTCAATTTTTAAGAGTCGAGAAAAAACAAAAGATGACTCTAGTCTCCTTCGATTTTTAATGAGCTTGAAGTGACAAGTGCTCAGATGGACCTTTTTTGTTAAAGAGTCTGAAAAGGAATGGAAGGGACTGCTCTGGAAATTTAGGTATAGGTATTACCAAACCAATCGCAAAACTACAGAATACTTTTTACGGTACGGTAGTCAATCTTCCCGAATGTTGTGTTCAGTGCATTGCGATCGATAGGGTGGCAGACATGGCTTCCTATGGATAAAGGATTAAGCCTATTGGGGTCTCCCAAAATATACTCGATGGTACGTGGGAGCATAAGTCCGTACTGGCACTTATCGTCTCAAAGTGGAGGAATCACCCAACCATCAGTGAGAACAACAGTTACCAGGCTTTACGACGCCGGAATACGTCTCTAGCCTAGACTTCTAAATGTTGTGCGTTAAGTTCCAAAGCATTGTTAGATTCATTGAATTTATTTTATAGTTGATCTTGTTTATGAAGTTTGCCTTTCAGGTTCACCGCGAGATGTAGATGTAATTCCTAAAATGAAATCTAAGATGATAAGCAATCTTTTTATCTTCTTTGTGCAATGAAAATCCTAGCTACTAAGGAAAGAAAGACAGAATCTTTTCAAAAAGAGCAAAGAGCACACTCTAAATGCACTTTCATAAATCAAACCAATCAGACTGTCTATATGCAAATGCACATGCATGTATTTGTTTTCGACTTTCTTAGTATATGAATGATAAAAAGAAAGTTGATGCACAAATCTGAATTTCTTTTCAAGCGACAAATATCAACAAGTTTCTTTTCGAAATAAAAAATGGAGACGATCACAACACCTTACGATTTTGAAATGAATACTTGTTTTCGACACTAGAAAAATTACAAATTCAGACCAAAAACAATAGTAACAGGATAATCGACCATCAACAGCAATCAAACTCTTTCCTATGATTGAAATCGACACTTGTGACAGTTTCAAATCAAAGGACGACAGTACGATTATGCTACTTTTGCAAAGGAGAACTGAAAATGACTCAACAAACACACAAAAACATTTACAGTTCTTTCGTACAAAGGAGGCGGAATAACAACAAGGAAAAGGGGTTTCAAACAGACATATACTGATCACAGGCAGCAAAATTCAGGAATAGAACTGGAAAGAATGAATCACAGAAACCAAAACTGCACAAAGCCTAGTCTGATCAGCACATGTGTAACACAGGGAATTTGAAATGCAGCGCACCTTCTCCACTCGGGAAGTGCGCTGAAGTTCAGATTCTCAGAAAAGTACCTGCATTGGGCCAGAAACAAGACTTTGCTTGGGTTCCGAGTCACAGTTTGCAGTTCAGTTCATGGGTTTTGGCCGAGCAAAAGGTAATCAGTAATGCAACAATCAGGGGTAGATCTAAGAAGGATCTAAGAGCTATCACAAGGGCAATCAGAGAGTTTGTGAATCAGTTGTTTAAATCATAAACAGATCTCGTAGATGGACTGAAGTAGCATTTATCTAATTTGCATTTTCTATGGCAAATGTAGTTCGAATGATACCTGTAAGTTTATGAAATAGACAACAAGGAAGATAAACAAACAAACTAATTCTTCCCCAACGGAGTCGCCATTTTGTTACAGGGAAAAGTGTCTACTCAGAACTGCTTATCCCACTAAGGCGTGACAGCTGCCTTAGAAACAAACAGAGTAAAGCTACTTTCATTTTTCCTTTATGAATTATAGATAGAGAGGAACAAAAAGACCAACCTCTGTCTTGCGCTAATCTCCTGATTTGATTACTCTCTTCCTTGATAGCCTTTCGCTACTTGTTCCCTTGCACGCCTAGCTTCACAAAGTACCTGTAAGATCACAATAGCATAGCACTATACAAAGACATGGATCTATAATCATAAACAATCTAGTATCAGATGTAAATTGACCATACAAATGCAGCAAATATTAATGACACAAGAGCATGGAGGAAAAATTGAATAGCTTTTATTGATAAACAAGAAAGAGCCAAGAGGAGTTACAACCAGTTGTTCTGACCCAGCATCAACCTCTCAACAAGGAAGCCCCTCTTCACCTCATACAAAGCTTAGATCACCCAACAATCTGATGTTTGTCTCAAGAAACCAACATCAATTCCTCACAATATGCAAAATTCCAGCCTCCGGATCTCTGGGATGAGGGATCCATATATAGATATCTGTAATGGAGATGAGTCATCTTATGATTTGATTAGTGTCTTCCTTCTGATAGTTCTTTCTTCCACTTGGAGATTGATGATCTCTTACTCATCCTTGGTCGAATTCAGAGAGGAAAGTGTCACAGGAGAAGTTTCTGGAAGCTTCCATTTCCTCTCCACCTCGCGGAATGACACTGCCATTTGTCATTTCTCGCCCATCGCACCCCATAGAAGGGCTTTTTGAAATGAAACACACCCACACAGTGTACTTAGGTGAGATGCAACGCACTTGGCCAGTGGAGCAGCTAAAATGATCTTGTTTTGACCAATTCTGAGCAGTTTTTCATGGAGAACTTCTGGGAGAAGCTGTAATCTGTTGACCTTGTTCCTTTAGGGGTTAGAACAACACTTTTAGGGACTTAGGAGCCCTTGGTTTATGGACATTTCATGCTTGGGGTTGTAGTGCCCAAAAATGTCTATACCAACTGGGTTCTCAAATGGGATGCATTGAAGGAAAGGAAGGGCAACCATGGTAAATTTGATGCCTTATGGACGGGACTGTTTGTCATTGCTCAAGTTCAGACGAACAATACTTTCATTCTGCACAATTTGGAGGGGGAAGGTGTTTTTGATGGAATAGTTAATGGGCAGTTTTTGAAACTTTACTTCATATGAGGCTTTAAGGCCTTAATATTGTAATAGGTTTTTCAGTTTTTGTTTTTTATGCAAATAAACTCCTTGCCCAATGGAACACTAGGAGATAAGTTTGTTTTGGTTGTTACTGGAAAGGAAGTAGTCTGCAGTTCTTGAAACCTCATAGGGAGGCTTTCATCCCCAGAAGGAGCCAGTGTTAGCCTTGTTGGCATGTGTCCCAAATTGGATCCAAAACACTCTCGAAGTCTTTGAAACCTTCTTAAAGATCATTCAAAAGATCAAAACAACCGCATGAGAAGAGACCTTAGAATGGCGAAAAAACACTATCGGTAGGCAAAAACCCAAGGAAATAATGAAAAAACTAAGTATCGGAGGTCTGACAATGAAATGCACAGTAGCCGTCAGATCTGGCCAATTAACGGTCCAAATCTGATCGGTGGATCGCAATCGGTGCTGGTAATTGGTAGTGGCAATCAGCGGTGGCAATCAATGGTGGTAATCGGCAGTGGCAATCGGCGGATATCGGCATAAACCATATAAAACTTGCGATGACAACTGGCGGAGTCAACTAGTACCATCGATCAAGCACGTAGATCGACGACCCATGTTGCATCGTAGGATCGCTATCGGAGATTACAAAGAGTGGTAGCATTGGCCCAGGGCATGAGCGATTTGCGATTGCGGTTAATCACATCGCGATATCGCAATTGGAGAAACATTATGGAGCGAGGACTATACACATGTATATGTGCGACTCGATGAACCGGACCCAACGGTTTTCTCAATATTATTTCATAAGATTTGAGATCCGCAGAAAAGCCATTTTCAATGCATTTTCGCAATTTTAACGTATTTCTAAAATACAAAGGGGAACCTTGGAGCAAGACCGAAGCGACTTGTGATAGCGATTGAGGATGGACCCGATAGAGGAATAGACCGTATTTAAGGACTTTTGAAGTCCGAAATGAACTGTGTTTTGGCGAAATTTCACAGTCGTGAATGCATTTTCCTGTGTTAGCAAAAAATGACCGCATTTGGGATTCCGAAGGATTTCAAGGGCCCAAGGCACTCTTACGTTGCAGAATAGGTGGCCACCTCCCCTTTATGTGTTATGCAATGATTGTGTAAATGCTAGAAGATGGATTCGAGCAGACATAGACTGAGAGATAGAAAGCTAAAAAAGGTAAAAACAACAATGCAACACAGCCGAACCAATAGAAATGGTCATGGAGCATTGCTGGCATGAGTGAGCATGGTCATGGAGTTGCAGATAATCCATATCTTGTTGAGAGGGAGTGTTGAAAATGCAACAAGATGATGGAGCTTAGTGGAAAGAAGTCGCCTTCACTAACTGGGCCCATAGGTTATTTTTGGCACAAAGTCTATTTTTAGACATATGGATCATGGTCTATGAGTTGCAGGATGCTATTTGTGGATGATTGGTCATGTTGGTAAAAATAGATGGACTTCTATTTTTAGACATATGGGCTGTTTCTATTTTTAGACTGCCAGGCTAAAAATAGAACAGTCGAATATTATTAGCTCTTAATAATATTTGGACTATAAACATTATCTTATCCTCTTGGAGTACTTTAGTTCGAGCTACGGATGTGGCACAGACAGATATTAGAAGGAAATACGCTTTTCTTGTGGGTCAGTTGAGCTATTGCATGGTGGACTTTAGTTAGAACTCAAGTGGTTGAGTTTTGGTGGACTTGCTTGTGGAGTTGATGGAGTTGTGTTCAGTTTGACTTGGTTAAACTAGTTGTATTTAGTCTAACTGCAGAATACACTAGTGATGGGTGATGTGAATTAATTATTAAATTAATTCACTAATTATTAACTCATAAATCAACTAAAGAATACATTAGTTAACTCAGTGCATGAACAGTTCAGTGGAGACAAGTGTTAGAGGTAAGTGAAAGGGCAAGACAGCTGTCAGTTGTGACTATAGTTGTGCATGAGATCTTGCACAATCAATGGATTGAGTATTGCCAATGAGGATTGCATGGTTCAGCCAAGGGAAATACGAGTTTGGATCAGTCATTCATCATTATTCTCATGCAGGATTGCACAGTGGAGGCAGGCAAGCAGCAGAGGAGATTTGAACCTGTGATTGATTCAGATTTGAGCTAGTTTGTGTGTAACAGGTGGAGATAGTACTGAGTACTTGTGAGGAGTATTGTACTATGTATTGTTACATGTTCTCAATCATTATAATATATAGATAGTGTGGGGTTTTAAGTTGTATGCTTTCCCCGGGTTACATATGTTTCATTGTTTTTAATTCCGCAAAATTGATGATCAACGTAGAGGAGGTTATGTATTATGCATGCATTCCGCAAATAGTGTATAATCAGGATAATCTCTGTGAATAAGTGTCATATTATTCAAAATTTCTACATGTTTTTTTTAGCTTTAATACTGTTCTTAGGAAGGTTTAGAGATAATTGCATATTATGCGCATAATATTATTTATTTTTTCATAATAATGAGAGAATATTGAGTAAATTCTAATTGAGATAATATAGGGACTTTCTCCCTACCATAGGATGGACTAATATTGGATAATAAATGAATTGGATACTATGAAATTATTGACAGATTCTGGAGCTCCAATGATTTATAAAATCTAGGAATGCGTTTGATCCAAACTTAAACACGAACACAACAACTTACATATATAATCATAAACACAGAGATGCAGCAATAAAACACTTCATTTCATTAATAGAAAAATTTTGAACTATGCTTACAAAAAGAATGGAAATAAGATAGCTTGGGCGATGGTAGTTTATCTCTGAGAAGAGATGTGGTGGCTACATGTCTCTGAATTGTGTTACAATGAGGCTCAAGGGCCTATTTATTATTGGAAAATATGAGAAAATGCTAAACAACCAAAACCCTAACCCCAGGAGATGTAACACCAAGTGTTTGTGGGCCCCGTTAGGGTTAGTTGGGAAGCCAACTTCCTGGGGTCGTAACTTGGTCATATTATCTCAATTTGGCACATACAATACCTTGTTGGAAAGGTCTTGCCGAGTACTACAGGTGTTTCCACAAACCCTTTTCTATGGCTACAGGCCTGCCATGGACCTCAAAAAAATGTCGTTTAGGGGGTCAAAACTGCTCCGAAAGTTCATGACCCAAAAAATGCTAAAAATAATTAATACTGAAATGAATAAGGTAAAAGATGAAATTGAATGGGGGGTCTAGGTGGACTAGGCGGGTGGCCACCAATATCCGCCTGGATCATTCCTCCTCCCTTAGGAATCAATGGTCCCCATTGCATGTAGAACCTCCATGAGGTGAGGAAATTTCTTTTGAGCCTAGTCCCTGGTGAACCACTTACCCTGGTGAAGGAGTTGACCTGCTTTGGAAACTCGATATAACTATATCCTTTGTTGGCAAGTGTTCTTGATATTTGTGTCCATGATTTGATCAGTTGTGGTCTATTCCATGCAGTCTGGGTTGAGCTCTATTGGTGTGAGATGTCCTGCAATGTTAGATGTGTCCAAAAATGGTGAAAAGTATGGCTAAAGGCGATCTACATTAAACATTGGGTGCAGACCAAGGAATGGTGGGATGCTGAGCTCGAAGGCATTATCACTGACGACCTTGGTGATGGTTTATGTCCCATATCAGAGCGGGCGAAGCTTGTGATGCGGTCCAGAAAGGCGCTTATTCTGCAAATGTAGAAAAACTTTGTCACCCACCTAGAACTTGTTCGACACTCGATGTTGATCATGGCACTGCTTGTACTTAGCATTGGCTCTATCTAATATATCATGGACCTATTGGCGGATGTGTTGAATGTGCTCAATGAAGCTGTTAGCCCTTTCAGCTTTGGACTTAACTTGAGCCGAATCTAACTAAGTGGCTGCAAATGGTATGGCCACATCAATGGGGCATAATGGCTAAAATCCCATCCCTACCTGAAAGGGGTTGTGGCCTGTTGAGCCGTGGAGAGCTTTGTTGTAGTGTGTTGGGCATAGGGGAGATTTTCATCCCACGTGCGTGGATGCTTCGAGTTGTACATGCATAAGATGTGTACGGTCATCCTGTTGGCAACCTCTATTTGGCCATCAGTTTTGGGATGGAAAGTCATGGACTTAGTAAGTTTGTATCCAACATCGACCAGAGGCTTGACCAAAATGCACTCAGGAATCTACTGTCCTGATCTGAGACAATGGACTATGGGATCCCAAAGTGTATCCACACTGGCTCAAAGAAGATCTTAGCAGTGGCCTCTGTTGTGATACTCTTCTTGCAGGCCACCATGAGGGTCATATTAGAGAATCTGTTAATGACCATGAAAACGCAATCATTGCCATGCTTAGTAGAAGGAAGACCTGACATGTAATCCATGGAGACAGATTCCCAAGGCCAGCTAAGAGTAGGTACATGAGTATACAGGCCTTGCTCCTTGATGGTTGGTTTGGAAATGGTGTAGGCGGTGTAGGATCTAATGTACTTCCCAACATCCTCACAAAGTTTCATCTAATAAAATAATTATGCAATACTGCCAATGTTTTCTCTACTCCAAAATGTTCAATGACCCGACTATAGTGCACCTCCCAAATCATCTTGGCACGCTCACTTGAAGGAACAAAGATGTGTCCCAGGTGGCATAACAGTGCATCCTGAAGGTGAAAATTTGGAACATGCTTCCCTTCCAAGAGTGTTTGGTATATGCTATTGAATTCTGGATCACTCTTGTAAAGGTGTGACCACCCTGATGTCTCATTCCCACAAGAGTCGAGCACAGTGATCAACACCATGATGGTGGTCAGCTGAGGCAATCAATGACGTTATTGGTGTTTCCCTTATTACACTTAATGTTCAAATGGAACTGTTCCAGATATGTGGACCATTTCTGATGGCGATCGTTTTGCAAATTCCCTTGTGTTTGTATGAACTTTAGAGGTTGGTGGTCTATGTGGATGACCATTTCCTTCCTCAGAATGTAATGCTTCCATTGACGACAGGCCTACATAATGGAATACATATATTTGTCGTAAGTGGGGTACTTTCGGACTGTGTCTGAAAGTGTCTCACTTTGGTAGGCCCCTGAAAGTCCATGGTGAGAAAGAACCGCACCAATAACATAGTCAGAGGCATCTGCCTTAATCTCAAATCGTTGTTGCATGTCTGGTAATGTGAGCACTGTTGCAGAACACAGATGATTATTCAACTCAAATAATGCTTTTGTTGGGTTTCCGATGAAAAAAACTTTTCTTTCCCTCCGCCCTTGGTGACTTGACTTAAAGGCAAAGTGATATGAGAGAACCCCAACACGAACCTATGGTAGAAATTGACAAGACCCAAAAAGCTGCGGAGCTCTGTTAGAGTGGTTGGGGCTGGCCAATCCCGAATGACTTGTATCTTGGATGGATCCACATGTACACCCTTCTCATCAATGATGTATCCCAGATATTGAACCTAGGTTAGGCCAAAGGTGCATTTCTCCAAGTTAGTACACAAATTGTGTTGTCGCAGAGTTTGAAGGACTTGTCGAATATGGTGGAGGTTCTCTTCCCAACTATGGATGAAGATCAAGATGTCATCTACATACACCACCACGAATGCATTGGTGAAGGGTCGCAAGATGTCGTCCATAAATCTCATGAAGGTTGTAGAGACGTTCGTCAATCTGAACGACATGACCAACCATTTGAAAAGACCCTCCTTGGATTTGAAGGCAGTATTAGACACAGCAGAAGGTTCGATAGGCACCTGGTGATAACTTGACTTGAGGTCAACCTTGTTAAAATATTTGGCCCTTTTGAGCTGGTCCAGAAGGTCATCAATCCACGAGATTGGGTACCTTTTCTAGGCAGTGATATTTTTGAGTGCCCGATAGTCAATACAATGCCTCCAGGTCCCATCCTTCTTCTGTACCAATACAATCGGGCTCCCACTATAGAAATTCTGCAAATTATCTACAAATCTTGCTCTGAGACCATATAGAAAATATAACTGTAGATTAACCCGATAATGCAATATACCAAATCAAAATACTATAATCTACTTCTACTATCAATTTGCGGAAGCTTGAAATTGAGCAAGATCGAGTTGAACACATATAACCAGAAGAAGAATCAATCCACATGAAACACATAAAATACTCAGGGGAAAGCCTTAGCTAAAAACCCCACTATCTGTATTATCATACAAGGTGGAAATACATAAGAATTATACAAAACCTTAGCTCTCACAGCTAGCCAGCTCTCAGTATAATCCTCCTAGATGCTCACAGGAAATCAAAGCTTCTCGCAAGCCTTCCTCTCTGCCCTCCAAGCTCCTATTTCCTTGCGCAATTCCTCTGGGATGATCTCCTTCACCCAGTGTAAAACTGCTCTCACACACTGCTCTAACACACTCTCAGAACTGTGCAATCCTCAAGGAACCTTCCCTTGACTGCATGGGTGAGTTTCCTCATAGGAAAACATATGCAACTGATAGTAACCTATCCTTGACATTTAGCTCAACTGGGTCTTTATCAGAATAGACATGCATGAGTTTCTGATGAGAGAATCTTCAATTATCTGGAGTACACTTGTTGAGTGCAAGCATGCATCAACTGTCCGATAACTCATAATTAGTTCCTCAAATATTTTGGAACTAATTTAACTGGACTTAATTTAGTAAACTGAGCTGACTAATTAAAACTCAAATATAACTCAATATTATCTCCTTAATTAAGGGATAATCTCCTTAATTTAAGGGACAACTGTTGCATGACTTCCGAAAGACTTCTAACTTGAATTTCTCCAACTAATTAATCCATAATGAATGAATTAATTAATTCCAATCAGCTGGTGAGACTAAATTCAAATTTAATTCACAATTTTAATTCAAGGACAAACTAAAACTGGAATATTCTGGATTTTATTTTTATCATTTCTTGTTGCTATTTTCAACAGTCCCTCTCAACAAGAAAGGAATTCAACTCGATCCCGATCCTGAACCTTTGGAATGTTCTACATGCAACACTTCTCTCTAGTGTTGTTGTTCCAACAACTCTAGAAACAAAAAAAAACATCCAACCTGAATCAGTATGATGCATCTGTCATCAAAGTCTCTGAAAAATCTGCGCTTCTGCTGACTCAGCCTTTCTACACTATTGTCAAACCTTCTCCGTGCTCTTTAGTATCTGATTGCTCTAGCCTTTGTCACTTTGATCTTTGACTGCATCAATCCCACTTATTCCTCCCAGCTGCATCCGTGCTGCTACTGGTCCTTTCTCCCAACACTGCACCTCCTCTCATCATGTTGCATCGTGTTGCCCACTGCTGCACTGCAACTCGGTTACTAAGAAGTAAGTAATTGACCTCCCTATTGGGATAGAAACACCATATGATGCTGAAGCTCCATATACCACTAACAAGTGCTCCCTCTCTGACCTCTGCACTGCTGCAACAACTCCTTGCTTCTCGCACCATTGCACACCTCTTTGTGCCATCTTGCACTGGTGCAACACTCCTGTGCCTCTCGCACTACTGCAGAATTGTACAGTATTAGGACTCCTGTACTATAGCTCTCTCTGCCACTCCATCCGCATCCATCTCCACCCACTCAGCCAGTCCTGCTACTCCTCGTCGGGGCTCCCGTAGCAAGGTCTAATAAAAGAGGCTGGGTACCTCAAGGATCCTGCCCCTATTTTAGCCTTCTTGGGACTATCACTTCACATTGCCCCACCTCACACCTGGAGGTATGGATGCATGTGATCCCTCTGCTGACTCTAATTGTGGCTCCTCCACAATTGTCTGAGACTTCTTTTGGGACTGCATGTTGAGAGGTAATGTACTCTCCCTCTCAACCACCAAGTCTCTAACATTTGCCTTGCTCCTCAAGGCTTTGCATACATCTCGAAACTCAAGAGAATATAGGTTCTTAACTCATGAACCGATTTGTTTCACCTGTCTCGTGGTGATGTGTCTAAGGAACATACCAAAGCAAAATACTATAATCTACTTCTACTATCAATTTGCAGAAGCTTAAAATTGAGCAAGATCGAGCTAAACACATATAACCAGAAGAAGAATCAATGCACATGAAACAAAAAAAATACTTAGGGGAAAGCCTCAACTAAAAACCCCACTATATGTCTTATCATACAAGGTGGAAATACATAAGAATTATATAAAGCCTTAGCTCTCACAGCTAGCCAGCTCTCAGTACAATCCTCCTGGATGCTCACAGGCAATCAAATCTTCTCACAAGCCTTCCTTTCTACCCCCCAATCTCCTATTTCTTTGCACAGTTCCTCTGGGATGTTCTCCTTCACCCAGTGTAACACTGCTCTAACACACTGTCAGAACTGCACAATCCTTAAGGAACCTTACCTTGATTGCATTGATGAGTTTCCTTTATAGGAAAACACATGCAACTAATAGTAACCTGTCCTTGACATTTAGCTCAACTGTGTCTTTCTCAGAATAGACATGCATGAGTTTCTGATGAGAGAATCTTCAGTTATCTGGAGTACACTTGTTGAGTGCATGCATGCATCAGCTGATTGATAACTCACAATTAGTTCCTAAAACCGTTTGGAACTAATTTAACTGGACTTAACTCAGTAAACTGAGCTAACTAATTACAACTCAAATATAGCTCAATCTTATCTCCTTAATTAAGGGACAATCTCCTTAATTTAAGGGATAACTGTTGCATGACTTTAGAAAGACTTCTAACTTGAATTTCTCCAACTAATTAGTCCATAATGAATTAATTAATTAATTCCAAGCTGCTGGTGAGACCAAATTCGAATTTAATTCACAATTTTAATTCAAGGATGAATTAAAATTGGAATATTCTAGATTCTAATTTTATCATTTCTTGTTGTTATTTTCAACACCCACAATGTGATGATCTTTTCGTGATAGTGCATAGGTACCCCTGTGGGTGAGGAAAAAATATCCCTGTACTCCTCCATGACATTTTCCATCTATTATTGTTATGCAGAGGATCCCTAACTGGAATCTATGGCCACAACCTTCTTCTTGCCTTGGGGGTGAATCATAAGGAAAACAAATTTCCTAGTCTAGGAAATGATCTTACTGCATTTCTTTGTAGTGATCAAAGAGATGGTGGTAGGCGGGGCTACCTCCAATATCCTTTACAACTTAATATCCAAATTAATAATGACAAAGCAAGGTCTAGACTCATATACAACATGTCACTTCCACAAGTATGGTTATCCTAACAATACATCAAAAAATTCAAGAGGAGCAACGTCACATAGTACCTCATTGATGAAGGGCTTGATGTTGTAGGGAAGGCGACACTATTGGCTAACGTGAATATCTCGTCCTTGGTGAAGCCACCTAATGGTGTATGACTATGGATGTGCTATGGTCTTTAGGCCTAGCCGCTTGACGACCTCTACTGAAATGATGTTCATTTGGCTCCCGCTATCGACAATGAACTGTAGCAGAGAACCCTTCACCCACATCTCTGAGTGGAAGAGGCATTTCCCCCTCCTCTGGATCTTCAGGTTCAATTTTCTGGGTCTTCATTTTGGCCATGGTGGCACTGGGCTCCACATCAGTGATATACTTCCCTTTGTTAGTTCCCTTATCATATTCTCATTCAGAGTCCGAACCTGCTGTTTGGTCAATTTAGTATGTCCTAAATTGCTATTTAAAATGTCAATCCGGGATTCGTAAACTGATGAAGTGAAGTGCACTGTATGTGCAAGATAACCGTTTTCTTAGTCTTTGTCGTTTTTGAGTTTTTTAGTTTGTTTTTGGGTTTATTTTCTGTGGATTCCCTAGTGTGAGATGGCGAAATTTAAAGTTAAGTATGGATGGTAATGGTGATTTCTACAATGATTTTCCAAACTTAAAAGTTCTCAAAAAGAAGGTTTCAAACTGACTGTAATGAAATCAATTCTCAAAAGGAAGTAAATGTACCAAAACAGTGAACTAGTGACAATGGCCCAGTATCCTTACTGCTGTATGAACAAGAAAATAAAAACTGAACTTAAAGCAACTCAAAGACTGAAAGCAAAGCAAACTAAATCACACTACTTCAACCCACATTCTGACCCTTCACCTTTCGACTCGCTCCGGCTATAGGAAGTAATCATAAAAAAGATGAGTAATATGATATCTAAATTGCAGGAAATTAAATTGCATAAAATGAAACTAAGATTTAACTACTCATTCATATTTCAACTCTTGAAAATGACATAAGTAATTCAATCTCTAACTTGCAGGAAAGCAAACTAAATCATAATACAACAAGTAATATTCTGATTCCTTACTAATTGAGTCGCTTGGCTATAGAAAGGAAATCATAAACAGATGAGTAATATGATGTCTAAGTGGAAAAAAAGTAAATAAGCAAAACAAAATTGAAAGAAATGACAATGCTGGAATTAAACTCAGTAAATCAAAATCAGCAGAAAGGACAAGATGATCTCATGTCAGTAGTTATCAAAAATATGTAAATTTGCCCGGGCTGCCAACAAAACCTGTAAAAGAAGCACTGATCAGCTAACAGTTGTAAAAAAAATAAAGGAAATATGGACAGCAATGAACATCAGAACAACGCAATATATATACAAGAAATGATTATAAAAACAGTAAATGAAAGCAAGTATGAAACTATACAGAGCTTTGGTGTACAGGGGCCCTCTGCAACCTTAGCTAGTCAATTACTTAGTCACAAATCGAATTCAGGAATGCTGTCTTCTCATATATTAAAGTGCAGTAATAAGACAAAGTAAAGCACAGTACAATGGGCTGATAACAACAGTCAAAATTACATCTCAAAAGCTAACTATCCAGCGTATATCAACGCGTTATTTATAAGTGAAAATGCTGCAACTAATTCCTAGATTTTATGCTACCAAGAGACACGTAAATCTCCACGGCCTGATATCTAGCGTTATGGTCATCATGACAGTTGAATCCATGGAGTGGTGGCTACTCGATTCAGTTCACGGGCTGATCTACAGGTGTGCCAGTACCTCCGGAAACTAAGGATCGTGCCACGCAAACTTTCACATGGGAAAAACAGAGTCGTGCCACCGCAAAACTCCTTGTTTGACCCTTCCTTTGACCGTCGTTGACCATGACCGTTTATGAGTGATTTGGATTAAATAAGGGGACACACTCCATGTACACGTCACTTGCAGCTTGCCCATGTGGCCGGTTTCTCCATTGGACACCTGTAACATAGCCTTTAACAAAATGGCTGCAGAAACTTGAGCTGGCTGTGAAAAGTGACAAGTTTCCGCAGCTGTTTGAACAAAAATCTAAATCAAACAACAGTCATAAACATAGTTAGGAAACCATTTCATAAGATCTTTTTAGACTAATATGAAATGATTTGACAGCTTGGTGGATGAAGTAAATGGAAAAAGAAGGTTGAAAGGGTATATAGGGAAGTGCAGGTTTGGGACTCAACACTTGCATCTGATTTGGAAGCCTTTAGCTCGAGCACCAATGTCTGCTTGGCTCAACACTCACTTGTATTATAAGTGGATCTCTTATGGAACTCACACCATTTTCCCATGTCCTTCTTCATCTTTGTGGTGTTATTCTTTGCTTGCAGCTTTGGCGGGCTGGCCTAGGTAGCCCCAGCTTGGCTTGGTCCTTTATTCTATGGTTTGGGGCTAACTTTTCCTTGCTTTGGATTTGTAGATCCAAAGTCCTGCTACTTTTGTTTAAACTTCTGCTCAATCTTGACAATGTTCTGATACGACGTGCCAAGCGAGGATATGTCCAGGAACTCCATCTCTTCCTAGAAGTACTTGTGTAGAAAACTGTGGTACTTGAGCACCAAATGCCACTCAGTGCCCTTGATACCCAGCTTCGTGCGATGGGTATGGAAAATATTTGTGAACTCTAGCACATCTTGGTCCCTTCCTTGGCGTAGAGTGGTCCACTTTATGCATTTGTCTTCATAGCTCCTGACAGGGTAATATTGTTCGTTGATGGCATCTCGAAAAGAATTCCAAGTGGTTACGGCTAAAAACAATGAGGGTTCACTCTTGTCCTTTCATTCACAATAGGTTTCCCACTAGTCCTTGGCGTGTGGGGCAACTTTCAGAAGGGAAAACGTAATATTTTGTCGATTGGAAAGGTCATGAACTAAAAAATATTCTTCCAATAGATTTAACAATTTATCTATGGCATCTCCATCTATCAGGCCTTCGAATATGGGAATATTGAAGTTAACTTGTACCTTAAAAGGAGTGGTGCCTCCAGAGTGGATGCTGGATGAAGATGCCTCGCCTGTTGGTATTCGTCGAAGGATCTAGGCAAAGTTATCCATCATTGCACCCCTATGTCACTTGAGGGCTTCCTTGAGAAACATTTTGAAAGGATCACCTACCCCCTTGTATTTCTTTTCTTTCTCCATGGGAGGTTGTCGGGTTTTGTGAGACTGATCTTGCAATGGTTCAACCAGATCAAACCATAACTCCTTATACTCTGACCTCATTGGATACATGCAAAGAAAAATAGAGAAAGAGAAGACCGCTTTGATACCACTAATCTGAACTTAATCGGGAACACAAAAACTTACAGATATAATCATAAACACAGATATGGAGCATAAAAACACTTCATTTCTTTAATAGAAAAATATTGAACTATGCTTACAAACAAAATGGAAATAAGATAGCTCGGGTGATGGTAGCTTATCTCTGAGAAGAGATGTGGTGGCTACACGCCTCTCAACTGTGTTAAAATGAGGCTCAAGGGCCTATTCATTATTGGAAAACATGAGAAACCCTAAACAACCAAAAACCTAACCCCAAGAGATGTAACACCAAGCATTTGTGGGCCCCGTTGGCTTAGTTGGGCAGCCAACTTCGTGGGGTCGTAACTTGGTCATATTATATCCATTTGGCGTGTAAGATACCTTGTTGGAAAGGTATCGCTGAGTACTATAGGTTTCATTGTAGGCCATTGCCTATGGGTATGGGCCTACTGCGGACCCCAAAAGATGTCGTTTAGGGGATCAAAACTGCTCTGGAAGTTCAGGAACAAAAAACCACTAAAAATACTAAATGTTGAAATGACCAAGGAAACAAATGAAACTGATTGGGGGGTCTAGATGGAATAGATAGGTGGCCAACAATATCCACCTGGATCAGTGTTCCCTATTATTAAATGAACATTCCTCCTGTTGCGAACCAGATCCACTTTTTGAGGGATTTTGGAGGGGAAATTTGCCTTTTTTCAAGGAGGATGCTTCCCCATAAATTTTTATAAGTACCAATTTGAATTTTTCTCTAGGGGCATGTAATTCCTAGTGTTCTTGTGAATAAAACTTGTTATTTAGCAGTTCTACTTTCATTTCCAACAGGGATGTACTAGGATTGATTCAAATAATGAAGTTTGGTGCCATTTTTAGCTTCTAAAGCTTGGTTTCCTTCATAGGAATATGATTATCCTTAGGCTTTTCCATCCCAGGAGCCTCAAAGCCCTATTGTATAATGTCCTTTTTTTTCTTTGAATGTATTTTTCACTTGCACCTCTTATTTCTACATTTAGTGTTCATGCTTCCTTTGTTGTAAGTTATATTGGTGATATGATTGAAGTGAGATTTTTTTGAGGTTATATACAGAGTCACAAGCCTGATACATCCTTAGAAAAACTTTGGAAATTCATATTCATCATTGATCTACTTGGATTGGTTTACTAGTTCACAATTCTAGAATTTTTGGAAATCTCTTATAGAAAAGTAGTAGTAATTTTCTCCTAAATTTTAGCATGCGTTAACGAATATCTTTCAAGTTTTTTCCACTTGGATAGAGTCTTAAAAACATTCAAGTTAATAAAAAAAAATTACCCCATAGCATTTGCACTTGATCATATTAGGCATTTGGTAGGTTAACTAACTCACTGATTCTTGAATTTCTAGTTTTTGGAGTAGTAATTTTTTGATATTTTTTAGCACATGTTAAAAGGGGTATTTTTGAGTGATTCCACTTGTATTGGAGTCCTAGGACATCCTAATTAATAAAAAAAATTACCCTATATAATTTTCATTCGATTTTCTTTTTCATAGATTGGAAGACAAACTAGCTGGCATACTGGGTATTTTAGTCTTTGCAAATATAAAAATCATAATCTTTTTGTCGTGTGTAGGTACTAATGTTGATTTGCAGGTTAAGATTATCATTCTATTGAAAATAGAAACAAGAAATGTTAAAAATAGAATCCATAAATTTCAGTTTAATTTTTTCTTGAATTAAACTGAGAATTAAAATCGAATTCTATTCTCATAGCAACTTGTAATAGTTAACTAGAGTGAGTTTACTTAGTTAACTTAGGAATTTCGAGTTGGAAGTGTTTCTGAAGTCATGTATATGTTCTCCCTATATTATAGGGGTCCAGGATGAGTTAATTATGAGTTGTGATTAGATAACTCAATTTACTGAGTTAAGTTCAGTTAAATTAGTTCTAAACTGTTTGAGGAACTAATAATGAGTTAACAGTCAGTTGGTGCACTAATGCATTAACTAGTGCTACTCCAGTTAACTAGAGATTCCATCATCAAAAACTCATGCATGTCAATTTAGGGACATTGTAATATCAATTGCATAATTTTCTGAGTTGTACAGATGGTGCATGCAATTAGGAATTGAACCTTGAAGAGATTGTACAGTTTTGGATGCACTGGTTTCCCTTTAAGATGGGCTAACCAACCATAGGAATTGCACAAGGACATAGAGACTTGGAGAGTTGATAAATTGGCTAAGTGTTGGCCAAGCTTTTTCTTGTGAGTTGGAGATTGATTTTACTAAGTGCTGGGATTGTTCTTGTGAGAACAATCATTGTAATATTATCTTGATTTTCTAATTAATGTAATATAGATAGTGGGGTTTTGAGTTGTGGATTTCCCTGGATACTTATTGTGCTATGTGCCATTGGTTTGTGTTCCTCTTGCTATTATTGTTTTCATCGATCTGTCAGCTTCCGTTGGTTGAAAGTAGAAGTAGATTCTTGTCTCTTATTTTAGTAGATTGCATGAGCTTGTGAAACTACAGGGTTTTCTACATCAATCAGAGCTAAGAACAATATTCTAGAGGAGATTTCGAAGTTTTGAGTTCAGGGTTACATGTGAAATTTGAATTTTCATTTCATACTTCAGGATCGATAGATGGTGTTCTACAGTTTGCGGATCGAGTATGCCTTGGATGGTAGCTAGAATTATATATCCTGGAAGGACAGGATGGAGGCCGTGTTGGAGGATAATGGCTTGAAGGAATTCATTGATCAGGAAATTCCTAAGCCACTAGCATCAGATGCTCAGAATCTAGCCGATTGGAAGAAGTCTGTGGCAAGGGCGAGGTGATAATCCTTGAGGGAGTTCAAGATCACATTGTCTCGAGTCTCCATGGGAAGGAAACTCTGCATGCTATGTGGAAAGCATTGAAGGACCTTTTCCAGAACAAAATTGACCAAAGGAAGTTGGCACTGAAAGATAAAATTTGAAAAATCAAGATGGAGGCTGGAAACTCAATTCCAAATTACTTAACCAAGTTCACTCAATGTCGTGATGAACTTGGAAGTGTTGGAATCACGGTTTCCGAGGATGATATGGTGAGTCTTTCTCTTCTTGGACTCCCAAAGAGTTTGCATAGTTATGAGGACTTTGTCAATGGTTGGGAGAAGCTGCTAGATTGGGAACGACTATGGTTGGATTTGATGCAAGAGGAGATTGGGAGGAACACCAGAGATGGGACCTCTTCTAAGGAAGTGGAAGAGGATTTTGCCTTAGTAAGTAAGGTAAAGAAGGCCAAGAAAAAGAAGTCCCAAGGCGAGGAGGGAGGAAAGAAGATGGACTTAATGAAAGTCAATTGTTTTCATTGTCACGAGCACGGGCACTATGCTAAGAACTACCCACAGAAGAAAGAAAGCAAGAAGTAGTCAACAGTAGCGACATGAGGTGAAGCTCTAGCTTCACAATTTGAAATTGATTTCACTCTTATTTCATGCATGGCCGGCATTACCATGGGAGGCATGTGATGTCTTGATAGCGGTGCCTCATTACATATACCAGGGAATAGAGATCTCTTTAGTGATTTCGAGGATAGATACCTCAAGAAGAGCATAGAGTTTGGAGATGACAAGAGGTATAGAGCTACCAGGATCTATACGGGTACTTTTAAGAAGAAGTATGGCTCCCCTCTCAGAATCACAGATGTGATGTATGTTCCAGGACTAAAGAAGAATCTTGTTTCAGTCACGGTATTGGAAGACTATGGCAATGATGTGGTTTTTAGTAAGGGAAAGGTTTTCCTTAGAAGCATCACCATAGGACAAGTGAAACGGATCAGTGCATGGGTCAAGAACCTGTATGCTTTTAAGGTTCAAGATGCATGAAAAACCTTGAGGAGCAAGGAAAAGGTTAGAGACTTGGTGGTTGAGAGGGAGAGTAAATTACCTCTCAACATGCAGTCCCAGAAGAAGCCTCTTAAGCAGCTTCAGGATGTTGTTGAGAAACCACAATTAGAGAAGCTGAGAGGAGACCGAGTGGAGAGATCTACTCAAGCAGAGAAGGAGCAATCTTAGAAGCAGTCTCAGACAATTGTGGAGTAGCCACAATTGGAGAAGCAGAGAGGATATCGAGTGGAGGCATCCACTCATGCAGAGGCCTCCAGTAGGGGGGAATTTTGAGCCAAGTGGGCAAAGGGATCACATGCAGCCATACCTCTAGGTGTGAGATGGGGCAATGTGAAGTGATAGTCCCAAGAGGGCTGATATTGGGCAGGGTCCATTGAGAGGTTTTATCTCATGGATCGTACCTTGCTATGGGAGCCCATAGTACATAGTAGTGGGAGGAATCAATGGGATTGATGCAGACAGAGATCAGAGTGACAGAGGCTATAGGGGTTATATACTGAAGAGTGTAGAGAAGGGTTGACAACAGTACAGAAAGGTAGAGCCAACAGAAGCACAAAGTTTTCAGTAGACAGAGGCAATAACAGTCAGAGACTTTGATGATAAATGCATCATACTGATTTAGGTTGGATGCTTTTTTTTGTTTCTAGTGTTGCTGGAGCAACAACACTAGAGAGAAGTGTTGCATGCAAAACATTCCAAAGGTTCAGGATCGAGATCGAGTTGAATTCCCTTCTTGTTGAGAGGGAGTGTCGAAAATAACAACAAGAAATGTTATATATAAAATCCATAAATTCCAGTTTAATTTATCCATGAATTAAACTGAGAATTAAAATCAAATTCTATTCTCATAACAACTTGTAATAGTTAACTAGAGTGAGTTGACTTAGTTAAATTAGTAATTTTGATTTGGAAGTCTTTTTGAAGTCATGTATATATTCTCCCTATATTATAGGGGTCCAGGATGAGTTCATTGTGAGTTGTAATTAGATAACTTAGTTTACTAAGTTAAGTTAAGTTAAATTAGTTCTAGATTGTTTGAGGAACTAATAGTGAGTTAACAGTCAATTGGTGCACTAATGAATTAACTAGTGCTACTCCAGTTAACTAAAGATTCCCTCATCATAAATTCATTCATGTTGATTATGAGAAAGACCCAGTTGAGACTAGAGTGCAGGGACAATGTACTATCAGTGGTATAATTTTTTGAGTTGTATAGATGGTGCATGAAATCAGGAACTAAATCTTGAAGGGATTTTACAATTTTGGATGCATTGGTTTCCTTTTAAGATGGGCTAACCAAACATAGGAATGGCATATGGAAATAGGTACTTGGAGGGCAGGCTGAATTGGATAAGTGTTGGCCAAGAGTTTGCTTGTGAGTTGGAGATTGATTTTACTGAGTGCTGGGATTGTTCTTGTGAGAACAAGTATTGTAATATCATCTTGATTTTTTGATTAATGCAATACAAATAGTGGGGTTTTGAGTCGTGGCTTTCCCTGTGTTGTAGCATCCATCGTCATTTAAATTTCATTTTCAATTTTATCAGGAAAAATAAAAAATCAAATACTATGTTCTAGAAACATAATTAAAAGAGAATGTGAAAGTCCAAAAGTAGTGATTTGTTTTATATTATTGATGGCTTTTAAATTTGATATAAGGTGCAGCCCCAAACCGTATGTTAAATTTCGAGCAGTATCAGAAGATATGAGCAAGCATGGGCTTGAGAAGCAGGTAAAGTGCTCTGTGGGGGAACAATGAGCATGAGTTATAACTCAGGCTCAAGCCCCACAGTTGACCATGACGTGAAGGTATTTGACCGAGATCTACGGCCTACGATTGTTGCGGAGTTTCAAGCCCGATGAACATCCTGTACACTTCCTACCCCCGCAGCGGGCCGCCCCCGTCGCTTCACTCCATCTCATCTCCTCCATGTCATCTGCCATCCTCATTCATTACCGTCCACCTCATTCACTGTACCCTATCACCTGATCTACCACTCCATTGATTAGTTACATTAATTACAGGTCCCCCCCCCCCCCCCCCCATTTGATTATTATATGTATAAAGGACAATCAAAACCCCATCGCATTGGTCTTTTGTTTAGTACTAAGCAACCTTGCATCCAGTTTAGCAGTCTGAGTTAGAAACCATCGTGGCAACTGTCATCAGCAACTGTCACCAACAAGATGTCACCTATAGTCACCATGGCCAAACGAGTGGTTGAGAGGGCTTATGACCCTCACCAAATTATTTCGAAGAAAAGACTAGAGAATGGATATTCAACCTTTGTACATGAAAGCAGACCTGAAACAAAGAAATTGGAAAATGGAGGTTTGCAAAATACTTAGGGGACAAAGATTCAAACCCCTAGCATTACAGAAAAAGGAGCCAAGAGGGTTAGAGAGGAATTTATTGATCTGGAAGAGGAAGAATCTGATGCAACAACAGTACCACATACTCAAGCCACAAATTCAAACAGCGAGCATCAATCACCAATCATACTCTAATTTCTGTTACTTCTTTTTATTTTGTTTTCTTGAGAAGAATGAGGTGTATTTTGCCCTCCAATGTAATATTCTGTAATGAATTTTACTTTAGACAGTTAGGAGGTAGTTAAGCAGTTTGACATTTTTGGTAGTTACCAACTGTCCCATGATGTATAAAAGGAGGAAAATTTATAGAAAAAAGGTGTGATTTTTGAATAACCTGGAGACTATGTTGTTGTATTCCTGATAAATTGATGCTTAATGAAAGAATCAGAAGTTTTCCCCACATTGTTGGGTATGATTTTGTAATTTCTCTGTTATGTGTCATCATGTTTCTTCCTTTCTTTAAATATGGTAATGAAGCTACAGGTCTTTGTTTACTTATGTGAATGAAGTTAAAGTTCCTTAAAAGAGCGCTCCTATATTTAAAGTTCCTACCCCTATATTTCTTCTAAGTTACAGATAATAGTTCCTGTCAAACACAACATATTATCTTTAACTTCTCAAGGCATTCTTCACACAACATTCATATTCAGCATCACATGGCATTCTGAGATTTTCATGTCAGCTAATTATTAAGGGTTAAAAGTCAGGTCCTTCAGGCCCTTCATATGAGGATACATTATACAAATAAGTGACATGCATAAATAAAATTAATGTCTTAAGCACAATTTCTACACAGCGAGGAAATTGGTTTCTTAAGGGACAACATTAATTGGTGTTGTTTCCGGGGACGAAAGCAAAAACATTTTCCCCTAGGTTTTCAATATTTCCCTCTAGTTGTTCAGTGAGGAGGGAATATTTGGCTGTATTGAACAACAAAAAATAACTCTAGCTTCAAATAGGCCTCATACAAGGTCAGATACCTCACGGCAAAAAGCTCAAACCCTTTCAGACCTTGAGAGACTAGTTTCCAAGAGGTTTAGAAGGCCAAAAACTCCATTTACACCAAGTCCTGCACTATCTGCACCTAGCAACAGTTCAACACATCTTTCATCCAAACATTCACCTTTTATTGACCAGGAGCTACCTTTTACATCCGCTTCATTTCAAGAACCCAACTGTCAAGAACAGTGTCTAGAGTCTGTTTCTTTCTCAGTGTTCAGAAATATATCTGCTATAGTTGTTCAACCTGAACCTATAACTACATTGCCACCTTTTCATACTCCATTTACTCCTCAGATAGGTTTTACATCTGTTGGTACTCAAGGTTCAGTAAATTCAAGAGCAAACGTTGCAACACCTGCATTCTTGTTGAATAGATATGCACTTATTCAGTTGCCACAACAATTGAATCCAATGCCTCAAGAATACTTAAAAATTCTTCCTCATTTCTCAAGGAAGGATGAACAAACAACAGAGAAGTATATAGCAGTGTTTTGGAATTTTGCAGAAAATATCAATGTTGAACACCTGGATGTTGTTTATAACTTTTTGTGCAATCCTTGGATGGTGAAGCAAGAAATTGGTTTAAAGGGCTTCCTAATAACTTTATTCCTACATGGGAAGAGATGGATCACCAGTTCACCCAGAGATGGGGAGAGAAACGAGACCATGGGTATTCACTTACAGAGTTTAATGCTATTAAAAAGAAATCTGATGAAAGTGTTGTTGAGTTCATTAGAAGGTTCAATAAACTTTACAACAGTCTTCCAGTGGAGATCAAGCCCCCTCCTACTGGTGCAAAAATAACTTTTGCAGGGGCATTTGAATCAAATTTTGGGTTCACCTTGAGGGAGAGAAGGTCCATAACCCTTGATCAGATCCAAACTGATGCTTTAAAAATAGAAGCAAATCTGGTGGCTACAGGTAAAGTACTAGAGGCAAAACCTAACCAAGATAAGGGAAAGGCTAAAGTGGAATCCTCTCAAAATCAAACATTAGAGGATATGAATAATGTGATTAAATTTTTTTCTAGTAAATTGATTAAATTGAAATTGGAGAGTAAGAATTCTCAAAGGCATGTACATCAAAATAGAAACTTTAATCGTCAATATAGAAGACAACCTCTGCAAATTTTGCAGAAGGAGAGAAAAGACCAAGATCAGGTTCAAGCACCACTTTACTTAGAGGCAGATCCTGATGAAGTACCAAAGCATTCCAAGGATCATGATGATCATATTTCCACATTGTATGCAGGAGATGAAGATGAACTAGGTGTTGAGGGAGAATAATATACTGAAATAGATGTCATTTATGATGAGAATGATTTTGATGAATATTGGAAGCAGTTTACTGATTTTATGCAGGCATAATTAAATAAGAAATATGACTTGAGATCAAGAAAAATATGTAGAATTCAAGAAAATGAAGGTGAGTAGCGAGTTCCAGCTCCCCTACAAATGGAGACTCCACAAGAACCACAACCTGCAAAACAATTAAATAAATGAAATCAACAACAGAATACAAATAACAAAACTCAAATACTTCAAGGTGAGTCTTCTCAAGATAAAAGTGATAAAATTCCTTTAGAAAAAATTGTTTCCATTCCACAAGATATTTCAGTAATGAAGAGAAGTGAATATGAAAATGAAAGGAATACTAGATAGGTCCATGTATTTAGATTCACTAAAGAGTTAGAAAAAATCAGAATTCAGGTGCCCCTTTCAAAGTTGGTCAAAACACCAGTTTATCAAAGAGAGATTATTGAGTTTATCAACCTATCTCAGAATTTGAATATAAATGACACTATGAATCTGCAAGAAGATAAACCAGTAGTGTTTTTTTGGTCCACATGTGGAGGAGGTAGATTCTTCAATACCTCCTTTCTACATTTCTTTATTGATTCATGATTTCCTCTTGCATAATTGTATGTTTGATTCAGGAGCTTCACATAACCTTATGCCACTATCAATAATGAAACAACTAAACCTACAAGTTACTAAACCATACAAAGACATGTATTCTTTTGATTCAAATAAAGTCAAGTGTCTCGGGGTCATTAAAGATATGGTGGTGTCATTAGCCCAGATCCAAGCTAGAAGCTTGGTAATGGATGTAGTGGTAGCAAATATCCCTGCTAGGTTTGGGATGTTTCTATTTAGGTCAAGGGGGGCTAAATTGGGTGGTGTTCTGAAATTGGATTTTACTTATGCTATCATACCAATTTTTGGTGGAGAAGAAAGAAGGTTGTACAGAGAAACAAGATTTGTTAAAACAATCACAAAGAACAGAGCAAGTAATTCACCTGTGTATAGCCAAGAAAAAGATGACTTTTCTTGCTTCATGCTGCATGACAATGCAAAGTTGGCTGAAGATAACCAGAGGCAACTTACTTCAGCCTGTGTAAATACAAAGCTGCAAACAGAAGGGGTGTGGAAGTGCTTCTTTGATGGAGCCTATTCTAAAGAAGGAACAGGTGTTGGTTTCCTTTTAATTACACCTGGAGGTAATATGATCCCATTTTCTTTTAAATTGGAGTTCGAAGCAACTAATAATGTGGCAGAATATGAATCCTTGATCATTGCTCTGCAAACAACAAAACAAATGGGAGTCCAGTCAATTTTTGTTTTTGGAGATTCAGAGCTGATTATAAAGCAAATTAAGAACCATTATCAAACAAAACACCCTAGGCTCAGGGCATATAGAAATGAAGTGTGGGATTTAGTTGAGAATTTATTTGATGCTTTAAACATACAGTTCATTCCAAGAGATGGGAATAGATTAACGGACTCCTTGGATGTGGCTGCCAATACTTTTAGGCCTCATATAAATCCAATGCTAAGATATGAGGTTGAAATGAGGCATAGGCCTTCTGTTCTGGATAATATAAAACACTGGAAGGTTTTTGAGGATGATCAACAGATTAAGGAATTCTTGACTATGATTGAAGATTTTCAGGGCACCGAGATTGATCAAGATGGAGATGAAACAACAGAAGGTGCAGAAGTAAGTGGTTTTAAAAATTCCATAGTTAATCAAAAAACAATTCAATTCAAAGATAATATTCTGCTTGTCCATCTTGAAATACTTTTTAACTCCAATGATGTAATTGTTAGTTCAGAGAAAATTCCACAGGATGAGCAGATTCAAGATCACAATATTGGAACCCAAAAGGAGCCCAAGTTAGTCAAATTATTTAATGGAGTTCCACTTAATTATAAGGAGATATATATTGAGCTTTTCATGGAGTATACTGATGGTTTTTCTTGGTCCTATGAGGATCTCAGGACATATGATGTAAGCATTATTCAGCACAAGATTCCCTTAAAAGAAGGGATTAAACCATTTAAGCAAAAACTCAGGCAAATAAATCCTTTGCTCTTACCATTGATTGAGAAAGAAGTCAAAAAGCTTCTTGATGCCAAGATAATAGTTCCACTCCGACACTCTAACTGGGTGGCCAATTTAGTACCTGTAAGGAAGAAAAATGGAGAAATAAGGTTATGTGTGGATTTTAGAAATCTAAATAGGGCTTACTTAAAATATAACTATCCATTACCTAAAATGGATCATGTGTTGCAGAAGGTAACTGGATCATTTAGAATGTCAATGTTGGATGGGTTCTCTGGGTATAACCAGGTGGTTGTTGATAAAGAAGATCAGAAAAGACTGCATTCATAACTCCTTGGGGAACCCTTATGTATGCTCGAATGCCTTTTGGGCTTTGTTTGAATCCTAAGAAGTCTATTTTTTGCTCTAGAAGAATGCAAACTGCTGGGGCACATTATTTCTAGATATGAAGTAAAGATAGATCCATCAAGGGTGCAAGCTGTGCAGAAAATACCCCTGCCTAGGAGTAAGAAAGACTTTCAAATTTTTTTGGGAAAAATAATTTTTTTAAGGAGGTTTGTGTCCAATTATGCTGAAATTGTAAAAGAGATTACCAATATGTTGAAGAAGGAAAATGAAGTACATTGGACCAAGGAAGCCAGAGAGTCATTCTCCAGGATCAAAGAAGCATTACAAGTAGCTCCAGTTTTAATTAGCATTGATTATCAAAATCCCTTTCAAATTTTTTCATTTGCATCACTTAATTCAATAGTTGTTGTTTGTTATCGAAAAATGATGAAGGAAAATAGCATCCAGTTGCTTTCTTTAGCAAGATTCTCAAAGATGTTGAACTCAAATACAATATCCTTGAAAAATAGGTATATTCTTTGGTAAAAGTCCTAAAGGCCTTCAGGAATTATGTGATACAGTCACAGATCATTGCTTATGTGCCAAATGCTGCAGTAAAGGAAGTCTTAGTCCAGAGTGATGTGGAAGGCAAAAGAGTAAAATGGATAGCTAAGATTCAAGAGTATGACCTGGACATAAAGCCCAAAAAGCTGGTGAAAGGGCAGGGCTTGGCGAAGATGTTGACGGAGTCAAATTTTCAAGCATTGGGAATCAACTTGCTAACATCTATAAATGAGGAAATAATTGAAGACGGTGAAGAAAAATCAAACTCAGGTATGAAGATCTGATATAAATTTTTATGTTCAGAATGGTACAAGCACATAATTCATTATTTATGTTTTCTGTCTTGTCCCCAATCATTGGATAAAATAAGATATAGAGCATTAAAAATCAAAGCACAACCATATGTGATTGTAGAGGGAAAATTTTATTGGAAGGATCCTATGGGAATTTTATTATTATGTTTAACAGAAGATGAATCTACAAATACCATTAAAGATTATCATGAGAAGTTATGTGGTGGAAATTATAGTTGGAAAGCTACTACACACAAAATCCTCCAAGCAAGATTTTTTTGGCCCACCTTATTTGGTGATATATATAAGTTTGTCTGAAGTTGTCAGAAGTGTCAGCTTTTTGGTGAGAAGAAGAGGTTAGCTCATTTTCCATTGATCCCAGTCTTCATAGGAGAACCATTCAGCCAATGGGGACTAGACTTTGTTGGAGAAATTAACCCACATTTGAGTGGACATCACAAGTGGGTTCTCGCAGCTACTGATTATTTCACTAAGTGGGTAGAAGATATACCCACTAAAAAGGCAAATGACCAGGTGGTAATGATGTTTTTAGAGGAAAACATTTTTAGCAGATTTGGATGCCCTGTCAAAATCATAACTGACAATGCTCAAGTCTTCAGTTCAATTAAGTTTGTTGCCTTTTGTCAGAAGTATAATGTCATTTTATCTCATTCAACAACTTATCATCCACAGGGAAATGGATTGGCTGAATCCACTAACAAAACATTGATGAAAATTATTAAGAAAACTATTGCAGAGCATCAGAAAGACTGGGATCTGAAATTAAAGTTTTCTCTTTGGGTTGTTCGAGTGACTACAAAAAGGTTTACAGGCAAATCACCTTTTGAGTTAGTGTATGGAACTCAAGCTCTGTTCCCTAGTCAGCTTGTGAAGCCTGTGATTGCAATGATTCAGGAGAGAAAAGAAGAGTCGAATGCTCTAATAAGAAGGATGTATAAGGTAGTGGAGCTGAGTGAAAGCGGGGATAAGGTAAGAGATAATTTGATTATGTATCAATCAAAGATGAAGGGTATTTTTGACAGAAAAGCCAAAGAAATTGATTTTAAAGTTGGAGACCTAGTATTAAGGTAGGATACTAGAAGAGAAGATAAGGAAAAACATGGGAAGTTTGATCCTCTCTGGTATGGCTCATTCAAGATTATAGAAGAAAGGACAAATAATACATTCTTCCTGGAGATTATTGATAGTGAAACTTCACAGCTGCTTTTCAATGGGTAGTACCTCAAACATTATTTCCAATTCTGAAGCATAAGCATCCTATCATTATAGATACCAAAGTGAATTCATTGTATAAATTCCATAGAATTAAAATTGGCTAAGCAATATATGACTCCATGCCCAAGGTGAAGGCACTGATCTGCGGTTCTTAGTGCTTCTGTGGCAAAAGAACTATCCCTAGATGGAGCCAGATGTTGTAGCATCCATCGTCATTTAAATTTCATTTTCAATTTTATCACAAAAAATAAAAATAAAATAAAATATTATGTTCTAGAAACAAAATTAAAAGAGAATGTGAAATTCTGAAAGTAGTGATTTGTTTTATATTATTGATGGCTTTCAAATCTGATATAAGGTGGGGCCTCGACTCGTATGTTAAAGTTCAAGTGGCATCACAAGATATGAGCAAGCATGGGCTTGAGAAGCGGGTAAATTGCTCTGCGGGGGAACAACGAGAACGAGTTATAACTCAGGCTCAACCCCCATAGTTGACCATGACGTCAAGGTGTTTGACCGAGATCTACGGCCTGATATTGTTGTGGAGGTTCAAGCCCGATGAACATCCTATACACTCCCTACCCCCATTGCGGGCCGCCCCCATCGCTTCAATCCATCTCATCTCCTCCACGTCATTCGCCACCCTCATTCATTACCATCCATCTCATTCACCGTACCCCATCACCTCATCTGCCACTCCATTGATTAGTTACATTAATTACAGGTTCACCCCCCATTTGATTATTATATGTATAAAGGACAATAAAAACCCCATCGCGTTAGTCTTTTCTTTAATACTAGGCAACCTTGCATCGAGTTCAGCAGTCTGAGTCAAGAACTGTCCTGGCAACTGTCATCAGCAATTGTCACCAACAAACTATCACCTACAGTCACCATGGAAAAGTGGTTGAGTGGGCTTATGACCCTCACCAAATTATTTCAAAGAGAAGATTGGAGAATGGATATTCAACCTTTGTACATGAAAGAAAACCTGAAATAGAGAAATTGGAAATTGGAGGTTTGCAAAATTCTCAGGGGACAGAGATTGAAACCCCTAGCATTACAGAAAAAGGGGTCAAGAGGGTTAGAGAGGAAGTTATTGATCTGGAAGAGGAATAATCTGATGTAGCAACAGGACCACATACTCAAGCCACAAATTCAAATAGTGAGCAGCAATCACCAATCATACTCTAATTTTTGTTACTTCTTGTTATTTTGTTTTCTTGAGAAGAATGAGGTGTCTTTTACCCTCCAATGTAATATTCTGTAATGACTTTTACTTTAGACAGTTAGGAGGTAGTTAAGTAGTTTGATAGTTTTGGTAGTTACCAACTGTCCCATGATGTATAAAAAGAGGAAAATTATAGAAGAAAGGTCTGAATTTTGAAGAACTTGGAGACTATGTTGTTGTATTCTTGATAAATTGATGATTAATGAAAGAATTAGAAGTTTTCCACAAATTGTTGGGTATGATTTTGTAATTTCTCTATTATGTGTCATCATGTTTCTTCCTTTCTTTAAATATGGTAATGAAACTGCAGGTCTTTGTTTACTTATGTGAATGAAGTTAAAGTTCCTTAAAAGAGTGCTCCTATATTTAAAGTTCCTACCCCTATATTTATTCTAAGTTACAGATAATAGTTCCTGTCAAACACAACATATTATCTTTAACTTCTCAAGGCATTCTTCACACAGCATTCATATTCAGTATCACATGGCATTCTGCGATTTTTCATGTCATCTAATTATTAAGGGTTAAAAGTCAGGTCCTCCATGCCCTTCATATGAGGATACATTATACAAATAAGTGACATGCATAAATAAATTTAATGTCTTAAGCACAATTTCTACACATACAGGAAATTGGTTTCTTAAGGGACAAGACCTTGGATACTTATTGTGTTATGTTCCATTTATTTGTCTTCCTCTTGCTATTATTGTTTTCATCGATCTATTGGCTTCCACTAGTTGAAAGTAGTAGATTCTTGTCTCTTGTTTTAGTAGATTACATGAGCTTGTGAAACTACATGATTTTCTACACATCCTACATTCCTCCTACGATCATCATCGTATTTCTCTTCACTACACAATGCCCTCAAAACTATGCCATCGAAAGTACATTGCTGGATCATTGAAGGACACCGTGTGTATTTGTTTTTGTGTAAGACGGGCCTCTGAGACGTGATAATCTTGGAAAATACTCATACAACCTTCATATACCTTCATCTACCCTTTCCCACTTTTATATAATATTTTCCACCCTCAAATTCTCGCAGATCCAATCTTGTAGCAAAATAGGGCAATCCTGTAGCATCTCGTAGCACCGTATAAAATCCATCCAAACTTGACTAGAATTGTTCTTAAAGCTTTATTTTTTCATCCTAGCCTTCAATAATGTCTCTTAGGCTCCAAAACCATGATTGAGTAAGAAAAAGACCTTGTAAGCCTTGCCTCTTCTCCATTGTAATTCACCTCTGCTGTTATGGTTAGTGGACAGATTCACAACTCAAAGAGTGTAATGTGATTTTCATGATTACTTTATGAAGCACCATATGAACTTTGTTGAAAAAATCTAACTTGAATGTAGTGATTGAAGAATGATTTCATGATTAGTTTTTTTTTTCATACATCTTAATATGGGGTTTCCATTTCCAACATTCTTATTTCTATTGCATAGACTAGGTTTCCTTTTGATGTACCATTTACACTCTACAAATAGGTTAATGTTTACATTTCTGCAAGTAGGATTAGCATTTACATTCATGCAAAGTAGAATAACCTTTCCTTTCTGCAAAAGTAACTAGGATTTCCTCTCTACAAAAGTAATTAGGTTTCCTTTTTGCAAAAGTAAGTAGGTTTTCTTTTCTACAATTAGGATTAGTTGTGCTTTTTCTTTCTACAAACATAGAGTACTTTAGTCCCTTGCACCAACTTAGGTAGAAGTACACCACCTACTGCACATACAATGCTACAACCTCTTAAGTTTGTATGACATTGAATCAAAGCAATAAAATAAGGACACATTGCATGTTGCAAATATAATGTTGACACCTCTTAAGTTTGTATGAACCGTGGGTTGATAATTTAAGTTGGTAGCCTTGGGAGTTGCAACATTCATGTTGCAATACTGGGAATCATTACTAAGCTATAGGTCATGAATGCATATCTGATCATAAACTTCTAAAATTCTTCTGATAATCACCAAGAAGACTCTATGCCCTCTCTAGCTAGTTGTAATAACACTTGTTAACCCATACATTCATCAACCATCCAATAAATTATCAAATCATGAATAAGAGGCATAGCTAAAGCACATCATATAACCAGTTATATAACCATAATAGAAACCAGGACAAATTATCCTTAGTATCAACATAATAACTGGTAGATGTGCTCATTAATCACAATAGGAAATTAGCTCATATTAAAATATTCAAATGCAAACTAGGTAGGGACTTCCACGTACCACCCGACCATAGATTGTCTGAATGAAAATCTCTCTTTAACCAAATCACCCTTGTGTCATATTCCAAGCATGAATGTGGGATCATAAGGGATAAAAAAAAATAAAGTCAACAAAGGCTTCCAAAGGCCAAACTATCTCAACCGTCAACCACAGTGATTTCACCTATACGATCCAAAATCACTAACATCAACCAAATCTGTCTCTACCCAAGTTGTCAAGGGATCTAGGAACTAGTATCTCAATCCATAGCCTCTAGGGAACCCAAGTTATTACAGGGCTCCAAATATCTCCCATCTCAACCCACAACCTCCAGGGAACCCAAGCTGTTTTAGGGCTCTAGAGAATTTGTCCCAACCCATAGCCATAGGGAACTTGAAAACCAATCAGAAAATCCAAATGGGGAACCCTCTACACCATATCTATCTAAGAAATGGCAAGGAAAGGCTGAAACCATTGTCAATCCAGGCAAATATCCATGCCAATTATATAAAATAACCAAGGAACCACATGCATATACCATGCATCCAATAACCAACAAGGAGATCACACATGCAACCTGTTACCCGCAACACAGTCTTGTTGTAGTTGTTGATCCAACTGACTCCTTGTACTTCCTTAATTTCATTTTCCCTCCCTTTTCTTTCTTTCTTGTCTTCTTCCAAATCCATGTGAATGTTAGAGTGCTCCAATGATGCTCCAAGAATGTTCTAAGTGTGCAAGAGTGTAAGAAAGCCAAATGATAAATTCAAAAAATCCATCAAATGTTTTTCTGGTGACTTTTTATTATTGATGTCTCCTTTTCTTCATTTTCCTTCACTTTTCCTCTAATTTCCCTTGCATGAATATTTTTGTCTCTTCACCTTCCTTTTCTCCTATTTTCCTTTATTTTCACAATTAAATGCAAATTATTGCCTCTTTTCCTTTTCCAATTCCTTTGCCAATTTACATAGCCATTATTAAACCACAAGTGATTCCCACTATAAGGTTTTCCCTCCATTCATCTTGGAATACATGTACCATGATCTTGGTATTATTTTATTTACATGGAAAAGAAACCAAGGGTTTTTACGCTAGGCCCAAGGAAATTATTTCTAGATGTAGGATTACAAGGTAAACCTCTCTCTAACACTTGATGTTTGTTGATGAAATTCTTTTGGTAGGGAAAGGTACAATTAAGGAATGGGAGGAGTTTTATCATATTTTAAATGACTTTGGTGATACATCATGCCTAGTAATGAACAGGAGGAGATCTTCTCTTATTGTGTCAGATCATGAGTTTGATTTGATGAAAGTTATTGGCAATCTTTTTTGGGTTAATTCCCTCCCATTAGATATGGGATTTAAATGTATTGGCTTCCACATTAAGCCAAATTGTTATGAAGTTAGTAACTGGGATTGGCTACTGTTGAAATTTAAGAAGAGATTGATTTTGTGGCCTCTCAAGTAGTTGACTTTGGGTGGTTGTATCATTATGATTAAAGCCATGCTTCAAAAGATTTCCATATACTAGATGCGCATATATAAACTTCCTTCCATAGTCATTAATAAAATTAAGTCTATATTTGTGTGTTTTCTATGGGATGGCTCTGGTAAGCGTAGGAAAATTCCCCTCATAAGTCTAGAGTATCTAACTAGACATGTGAATCAAGGCAGATGGGGTATTAAAAATTCAGAATATTTCAATTTGGAATTTCCATTGAAAATTTGTTGGAGGGATGTTAATGGTGGGGTATATGGAGCCACATTATAAAATATAAATACTTAAAGCCTCATACCTTGTTTATTTGGATTAGGGATAGGGCCCATGAGAATAATAAGACATCCATGTCTTGGAGAAGCCTCATAAAAACCAAGCACTGGCTATGTGATAATATTATTTGGGAAATTGGCTTTGGGTCATTGGCAAAAATTAGCATGGAAACGATTAAAGGGATGCACAATCCTCATAATCTATCTCTTCCTCTTCTAGAAACCCTTCATAGAAATGGCTTCTACAAGTTTAAAGATATTTATGTAGACAAAGGTACAAGAGTTTTACATTCATCTCGAAAATTGGCGATTGAAATGGGGTTCCTTGCAACCTTTGCTGAAGAATGGGACTCATACATTTTTTACCTAAAGAAGGCAGGTGTCACCCTTTCATCCAAGGCTGATAGGCTGTCATGGAATGGAAGCATGGGTAAGGATCAGATAGAGGTAAAATTGGTTTACCAATTCCTATCATAGGGTGATATGATGGAAATATGTCTAAGATGGTTTCAGAAATTGTGGAGTTGGGATTTCCTTTTGAAGCTAAAATGTTTTTTTTGTTTAGTGGTCCATGATAAAATTCTCACATGGGCCAATCTAATCAAAAGAGGTTGTCAGGGGTGTAGTAGATGTGCTCTGCGTCAGTGTTCATATGAATATGTCATTTCATCTCTTTCTTAAGTGCCCATGTGTTGTTGCTAATTGGAATGAGGTCCTTTACATTCTTCATATAAATTCAGCATGGAATCAATCCTCTATTGGTGCCTTTCCGTCACAATGGTTTACAGAGAACAAAGTATATAGGACACTTCCTTTCTACATTCTATGGGGAATTTGGCATATGGGAATGCTACAATATTTGAGTAGAGGGATCCAAATGTCAAGGGAAACAGGATTAAGGTTGCTACCTACTTCATGGAGAAGGGTCCTTTCAAAGAAAATATTATTCACCGAAGAGTTACTTTAAAGGACATTTGTAACAAGTTTTTGGTTGGCTTCTATGATGAGGCGTGTTCATTAGGGAGGTGTGGAAGTGGGATGCTTATTGTGATGAGTCCTAGGGAGTTTTACAATTTTAGCTGGTTTAGTGGCTGTGGATCTAATACTAAAGCAAATATGTTGACATTGTGGGACATCCTGTTTTGTGCCTAATGGTTGGACATTACTGAGATAGAAATGTATGGCAATTCCAAGGTGATTGTCGAATGGGAAAATCAAATATCCTCTCTAGATTATCTTATCTCTCACATTGACTGGATAAGAATTTCTCATTGATCATGTCTTTCTTGAGGATCTATGTCTCTCATATCTTCCGGGAATAAAATAATGTGGGAAATTATTTATCAAAGGAAGGGTGTGTCTAAGGGCTAGGTAAGATTAAATACTTTGTTTTTTGTGGGGGCGTATTACAAAGGTCAGGGGATATTGATATTTGAGGGAGGCCATCATACTCTGCTGCATTTTTGTGTTTTACCATGTTCTGGAAGTCTAAGAGTAGACATTTTTTTGTTATTGTATATTTTTGTCAGTTTTTTGGATTGTTGTATTCATCCATATATGTTCTGGAGACTTAACTATTTCGGTAACACATTTTTTGGAGGTTTTGTGGTTAGTCGAGTCTGAGTTCGTTTATTATTTTGAGTAGGTCTGAGAATCTGTTTTCTTTACAACTTCATCAGTCTCGCTAATTGATTTAGGAGGAAGGTGGGTCTAGGAAACAAATTTCAATATTGACTAGGACTGATGTTTGGGTTGCAAGGGATTAATAAGACTTGAAAACGATATGTAAAAATTATTTTGTTTTCAATCTACAATTTTTAAACTAGTACAATATCCTCTCACATGGCCATAACTTGTACAAACAATTTTTATTTGTTTTAATTTTTTAATTTTGTGATGAGAGGCGTGTCCCTCCTTACAATGCCTCTTCTTAATTTCATAAGATTTGTAGCAGTGGAGCGTGGCATGACCTTTGCCATGTCCTTTTTTTAGTATATTAACATAATAATATTAGTAATGTCCTCTTTACAGTATATTCATATAGTTATATTAATAAATTTGATTGATATAAGTGTACTCCATATCATTTGTTATCTAATAATTTGCAAAATACATGATGGCATTTGTTATTTGATAATTTGCATGATAATTTTATTAGGTAAATGTGAAAAAGAAAACATGGATTTATAGATGCAACGTAGTTAATATTTGAAATTCCATTCATTGATGTAGAAGAGATGATGAGACTATGCCAACATATTTCATTTATGACCACAAGATAAAGATTTGGATCAAAAGAATGACTAATATGACAACTTTCTATAGAAGGGGCACTGTAATACCCTTAGGTTGAGCACACACTTAACCAAAGGTGTTCAAGCACGATGACATAGATATCACAAAAAATGTGATGTTAGTTATGACATTGGAGTTTTTGTATGATATGGGCATACAAGGAAAATTGAGTGGCACAATTAAGTGTGATGATAGGTGCAAACATCCAATTGAGACACCTTTACCTAGTTATCTAGGTGCAACATGGAACACACAGACCCAAGGCGAGTGGGATTATGGTATTGAGCTGGAATGAATGCACTGAGAATATGGCATGTGATTGTTTCAACACACAACACAATGGAATGATAAGTGTTGGGGCCAGTTTTGGGAGTTGCATGTAGAAAGGTGGAGAAGTAAACATTGCAGAAAGATTTACATGCAATTTTTTTTTGTGGAAAGAGTGGTGCAGATAATTAGCATAGGGGAATCATGCAGAAAGGAGAAGCGTGTGGATGACTGCATCCTTGAACCAATTTTTATCACGTCCAAATTAGCAATAGTGGTGTTTCTTCCCATGGTAATGCACATGACAATGATTTTCTTGGGTAATTCCCATGGTATCAAGGTGGGCTTGGAGCCACATGATTATGTATAAATAGGCATATGCCAAAGGGATTCAGTGTTGGTTAGTTTCTTTTTTGGGTAATTCTTTGTTAGTTGATAGATTGGGTATTTTTTGGATGGTAGTACTTTGTTAACTTCTTGTTGTAATACCATAATGTTGTATTAATTAGGTTGGTGATTGAAGTCAATTTTAGATCATGATGCTATAAAATTATGCTTAGCAATTATTTTGATATTAATGGAAGATAGATGAAGGTTGATTTGTCCCTATTTCCTATGTTTTAAGAATTGATTAAATGACATATTAGCTATGTCTAATTCTAGTGGTTAAGCTTAAGGTTGAGTATGTTACAACATATTGAATAATTAAAGCAACCCTTTTTTTTTTAATTTTGTAATGTTTAGATTTTTTTCTGAGCATTTACAACCTCAGTGGAATACGAATCATGAGTTAAGTATTATAGTATGTTTGTGCACATTCGATCCCAATTCTCTTCGATGTTGTAGAAACCTGTTTCCTGCAGTCCCCATTAGTGCCTTGGGTGAAACTTCACTTTTTTTTCCAAGTGTTACAGAAAGGGCCGGTATCCAGTGGGGTTTTGTGGATGCACTATATGCATTAACCTGAGTCACACAATACACAACACCAAAAAATTGTTCCATTACTAATGGGAATGTGGAGTCTTACCAAGGAGAAAATAAATTGGTTGATTAAGGAGAAGGAATTGGAATTTTTTTCGAGCGATATTAGGGATCAACAAATTAGAAAGGAGAAATGGTTAGATAGGTATTTCTTCACCAAGTTCTATGTGTAATTGGTGTTTTGTTGAGAAATGTACCCAAAACACATTTACTTGTAGTTTGGTTGTCACCTACAAAGAGCATACAAATAGTTGGATGATGTTAGTGCTTGAATAAGAAACAAAAAAGCATGAATGGGGTAAGAACAATACATGAACAAGATTAAACAAAACTAAAACAAAGAACATGAAACAATGCTTAAATGAAGCATAAACACATCAACAAAATACATAGGAACATAATGCCCTTTATTGATTACTGGTAGAAGAGCTAAAAATGAGATATAAAAACACTTGAAGAGAAATCCTTAAGCAATGGTGCTCAAGAGCTCTCAGCAAGGACCTCCTGTTGAGCCTCACAATTGCTTCTTTTTTACACCCTTTTTCACTCTCTTTATTTCTTTTTTGACCTCCATAATCACACAGTGGGCATCAAAATGCTGGATTATGATATGGTGGGTATATAATTGTCTTGTATTTCATAAATTTACAATGTTATTTATTATTTAGTCTAATTTTTGCTTCAGCTACCGAATTGCAATGATTCTGTAGCTAACACATGATTCTGCAACCAAGTCTGTGGTTTGACAGGTTCCAAGGTGACAGCTGGGAAGTGAAATAGATGGATAGGTGGAAATTGATGCACTCAACGATTTCATCCTATTTGCATGAACCATATCGATGGGAGTAGGTTCCGATGATGCGGTCAAAGATAAAGTCAACCCCTCTAAATTGGTAACAAGCGAGCGAGAACGAGATATAGGCCTCATGATTTTCTTTGATAATAGCAAATCATGGGTGAATTATGTTATATTATATTTTCTAGTTAAAATTAGTATTCTGTTGACAAGGATTAGGCGTAAAGCTCTAAACAATTAATGCTCTGATGTTTATAAATAAACCTCTCGGCAGGAATGAAAGTTGTTAAGGAGTACGCGACATTGAAGATTTAAACTCAGTTTTTAATATTCAGTTTATGAAGAACCTTTTCATTTCCATGCGTGGTTGACTACTTGATTAATAATGTGATTACCTGCTTCTCATGGAGGGCCCCTTCGAGCAATAAGGATTCTTGTTTGTTTTCAATAGATATAATTTATGTATAATTTCATAAGATTTTTTTTATGTTCAATTAAGTAGATGAATTTTTAATTTCTTTCAGATTCAAATTATGATTATTTTACTAATAATCTCTTTTGTTTATAGATGCACATGAATTAAGATTAACAACAGTGATATCAATGATATGATTTATGCTTAGAAATAAATTTATTTGCCTTATAGAACAGAGGATTTATTTGCAGAATTAGATGTTTCATTTCAAACATAAGTGATTTATAATTCAAGCAAGTGTGGATGTAGTTAAGTAGAGATTTATTTCATTTTGGTTTCAAACAATTATGAATGATATTCTTACAAATGTGTGATGAGATTAATAGTATCCTTTTCCTTTGAAATTGAGTGTGTATATAAATAGTGTGAAGAGCGCAATTAATTTTCATTTACAATAAGTGTGGGATTGATTTAATTATATGCAGAGTTGTGAGATTTTCTTCTGAAGAAGAGTGTGATATTTTCCATTAGTAGTCTTCAGTAAAAGAGTGTGATCATTTGATTTTCTAGGAATAGTTTCTTTTCTCATGTGCATTTCAATAACTTAATTTATAATTTATATTTCGATAAGTCAGCTTAATTTAGAATTGGTGTGAATAACCAAAGACTTCTAGTACATAAAGTACACTTACACTCATTCATCTTACTAGCACTGGATGATAATTCATGCAAGTAATTTAAGGTTAATTAAACTACCAAACACCTCCTTTCTTCAATCTCCTATCAAAGCTCACCCTCTCTCAAAGAAGATAAGATAATTCTCAATAATGATGGAACTATCTCAACAATGGAATGCAGGGTTATCTTGGGACAATTTTGCGAGCATAACAATATTTGAACTTATTTTCTTGGTCTTCCAATGGCTTTCTTATATAGAATTTTAACTTATGTTCCCACCCCTTAGCTCATTAAGGAGAAAATGACTCAAGAGAAGGATAAGAGGATCCCTTGGGGGCTCACTATCTCCAAGTCGACTCAAAATTGGCTGTCCTTGGGTGGTACATGTCAGGGAATCCCAACTCAATTTGTGTGAAGTGGTCCTAGAATATTGATTCAGAATTTGGTTGACCAACGCGGATATTGAAGAAAAAGTTGCACAGTTTTTAATTTCTGCCTTTGGAGAGCCCGCACAAGTTGCTTTTTTAAGTTAACCCTTTGAATTTTTTTATTTTTTGTTTTTTATGATGTCTTTAGCTAGAAGAGCCTCACTTGTACATGTTGTCATCTAATTCTGGGTGTCATTTGAACTGTATAAAAGTGCACATGATTTTTCCATGTTAACAGTTTCCTCATGATGTATGAGGTTACGAGCAAGTGTATAGCCAAAATACATTACATTTTGTTGTTTTGATATGGGCCTGATTTGCTTTTTTTAGAGAGATGAGATCACTGTGGAGATGATTGGGGAGGTTCCCTTAACTAAGAACTCATAGATAAACATTTCTCTAAATAAATGATGATACAAAAGTGTGTATACAAGGCGGGCATGTCCCATGCTCATTATGATGACTAGGATTAACATAATACAAATATACATGAATTAATCATGTCAAGTCAATGATGAGGTAGATAGCTGATGAAGATAAATTCTTTCACCCTCAGGGGCATTTCTGACAAATAGGTTGATCTGGATGCCCCCATGCATCTAATGTAACACACTATGGAAGGGGGGTGTGCAAGTGTAATGACTCGATGTATAATACTACCCTAACATGAAAACTTATGTTGAGGTAGAATGTTAGGGAGACCAATGAAATCAATGGTTAAATGATGGTTCCCACTATGCCACCAGATATTATCCCTATAGGATGGGAGTAACCAAAGTACTACTTAGAGAATATAAGATGAGTCTTGGTGTTGATAGAATGAAGTTCCAAACACCTAGAATATTATTCAGGGAAATATTTGTGAAATTGGGGCATATATTTGTAATAGGAAGGGTCCATAGACATGATGGAAAGAATTGACGGTATGTGAGGGATATGGAAACCTACCCGGTGTTGGAGCATTGATGCAAGTGGAAGCAGTCAAAATAATAGTGTTGAAGTAAGTGCCCCTAGAGTCGATAGGGCATCCATGGGGTGGGGGGGGGTTAAGTTATTGTTTTGATTGTCATGGTATGGTGTGAGCCAATGATGATCATGGAAATGGGAATGAGATGGGTAAAAAGTGACTCAGGACTGTGGCCAAGTAACTGACACAAAAATATGGGTGAGAATTATGTTGCTTAAAAGTTATTTTTACACTTAACAAAGGAACATAAAAAGTGGTTTGGGATGTACAAACATGGAGACGGGTGCCCTAAGAAAATGCTAGCCTATGTGATGTTGTAGGTGGGCTTTCTACTGCGGGTGGGGGCCCCATTGGATATTCTCAGTGTGGGGTTGATGAGGTGGATGGAATGATGAAGATGGTCTACTGTAATGTGGAGGAATGGTGGGCCAATTGTAGAATGTAGAGGTGCATTTCATTCGATCAAATATGTAAACATGCGGGGCAGCCCAGAAGTGAGGGTGATAAGAAATAAGAAAATAAGAGAAGTATGAAGCTAGTCTTCTTAGACATGAGGGTGCAAATAGCTCATAAGCCTGGTAGGATGGTCATGGATACTGATAGTGTGAAGGGTACTATGAACTGGGCTAATCCATGTGGGTGAGGTGCTATATATTATCGTAGACATTTACCATGTGCAAATGGAAGGTGATAGTAAATGTGGTCAGATGATGGACCCTATGGTTTCCTTCAGAGAAATGATGTAAGGATATGCAAATATTTGGAGGAAGCCTATAATGCTGAGTAACAAATGATACATTAACTGTTAATTGACACTAGGGGACTGATTTCTTTTGAGAAATCATGAGGAACCTACAACTTAACAAACCAATACCCCAAGTGAAAACATCTTGATGAAACCATATGTAAATTGAAATGCGTTAAATAAGATGAACCAAAAAAACCTAAAAGGCGCACCTGAAGGGTACTGTGTGACATGCCTAAAAAATGAAAATGCCAAATGAATGGAATGGAGGGTATGATGATGTAGATGAAGATGTCCTGATCCCAACACTAGTGACAATTTTGTGAAAGGAGGTCATGAACTCTTGAATGGGCCTTTGGAAGAATGATAGAGAGGGAAGTATATAAGGGTGTGGGTTCCATATTGCAACCTCATTTTCTCTTGTTGACATTGACTCCGAATAGAGGCCACGAGCTATTTCGGTTGTAGTGGTTAGCCAGAGCACCCGTGTATCATGCGAGGAGAGCCAGGGATGAGATCATGGCCTCACCTTTGTGAATTTAGTAGCCTAGGGTAGGTAGGTTATACAAGATGGCTTGTACATGCCTTTTACGTCAAATCATGGGAAACTGCACGGTGACTGTGATAGTCATGCGAATTTGTGCAAAGAATTGTGATACAACTAGGAAATTTGCACAACTATGTGGGAGACATCCATGAGGTTTTCGAGCCAAAGATCTCATGGATTAATGAGTAACAACCACACATAGTGCACAACAATGTAAGAAACAATCACGCATATCGTGTGTCTGTGTTGAAAATAGTCATGTGGTACATTGATCGAGGTCCTAATGACTAAATAACTAACAGTTACGTGGTATGCATGACTATGTAGGGTAAATTTGCACAGTTTCTCGTGCTTGTTTGGATGATAGACGCGTGACTACGCACTTGTTTTGAAAATAGATGCACGGTGCTAATGAAAGTCAATTTTTTAGTCTTGGGGCTGATTTTTTATTTTTCCTTACTTTTGGAAGGATGGTGGTTATGTAGCATGAGCAGGATTGGGATTTCTTGTGGACTACAGTAGCCAGTGATGCATAGGCCAGGGTTCAGTTGGATATATGGGGGTGTTGAAAATGCAACAAGAAAAAATTGATTTAATATTGTCCTTGAATTAAATTAGGAATAAAATTGTAATTCTACATCACAAGACAACTTGTACGAGTTAACTAAGTTAATTTGACTTAGTTGGTTCAATTAATTCAAGTTGCTAGTCTAAATTGAGTCATGTATGGTGTCTCCTACTTTATAGGAGCATTGGTTGAGTTTATTTTGAGTTATAAATAATTAATTCATTTTAATTGAGTTAAAGTAAGTTAAACTCGTTCCAACTGATGGAGGAACGATAGTAGGAGGTCAGATAGTGGGGTGTTGCTTCATGTGTTCAACCAATTAACTTATGATTCACTCATAAATAATTCATGCATGTCAGATCTTAGATTTACCCAATCGATATTGGAGCTCAAGGCCAGTGTAATATCAGTTGTACAATCATTTGAATTGTACAGGTGGTGCATGTAATCAAAAGAAAGCCTATGAGGATTGCGCAATTCATATTGAGGAATTTACCTAATTAATAGGGGTATAATTCCCAAGGAAACAATTTAAGGAAATAGGGACTTGAGCAAGAAAAAAATTGGTTAAGTATTGGCCTAGGCTTGTCTAGGAAGTTATGAGAAAATAGAGATAATGTAGAGGTTTCTTAGGCTTGAGTAAAGAATTGTAATCTTCTCATATTTTTTGACTAATGCAAGATACATATAGTAGGGGATTTTAGTTGTGCCTTTCCAAAGGAAATAATTGTCTAATGTGTTGATTGAATTATTTCTCTTGTATGCTTCATGATTTCTCGATCAATTAGTTATTTCTGCGAATGAGTATAATAGATTCAAGTCTTTTATTTTAGAAAATTACATAAGTAGTTTGAATCTACAAGGAATTTCTACATGGTATCAGAGCATAAATCACTCTAGAAGAGGAGAATGTGAGTTTGTCTTTTGCAAATGAAATCGAATTTGCAGTATCATTCTTCAGAGCCAACAGGATGTCGTTCTACAGATTGAGATTTGAATATGTCCTTGAGGGTATTTCAAACTATATTTCTTGGATGGACAAGATGGAGGCAGTGTTGGAAGAAAACTGACTGAAGGAATTTATAAACAATGATATTCCTAAGCCTCCAACAACGGATGCTCAAGATATGGAAGAATGGAAGAAATGTGTTGCAAAGGCAAGAAATATCATACTAGAAGGAGTTTGAGATCATATTGTCTCGAACCTCCACAGGACAGAAACACCATATGCAATGTGGCAAGCCTTGATCAACTTTTTTCAGAACAATAGTGACCACAGGAAGCTGGCACTGAAGTACAAGCTTCGGAAGATCAAGACGGAGAAGGGCGAAAGAATACTACAATACTTGAGTAGATTCACCCAATGTCATGATGAGATTGGGACTATTGGTATTATAGTTACTGATGATGATTTGGTTAGCCTAGCACTTCTAGTCCTTCCCAATAGCTGGCACAACTACCGGGATTCGGTAAATGGGAGGGAGCATCTACCAAAGTGAGAGCATTTGTGGTCTGACTTGGTGCAAGAAGAGATAAGGAGAAGCACCAAAGATGGGACCTCATCCAAGCATGATGATAAGGAGAAGCACTAGAGATGGGACCTCATCCAAAGGAGATTTTAGTTAGGGTGGCAAGAAGAAGTACTAGTCGAAGATTAAATGTTTTCACTTTCATGAGTTAGGACACTATGCCACGAAGTGTCCACATAAGATGGTCAACAAGAAGCCCTGAGGAGGAACGATAGGTGAAGCTCTTTCTTCACAATTTGAGTTGGATTTCAGCATCATTGCTTGCATGGTGACATCGGTGATGGGTAGTGTGTGGTTTTCGGATAGTGGAGCCTCATTCCATATGACCGGAAAAAATGAATTTTTCAGTGACTTGGAGGAGAATGGCCTCCCGATGCACATCAAGATGGGAGATGATGGAAGGTATAATAGGACCAACATTGACACTGTTATTTTTTAGGGAGTTTGGTTCTCCTCTCATATTAAGAGATGTCATTTATGTTCCGATTCTGAAGAAAAAATTTAGTTTTAGTTGCTATGAAGGAGGACCGTGGATACGATGTGATATTTAGTAAAGGAAAGGATTTACTTCATCATATAGCCTCAGGAAAAGTGAATCAGATCGAGGTTTGGGTGAATAACCTCTACAAATTGGATGTAGAATATTGTGCATCATTGAGCACAAAAGAAGAGAAGGTGCATAACCGATACATCGGTGAATTATGGCATAAAATATTGGGCCATGTTCACCATGGAGCTTTGAAGATAATGCAACATATTTATACAAGACTTCTCAAGGGTGTGCTAGAGCAGAGAGATACATGCAAAGGGTGTACATTGGGGAATCACACCAAAGCCACCTTTCATGATAAGGATAGTCGAGCACAAGCGATCCTTGAAAGAGTTCACTCAAATGTGTGTTGACCGTTCTCAACAACCTCCATGACCAAGTGCATGTATTATGTAATATTTGTAGACAATTTCTCACATAAGTGATGGATTTTATTCATGAAGAACTAATATTAGACGTTCTATAAATTTTGTGAATTTAAAGCACTTGTTGAGAAAGTCTCAACGCAATGGCAGGAAAGTGAAGGTTCTTAGGAGTGATAACAATGGAGAATATGTGTTGAACAAATTCAAGAAATTATGTGCATGAGAAGGCATTCAACGAGAGTTAAAATCACCTCATAACCCACAATAGAATGGGGTGGCTGGAAGGAAGAACAAACGTATAGTGGGAGCTGCATGGGTGATGTTACATGGCGAGGGCCTACCATTGCACTTGTGGACTGAAGCATGCAACATAATTGTATAAGTGCATAACAAGAGTCCTCATCAGATTCTCAGGATGAGTACACCAAAAGAAGATTTTTCAAGTAAGAAGTTAGATGTGACACACTTAAGGATCTTTGGTTCATTAGTTTACTATCATGTTACCATGGATGCAAGGAAAAAGGCTAGATTTGATAACTAAGTTGGGCATATTTGTGGGGTACACTGATACACCTTAAAACTATCGGGTGTACCTTCCATCTCATAGGATGATAATGGTTTGTAGAGATGTGAAGTTCGATGAAGAGAAGGCCATGATATTTTCCCTTGAGAGGAAGCTTCAATTGCATGCAGATGAGGAGCTTTTAGCTCTAAAAGAAGAATGTTAGGATGATGTGGAGCAACCACATGTAGAGGAGCAAAGAGTATAAGCACCCACTCATGCAAAGACTTCTAAATATGGAAGGGAGCACACCAGAGAGGCTAACATATTGATGCATGATTCTAGAGAGAATGTGGGATCACCCACATCACAGTGCAGGCAGAGGAGGTCACCTGATCAGTACATTGGATACATGGCCATGATGAGCGAGATTGTAGAGATTGAGCCATCCTCATTTGAGGAAGTAGTGTAGAAACCAATATGGGTTGATGCCATGGTAGAGGAGTATGACTCCATTATCAGAAACAATGTTTAGGAAGTGGTCCCAAGACCAACAGATAAGTCAGTGGTGAGTTCCATATGGGTTTACAAGGTAAAGCAAGCAACAGATGGGAGTGTCAAGAAACACAAGGCCATATTTGTGGCAATAGGGTTCTCTTAGGTGGTGGGAATTTATTATGAGGAGACCTTTGCTCCAATAGGAAGGTACTCTTCAATAAGATATATTCTAGCACTTTTAGCACATATGGGATGGAAGATACATCAGATGGATTTGAAAACATCATTCCTCAACGGAGTGATTGAAGAAGAGGTGTACATTGAGCAATCGTAAGTATTTGATACCTTCAACAAAGAGTTGCATGTGTGCATACTCAAGCGAGCACTATATGGATTGAAATAAGCACCCTTTACTTGGTACCAGGATTAACAGTTACTTCACCAAGCTGGGCTTCACAAAAAGTGCAATAGATGAAAACCTTTACCATATTGTGGTAGAAGGTAAATTATTGATTATAGTATTATATGTCGATGATTTAATTCTAACAGGTGATGAGAAGATCGTCAAATATTCCATAGAGGATCTTGCAAGAGAATTCGAGATGAAGGACCTAGGGCTCATGCATTATTTCCTTGGTATGGAAGTATGGCAAGGAGATGAGGAACTATTTGTCTCTTAGGGAAAGTATGCCATCGAAATACTAAAGAAGTTCCACATGGAGAGAAAAAAGCCCATGGAGACTCCTCTAGTAGGAAATTGGAGGAAGGAAGATGTTACTTTAGGTGAAGTAGTACAGGTTACTGTTTACAAGAAGATTATGGTTTCACTTATGTATTTGGTGAACACACAATTGGACATATGTTTTGTAGTTAAATAGCTTAGTTAAGAAATGGTTAATCCAACCAAATCTATTGGAAGGAAACTAAACATTTGTTGAGATACCTCATAGGCACCAATCACATTCGTCTTTGGTACAAACGGGCAAAGGGAGTGAAGATTCAAGGCTTCACAAATTCAAATTTGGTAGGGAGTCCATCCGATAGGAAGAGAACATTAGGAGGAATCTTTAGTATTGGGTCAACAACAAATTCTTGGTACAACAGGAAGCATAAATCAGTTGCACTTAGTTTGGTAGAAGTAGAGTACATGGATTCTAGTCAAGAAACTTGTGAGGCTATCTGGATGAGGAAGATCCTTGTTGGGTTATTTGGTCAGCAGATGGATCCTACAATGATTTACTATGACAATAAGAGTTGTATCAAACTCTATGAGAATCTAGTTTTTCATGATCGGTCCAAGCATATCGACATCCGGTATCACCATCTATGAGATTGTGTGCAAAGGAGAATCATGTTGTTGGAGTACATTCCTACATAGGAACATGATGTAGACATCTTGACTAAGGCACTGTTAAGATGCAAATTCGAGTTCCATAGAGGAAAGATTGGGGTATTTGATAAGTACAATTTCTTATTGAGAGGGAGTTTTGAAAATGCAATAAGAAAATATTGATTTAATTTTGTCCTCGAATTAAATTAGGAATAAAATTGTAATTCCACATCATAAGACAACTTGTAAAATTTAACTAAGTTAATTTGACTTAGTTGTTTCAGTTAAATCGAGTAGAGGGTATAACTTGAGTCATGTAGAGTGTCTCCTACTTTATAGGAGCCTTGGTTGAGTTTATCTTGAGTTGTAATTAATTAATTCAATTTAATTGAGTTAAAGCCAGTTAAACTAGTTCCAACTAATGGAGGAACTAGTAGGAGGTCAAATAGTGGGGTGTTGCTTCATGTGTTCAACCAATTAACTGATGATTCACTCATAAATAAGTCATGCATGTTATATCTGAGAGTTACACAGTTGAGATTAGAGTTTAATGACAGTGTACTATCAATTGTATAATCATCTGAATTGTATAGGTGGTGCATGTAGTCAGAAGAAGGCCTATGATGATTTTACAATTCATATTGAGGAATTTTCCTAATTAATATGGGAATAATTCCCAAGGAAACAATGCAAGGAAATAGGGACTTGGGAAAGAAAAAAATTGGTTTAAGTATTGGCCTAGGATTGTCTAGGACGTTGTGAGACAGATAGAGATAGTGCAGAGGTTGCCTGGGCTTGAGAAAAGCATTGTAATCTTCTCATTTTTTTTACCAATGCAATATACAGATCGCAGGGGTTTTGATCTGTGGCTTTCCCCATGAAATCATTTTGTAATGTGTTGATTGAATTCTATCTCTTGTATTTTTTGTGATTTATCGATCAATTAATTGTTTTTGCTAATGAGTAGAGTAGATTCAAGTATTTTGTTTTAGAAAATTACATAAGCAGTTTGAATCTACAAGGAATTTCTACAAGGGGTTTTTTATCACTATTTACTTTTATGGGGATTGGCTGAGAGTATTTGTTTGTTTTTTTCACAAAAAATTCATGACTTCTTACAAATATTTTGTTAGTGTTGGTTCAAATATTTTAAATGAAATCGTTGATAGATTATTTGGCATCACTCTGTTTTACACTGTTGTTTCCTGTAAAAGGTAGTAACTTCGAGCATAGTTTTCTAACAAATGGAAAGGAATTTTTGAAAAAAAAGAAGAGGGTTTTTTTTGGGAATGCACCCATCAACAAAAACCTCTTTAATTTTTTATACAACTATCACAATTTTGTAGATTCGAATGGCTCTTTGAAGCCTATTTTTCAAGAATTCACTAGAAAAAGTTCATGGACAATTGTTGATGAGCCACTTCATCAATTCGATTTGGGAATCAAATCCAAAAATCTTAATAATTTAAGATTCAATCAACTCCAACAACCTTCCAGATATCTGGGACACCTATTTCAACTAATTTATTTTAGTTTATTTATTATGATTTAAATTAATTTTATTTCCACCACATCAACAAAGGAGATAGATGGCATCCATTAAGTATATTTTTAGGTGGAAAATAGCATATCGAATCCCATATCCTAGGAACACATATTGAAATCCAAATCCTATTTTCCATGGTAGAAAACCAGTAGGTAAGAGGTAGGGACATAGATGGCAGTCAAGTGCATTTTTCAAGACAAGATACTAGGCATCTAATCAGTAACTCATATTTCAAGGGACCAACTCCAACTTTTATGATCATCTACACCACTTGTTCGAAGACATTTTGAAACATAGTTTAGCTCTTTTTTATTTCATTTATTATATTAGTTTATTGGGTTTAAGGATTTTTATAGGCCATTTTGTCGCATATGCTCAATATGCCTACAATCTGGATCAATCAACATCTAGGAACACCTTGTCATCATCCCTACACAAATCCATAAGCACGACTCTCCCAAATACACAATTTTCTGACCTTGACTGCTTCATTCTAGTGCTTTTAAGGCCCAATGTACCCTAGCCCTTTAGGGACCTATGTTCAATAATAGGTTGCTTGGTTTTGCACCTTCTTTGATTAGAGAAGGTTGTCCCTTGTTGGGAATACGTTGATTCTAGAAATTCAGGAAAAATAAAAAGAATCTCAAAGCTTCCTCGTCCAAAAGATTCCAAGACTTGTTACAACCATTTACCTTGGATAAGAACTTTGAATCCTATCTCATCCTACCTCGGGTATTTCACTTCTTATCCATTGAGCTCATCCTCCCATCAAGAGTGGATCTAAGGCCTAGTTTGTAGATGGATAAGAATTCCTAAACTACCATCCTCTCCTATATATTTACTACCATCCATAATCCAGAGATGGGATTTGGAGACTGATCATGTCCTTATGCTATTGCTTTAATCATAAGAGAGTTATCATTCCCATGCATTAGGGTGGATTTGAGGTGTTCATTGTGGCAAGGAAGGACAAGTCAACTTGGGGAGATCTCTACAAGATTAGCTTCCACTTTTGGTTGTAAACTCTCTCCCTTTCATATTACTACAAGTATTATACCATTTTCCTATACGTGTTATGTTATGTTTACATTCATATATTTCAATGCTATGTTTATCCATTAAATAAAGTGATTGGATAATGCTACATAGTTTTCATAGATCTTTGGATTGTGTTGATTGTTTGTGCAGGTTCTAGTTATAGTGATTGTAGCTACGGTTGGAGATTACAAGCCAAGATAAGAGAAGATCTTGCGACAAATCACAAGTAAGCATATTTCCATTCTCCAATTTCTCTAAGGAGAAATTTATAGTCTTTGATTTCTATTGTTCTAGACTAGGCCAGTAGGTCTAAGGAAGATACTTCTGTCCATAGTCGTAGATTTTGTATAAAATGTTGGAAACTACACTGGGGGTCAAACCCAAAATATCCTTTGAATCCTGTTATTGTCGTTGGTCCTTTTTTGAAATGGGGCATTGATTTCATGACATGTAACCCTCACTTGGCCAAGGGGCATGGCTATATCATTGTAGCAGTTGACTAGTTTACCAAGTTGGCTGAGGCAATGCCTACATATAACAATACTGGTGAAATAACTGCTCTATTTTTCTTCAACCATGTCATTTCGTAGTTTGGTGTTTTGTAGGTTGTAGCCATGGACCATGGAAAACATTGTCGCAATCACGTGATGTGAAAACTAACTGCCAAGATGGGGCTTTCCCCTGAAATTTTTACTCCCTACTTCCCTTAGGCAAACGAGTAAGTTGAGGCAATTAATGAAGTGCTCAAAAGGATGTTTCAACATATGATAGGGGTCCATAAATCAGACTGGCATCTTATTGTTTATGTAGCCTTGCAGGCGTACCGAACTTCTGTTAGGATTGCTATCAGGTTTACACCTTTCCAATTGGTTTATGGTCTGGAAGCAATTCTTCCGATTGAATGTGAAATTCCATCCCTTAAACTTGTTGTCAAACTCCTCCCTACCACTTCCATGAAAGAGAAATGTCCCTTACATATAACATTCTTATATGAAACCAAACGTGATGTCGCAATGGCTAAGAAACGTAACAAGGTGAAATATGATAAGAGTGTCAAACCTCATGTCTTCTCGGAAGGATCAAGGTTTTGATAAATTGGGATTGGGGAAGTTCGAGCCAATGTGGCTGGGTCCATATATTGTCAAATGTGTTCTTGCTAAATGGGCCTATGAGCTAGTTGATTTTGATGGATTTCCCTTAGCGCAACCTAGAAATGGGTTGTACCTTAAGAATTACTATGCTTGAGTTTTTCATAATGCATTATTTACATAGTGTATATAAGTTGGATTGAGTGTCTGCAGTGTTTCCTAGGTCTCTATTAATCCTATTTACATTTGATTTGCGTATGTCGACATTCCTCAAACCATATGTTGGTTATGCTGATGGTGCTAGTCATGGTACGAAAAACCTCTCTTTCGCAGCTTGGGCTATATATGCTCTAAATGGTGAGTTAGTGAGTTTACATAGTATTTGTATCGGTCAGTCTACAAATAACATCGTTCAGTATATCAAAGTGATCATACTCTTGTTTGAAGTTATTTCCCATGGTATTCATCATATAGTTATCAAACTTGACCCACGGCTTGTAGTACTACAATTAATTAATGTTTATTCAGTTAGAAATCCAACTATGTTTTTCATGTTCATGAGGGTTTGCCTTTTGGAAAGATATTTTCATTTCATCCAATATCAACATATTTCTAGAAATAGAAATAAATTGACATATGCATTGGCTAATCATGTTTTAGATAGACATTTGTGACACATGTAAATTAATTCAATACACATCACATCACATTGAAAGGAATAATAGAACCATAAGAAACATTGAAGATATATATATATATATATATATATATATATATATATATATATATATATATATATATATATATATATATATATATATATATATATATATATATATATATATATATATATATATATATATATATATATCAAAGTTTTGGTTTTACAAAATTTGTGCCCAAGACACATGTGGCTACACAACCTAAAATATACATGCAGTCAAAATATGGCTATAAGCCTCCTAGTAGACTAATCATAATGTCGATGATAGCACGCCACTACACAAGCCATTTTGCACAATAACGACTGATCCATCTAGACATGCAAATAGCATGTCATTGTAGTCTCATAGGGAGCTCGTTGACCCTATTCTCAACTATGCCATGGTGAACCCCTGCATGTGATGCTCAACCTCTACAAGGGTCTCAACCACATTGAGATCCTGTATTACCTCTCGTCCTGCTACAACAACGTCTACTGATGTTGGTGCCTGTTGTGGGTCTCCTACATGATGAAGATAAGAATCGCCCACTGGTCAAATGGGTCCAATATCTGCATGTGTACAAACCAATAGTTTAGTCTCGGATACATCAAAAATCACGAAAATTTTTGTAAAACTTAAAAATACAAAAATGGTTAAAATGTTTTACCTATGGCACCCCATCGCTCACCATCATGAAGCACGATCTCCGCGTCTCTATGAAAATCCATCATTGCATATGGATAATATTCGATCTTAATGAGTTACATACATAGCCAACTGAAGAAGACAAGTGTGAAGCTCATCGATGATGGACCTACATGTCTATACATGAGATCCCCATCTCCTCATCTGTGGGAATATCAGATATGTGGGATCGAGTGCAATATTTTGTGGCATGTGCAATGTAATCTATTCTAAAGAAAAATAAATCAGAATCGAACCATAGCCCGAATTCTTTAACCGTCCATATTTTTCCTTAGTAAGTTTCTCTTTCATGTTTAACAAAACCCCTTCACTCTAGTTGAATATTGTTTGCTCCAGACATTCTAGAGCATACTACATATGTGACTTATTTTCCACATGAAGAGATGCATTTCCAAAAAATATGAAAATAATGAAAAGGATCATTCTTAAAGGCAAACATACTACATCCTTGATGTCGATTTTTCAATCCTTAGTTGGTTGGGATCTTGGTCGACAATGTGCACTAACATAACATGTGAATGTCTCTTCACCACGCCTTGAACTAGATAAAGAGACGGGGGCACCTTGCCCTAAAATGCTAGTTAAGAAATATATATCCTCTACCTGTATTTATAGTGTATGTGCACCAAGTCTGAATTCTTGCACTTGAACATCCCATGCATGGAAAAGAAACCTCAATAACTCTATTTATTGCCTCATACCAGGAAGCCAAAAGAGTTTTGAGTCCACAATCTCTTAAATATTAAATTGTGGTAGGATCATTAGCTGTAGTCAAATCTTGTTCTTATGTTCTCTTTCCCTCCATATCAAGGCCATTTTGTTCCAATAGACACCTGAAACACCACAAGGAGGATCATTACGATGAATTTCATGCAAAAAAACCAGAGAAATATTGAGGTAAAGAAGAAAAACAAAGTTGGGTATTGCACCCAACACACTTTCCTAAGGGAAGACAATGTGTTGTAGTGCTACCCCCAATGTATTTCTCTCTTGATAAATGCACCTTTCAGCCTTCTAGGGGTGCGTTGGACCTAGGAAAAGGAATTAGGGCCCTAGGGCCCACAAAAACTTTGAAAAATGTGCATGAAGTCACAAAATGGAACCATGAAAAGAAAGAGAAAGGTTCTATCTCCTACCTGGAAGTGACGATGCTTGAAATGATCCACTAGATTGGTGACAATCAACTGTAGAATATTGGGGAAAAACACTCAGAACTCACTCTACAAGAGGTAAATGTGACATGGTAAAAACAAGTTACCTTTTCTCCTAGTTTATGGTCATTTTCATCATTAATTTATTAATTTATTAGTGTTTTGGCATAGATATGACTCAATTTATCATAAAAAAGGTAGTTTTAATATTTTGGTGGTGTTTTGAGTAGGATGACAGTTGTTTGACCATGTATGAATTGAAATAGGTCATTTTTACCAAGGAACATACTTTTATCGCTTTTTTGAGCTCGATAAACCCCTAGAGTCCTATTTTAGCTCTTTTTAGACTCCATAAACATGAAAATATTTACTAGCACTTGTCTTTTCGAACACGTTAAAGTAAATGAAAATGTGCGTACTCTTTATAGGTTTAACCCTTTTCCAGACTAACCTAGACTATCTATGAAAAAGAAATACCTTAGTCGAACAGGGCTAAGAGGTTCTCCTGTGTATCATTTTTTGCTTTTTTAGACTCAAGAGACTATCTATGAAAAGGAACCTTTGGATTTTTCTTTTTCACTCCTTTTCAAGCTCTTTAAACATGAAAAAGATGTCAAAATTTCACCTTTGGTGGACTCATAAGAACATCAAACAATGATGGACTCGTCATACATGACGGGGCCAAACCACTCCTTCTCAAGGTTCGTTAAATATACTCAGAGGGATTCATCCAAAGGATGAACTTATAGATCAAGCATATGTTATCCTCCTCGAGTTTGTTAAAAATTAAAGAGGTACTGACCAGCAATGGTTAGGGAAATCGGGAAAATGGGATACTCCACCTAGTAATGGTAGTGAGTCACTCTTGAATACGACACTCTTCCAATTCATTGTTGTGGTTGTTGAGTTTGGAAATCTACTTGTCTTTTGGTTCATCACACGCTTCCGATTTTTGGGTCAATGCTGCCAAATCCATTTAGTGTCACCAATGTGTTCAATATAATTGATTCAGTTAATCTCTACTACGTTACTCTTAATCCTTCATTCCATGTATGTCGTTTCTAAACCAGTTCGACATCAAATTCATTATGTCTCAAATCATGATACCCATTTCGCGTCATTGATGGGGGATACATTAAGGCGTCATTGATGGGGGATACATCAGCTCATTATCCAGAAAGTTGACATAGAAACTCTTCCTTTAGTACCTTGGGGCTTGCATACATTAATGAAAAGTTTCCTCACTCTCGACGATAGGTTTTCATCATTGGCCTTCGACTGAAAAATTTTGTTTGGTGTTTGAATTCAACTCATTCATTCACACCATACAGATTTTACTGTTGTACCTTGAAAACCATTAACATCTTTGGTGGTTTCTCTCTAATCTGTTAACAACTTATATCATTGGCCAGTAATCAAATGGTGTCTACCATATTCGACTTCAGCTCCTTTATTCGCATGGCTAGACTTGCACATTGGACAATCGAGTGAACGAGATAGAAGACCCTGAATCGAGTTTCATCCATCTGGGCTGAAATTTAATGATTAATTCTAGATTACAAAGCATGATGGCTATGATTATACATTCATCCAATCATGGATTCACACTTCATCATCAATGGACATGTCTTCTTGATCATTGTACATGTAATGTTATCTTATGTGCTAAGTATGGGTATGCCTCCCTCAGAAAAGATATCATGATGAAAATGTATTGTAATAAATGATGATCTAATCAATTGTTCTTTATCTGAACTTGTCACAAGGTAAAGAACTTCAGTAATCAGCCACTATTACTGACTTTGTGCTTTAGGGGATAATCTGTTTTAGGCCATTTTATTGCATGTAGTCAATTTACCTACAAACTATATCAATCAACATCCATGAACACCTTTTCATCATCTATACACAAAGCCCAAAGCATGACTCTCCCAAATCCTTGAGTTGCTAACCTTGACTGCTTCATTCTAGTGCTTTTAAGGCCCATCACACCCTGGCCTTTTAGGAACCTATGTTTAGCAACAAGTTGCTCAATTTTTCACCTGCTCTGATCAAAGCAGGTTGTCCCTTGTTGGGGGTGCGTTGATTCTAGAAATTTGGGAAAAATAAAAAGAATCTCGAAGCTTCCTCTTCTAGAAGCTTCCAAGATTTTCTATAACCATTTACCTTAGATAAGAACTTAGAATCCTATATCATCCTACCTTGGAGATTTCACTTCTTATCCCTTGGTCTCATCCTCCCATTAAGAGTGGATTTCAAGCATATATTGGTAAATGGATAAGAATTCCTAAACTACCATCCTCTCCTAAATATTTACTACCATTCATAAGCTAGACGTTGGCTTTTGGATACTAATCATGCCCTTATGCTACTTCTTTGATCATAAGAGAGTTATCATTCCCATGCATTAGGGGGGATTTGAGATGTACATTGTGGCAAGGAAGGACAAGTCAACTTGGGGAGATCTCTATAATATCAGCTTCCAATTTTGGTTGTAAACTCTCGCACATTCATATTAATACAAAGAGTATATCATTTTCCTATATGTGTTACGTTATGTTTACATTCATATATTTCAATGCTATGCTTATCCATTGAATAGAGTGATTGGATAATGCTACTTAGTTTTCATAGATCTTTGTCTTGTGTTTATTGTTTGTGCAGGTTCTAATTATAGTGATCATATATATGGTTGGAGTTATAGGCCAAGAGGAGAGAAAAGCTTGCGACAAATCACAAGTAAGCATCTTTCCATTCTCCAATTTCTCTAAGGATAACTTTATAGTATTTGATTTATGTTGTTCTAGACTAGGCCGCTAGGTCTAGGGAAGATATTTTTGTCTGTATTCGTAGATTCCGTATAACAAGGACATTTTTATTTTTTTTATAATATTTTATTTTTACAAAAAGACATTTTTTCCTCCAAAATAGTCCTTTAAAATTTCCTATTTAATGGACTATTTTGTAATGTAAATGGTTCATATTTTTTGGAAAACTGTATTCTTGTAGACTTTGAGATTAATATAATTTTATATAAGAAATCTTAGATGTGCAGTTTCAAAGATTCATGTGTGAATGATTTCCTGTTTGTTTTCTACTACGTTTACTTTCTCATTAGCCAAACCTTTGAAAAGTAATCTTCAATATTTGAATAAATCTATATGAATTGGAATTCGTGTTGAATTCTTCAGGTTCATGTTATTTGAAAAAACTTATGTGTTTTTCATCCTAAATATCATTTGAATAAATCACTTTTAGTGGTTTGTATATAATATTTATTTTTTGTAGTCTTCTACCATATCTTGATGATAACCCATCAAAGAAATCATAAGCTACCTTGCCTTTGTTTATAGTTGTTCATGTAATCTGTGATTATCAAGTATTCATTTCTGTCAAAGACTCCATGCCCAAAGGTCCCTTTATTTTCTTTCCAAACCAAATTCACTTGTTACAAACTAAATATGGGAAATGAGCATATTAGTAACCTGCTACTACATTGACATTGAGTAGTAGAGTTAAGGAGAAATACCTCTCTAGATGAAGGGCCAAATTTCAATCCCAAAGCATTTTTGAGGTTACCTCAGTGAGTTTCCTTCCACAGACAAACAAAATTTTGAGTGATAACATCTTGGCACCATTGTTGGGGAACGAAGGTTAAATCTTCCCTAAGAAAGAATGACAAAATTTCAGACCTAATTGCTAAATGTGAACAACAGTCAGACACAAAGAAGTTGTGTATCATTAATCTAGTGACTCCATTTTGTTGAATTTAGGATTGATAATATCAATGGCGACTCCATTGTCAGAAATATTCATAGCTCAAAAATTTCATTGGTTACTCCCTTGATTTCAAGATGGCGAGCTTAGTTGCTAATCCAGGTACTCCATCAATAAGGAACTGTAGAGTTTGTGGCAGAACCGACTTCTCTTCAAGGCTTTAACGAATGGATTGGTATGATTTTCCTCCATGTGATTCCGCAATGGCTATCACTGAAAATATTCACACCAGTTGACGACTTGGATACAGTTGTGGAAAAGCATAGGCCAAAAGTAGCTGACACAAAGGATATTTTCGGAAGTGGCCATCCCTGAAAGGTGGCCATCGCTTGCCCCATTATGTTACTTGTTTAAGAATTCTTTGGATTCATCGATGGAAAGGCTGTTATAGACATTTTTGGGCACTACAACCCCAATAATATATGTCCATAAACCAAGGGCTTATGAGTCCCTAAAAGTGTTGTTTCATTCCCTAAAGGAACAAGGTCAGCTGATTACATCATCTCCTAGAAGTTCTTCACAGAAAACTGCTTAGAACTGGTCAAAACTCGACCATATAGGTTGCTCAGTATGAAGGGTGTGATGCATCTCACCTGCCCAGTGTAAAAGGTGCGATGCATACTGGAAAGCCCTTCTGTAGGGTGCGATGGGCGAGAATGGACAAATGGCAGAGACAGTTTACGAGGTGGATGATCATGGAATCTTCCAAAAACTTCTCCTGTGACACTTGCCTCTCTGAATTCGCCCAGGGATGAGTAAGAGATCATCAATCTCCAAGTGGAATCAAGAACTATCAGAGAGAAGTCACTAATCAAAATCCCAGAAGCTGACTCACCTCCTTGCAACCAGTTATATATGGATCCCTCATCCCAGAGATCTAGAGGCTGGAATTTTGTATCTTGTAAGGAAGTGTTGTTGGTTTCTTGGTGGAATATCATAGTTTTGGGTGATCTAAGCTTTTCATGAGAGTGAAGAAGGGCTTTCATGCTGGGAGGATGACGCTGGGTCAGATCAATGGGTTGTAATCCTCTCTTCTAATCTTTATATCAATAAAGCTATTCAAGAGGAATATAAAGATATTCAAGTTTTCCTCCACATTCTTGTATGTCTGAAAATATATGCATTTGTGTGGTCAATATATATCTGGTCCTGTATTGCTTATGATTGTAGATCTTTAAACCTTGAAGGTATTATGTTTCTTTGACTCTACAGGTACTCTTTGAAGCAGAGTGGTCAAGGGAGAAGCAGCAAAGACCTGTCGGTGAGGAGAAGGAACAAGCAAAGAATCGAGCGAAGGATCGAGGTTGGTATTCTTTGATCCTCTCCTATCTACTTCTCATAAAGGAAAATGAAAGTAACTTTAATCTATTTGTTTCTAAGATAGCTACCCGTCTTAGTGGGACTAGCAGCTTTGCGTAGACACTAGATTTGCCGATAACAAAATGGCGACTCCACTGGGGAGCGAATAGATTGGTTGCTTGTCTATATTTGTTTGTTTTATAAACTTACAGACGGAGCCTGAAGTGGAGCCAGATAGCCTTCGATCTGCATTTTCTATGCAAGGGAAAAGTAGATCAATGTTGCTTCAGTCTATCTTTGGGTTTTGTTCATAAACTGAACAATCAATTTTCAAACATCCTAATTGCCCTAGTGGTGGCTCTAGTAACCTCATTAAATCAACCCCTGTGATTTCTATCTACTGACTATCATTAGCTCAGCCTAAACCCCTGAACTAAGCTGCAAACTGTGACCAAGAACCAAGTTGAAGTCTCGTCCCTGGACCATCGCACTTTCTCCTCTTGGGAATCTGGATGCATCGCACCTCCCGTGTGCAGTAGGTGTGATGCATCGCACTTTCCCTGTGTTACAGGTGCGCTGATCAGATAAGACCTCTTCTACTTTGAGATTTTGGTTTCTTTGTTCACTCTCTTCAGCTTTATTCAGGAGTTTTACTGTCTGTGATCAGTATACCACTGTGGAAACTCCCTTCCTTTGCATGATTATGCCTCCATAGTACAAAGAATTGTGAATGTTTTTATGTATTGTGCTCCATTTACAGTTCTCTTTTACAAAAAGTAGCGCAATCAAACTATCATCTTTTGATTTGGAAGTGTCGCAAGTGTCGTTTTTAGTCAAAGAAAAGAATCCTATCATTCTTGATAGTAGATTATATAGTTACTCTTGTATTTGATTTGAATTAGTAGTTTTTCAAGTATCGAAAGTAGTTTTCAATTCAAAGTCGCAAAGTTTCGTCATTATCTTCCTTTCGTTTTTGAAGAGAAATTTGTTAGTACTATCGCTTTGAATAGATAATTCAGATTTGTACTCAGCATTCTTTATGTCATTCACACATTAAGAAAGCAGGAGACAAATACATGCATGTGCATTTGCATTTAGACTGCTTGTTGGTTTGATTTAGGACAGTGCATCTAGTGTGTGCTCTCTGCTCTATGTTGAAAGAATATAATCTCTCTTTCTTTAGTAGCTAGGATTTTCATTACAAAAAGAAGATTAAACGATTGTTGATCATCTTAGATTGCATTTTAGGAATTGTATATCTACATCACGCGGTGAACCTGAAAGACAAATTTCTTAAGAAAGATCAACTATAAAATAAATTCAATGAACATAAAAATGCTTTGGAACCTAACACACAACATCTAGAAGTCTAGGCTAGAGACGTATTCTGGCATCATAAAGCCTGGTAACTATCGCTTTCATCGTAGGTTGGGTGATTCCTCCTCTTTGAGATGACAAGTGCCAGTACGGACTTGTGCTCCCACATATCGTCGAGTATATATTGGGAGACCACAATAGGCTATATCCTTTATCCATAGGAAGTCGTGTCTTCCACCCTATCAATCGCAATGCACTGAACATAGCATTTGGGAAGATTAGCTGGCATACCGTAAAAAGTATTCTGCAGTTTTGTGATTGGTTTGGTAATCCCTCTGTCTAGATTTCCAGAGTAGTCTCTTTCGTTCCTTTTCAGACTCCTTAAAAGAAAATGTCCATCTGAGCACTTTTCACTTCAGGCTCATTAAAAATCGAAGGCGACTAGAGTCATCTTTTGTTTTTTCTTGACTCTTAAAAACTGAAAAAGCAAGTTGTGTCAAAGCGTCTAAAATTCATTTAATTCATAATCATTTTCCCCTTTATTTTTAGTTGATCGAGTAATCCACAATCATGGAGGAAAGTCAATCAAAACCCCGTTGTTTGCGGAGACTTACGAGTCAACCGTCGTTGTCTCCGGAAACAAAACTGTTCCAGACAAAGCGGACTTGTTTAACCAAATGAAAGTCCCCTGGTTTGGTTGGAACAAGTGTTCCGACACCCTCAGAGACTCTGGTTACTCCAAACATTTCTGGTATCCCTGCCTCTACAGAAGAAGTTCCACAGCCACAAGAGGATAGTAGAACTAATCCTAGTGTGATAGTAAACACTTCTATTCCTGAACCGGCTCCATCTACAGCTGATTCAGAAGGTGTTATTCCCCAAACATCTGTCGCTGCAGAACCTATATCTTCTTCAGCACCGGAAATATTTTACGGACCTGATGGTTTGCCTCTTCCGCCTGGATTGATTGCCATAGAAGAGATTGTGGAGGATCCTCCATCTACTGCTCCATCACAATTTGGAGCTGCGATCACCCTATATCCTTCTTCATCAGAAGTTAGTCTCCCACAATCGGAAGTTCATGAAGAATCGCTAAGGAATATTTTGGATAGACTAAATATGTCTGAACAACCGTCGACATCTAGAACTGTGTCATCTAACACAACGGCAGCAGAACTTCCTGTTGCTACTCCGATAATGTTCGCCGGCGTACCATCTATCCCAACTAGCTCTCAATCGCTGGATGGAGTCCATCCAGGGGCTGTTTCGACAGTATGGTCTGTTCCCGTTTGTTCGTCCAAAATAGTATCTGGAATCTCTTATGTTGAGTCTTAGCAAATTGATCCTTCACAGTATCAATTTGGGCAGTCCGGTCCTCAAAGGAAAATCATTCCTTTGAGCACTGGATTACCACCGTATGGGGGGCAATATACCCTTTCATTGTCTCCTCCAAGAGAACAAACATATGAGAGTTCACAACAGAATTCAAGTTATGATGGAATTACATCTAGCGGTTGGGTGCCGATACTCCCTCAACAACCAAGAGTTGTATACTCAATGCAACAAAGTCTACCTGTGTCAAATATCTCCACTACACTGGATATTGTGACTATGTCGCAAGTACAAGCATTGCCTGTTGTATCCCAACCTCAAGAGTCTCAGGTTGTAATACAACAACCTCTTGTCTCTATGACGCCACCACAATCGTCAATTAGTGGCTCCTTAACTGGAGTGACCCAGGCTCAAACGGATACCATCCCCTCTCATCTTGGTCAAACAACTAGCATTGGACAATAGCAAATGGTTTCACAACCATGGCTGGTGCAATATCAACAACCGCAATTCCAACAAGTTTACCAAGGATCTGAGCACCAAATCTTTGCAAGTAATGGGCAGCCATATATTCAAAACAGTCAACATCAACCATTTCATAGTGGTTATGCCCATCAACCTTACCAAAGTTATTAGCATCAAATGCACTATGCTGGTATGCAAAGACCCACTGCTCAGGCAATCCCATCTTATCCTGGGTATGATTCGCCGAACATGAATCAATAGTTTCCCTTCGTGGCAAATTTAGAGTTACCAAATCTAAATCAGCTGAAAAACGATCCAATTGCTTACACCCCTTGGTGGCCAGCGATTCCACATAAACTTCCGTCGGATATTCCTAAATTTAATGGAAATCCAGGTGAAGACCCATCGAATCATGTGATGACCTTTCATCTATGGTGTTCATCTAACACTCTAAATGATGATTCGATTAGGCTTCACCTTTTCCAGCGAATGTTAACTGGTCTGGCAGCAAAATGGTATATCGACTTGCCTAGAGCTTCATTCAATAACTTCAGCACCCTAGCCACAACCTTTTTAACCCATTTTCAGTTACCCATAAGGTACGAAACAAGAACATAGCTTATTACCAATTTCAAACAGACAACGGCCACTCACATATCTTATCATATTCATGAGTGGCAACGTCGTCGTAGAATGGTAAAAACATATGTTCCTAATCAGCTGCTAGCTGAATGGTTTATTAAGTCATTATTACCTTCTATTACGAAATATGTGGCAAAGGGAGGTGTCATCACTGAAGAGCAATCCATTTCTCGTGTGCAATATCTAGACTTGATATATACTCAGTCTGGCACACTCTACGATAAAATCCCTGTTCAAATTGGCAACCAGGGAAAAGCTTCATGTGGGTCATCTTATTCATGGCTAATAATATTTTTATTATATTCCTCTCGTTGAGAGGTATAGGATTGATATAAAGATCATCCAATTCCGATAAGTATTCATGGAGATATGAATTTATTTTGATTATGGAATTATTATCAAGCCGACCTACAACTCATGTAGGCTCAGAAGCCCAACAGTCGCATCTATTCACCCACCAACGTTGTGTATAAATATAAGAGGACTTTTCCTCATTTGGACTCACTCATCTCATCACATCTCTCTCTCTCTACTGCGCAGATATGAGTCTCTTCTCTACTGCACTGAAATGGGTCTCTCTCTCTCACACATGTGAAGCCAGAAGCTGTTGAATTTGAAGCTGCAACTGCAGAAGTAAATATTGACTTGCGTGGCCTAGAAGATCTCCTCTTTGGAACTGCACTGTAGGTTCATCTGAACCTCCTTTGAAAGCCTCAACTTTTGGTGGTGGAATGAAGTCAATTCGACGAACGGTTTGCAGGATATCGACTGCCCTAGTTTGAAGCCGGAAACTGCTGAAATTGAAGCTGCAACTGCAGAAGTAAAGTTTGACTTGCGTGGCCTAGAAGATCTCCTCTTTGGAACTCACTGTAGGTTCATCTGAACCTCCTTTGAAAGCCACAACTTTTGGTGGTGGAATGAAGTCAATCCGACGAACGGTTTGCAAGATATCGACTGCCCTAGTTTGAAGTCGGAAACTGCTGAAACAGAAGCTGCAACTGCAGAAGTAAAGATTGACTTGCGTGGCCTAGAAGATCTCCTCATCTGAACTACGTTGTAGGTTCATCTGAACCTCCTCTGGAAGCTGAAACTTTTGGTGGTGGAATGAAGTCAATCCGACTGTCGGTTTGTGAGATATGGTCTGCCCTAGTTTGATAATGAAGCCGCTAAGGCTGATGCTACTGATCTAGGGTTTGCTACTGCTGATATGAATCAGATTTATTGTACTATTTCTCTCTGCTGAATTATTGAAGATAAAAGAAGATTTGATCAAAGGGTTTCCCCACACATTGTGGGGTTTGTCCCTGGCTAGCCGCCACATCTTGTGTCTCTTGTCTTGGCTTGTTTTCTGTCGATCGTTTAATGTTCTATCTGCACTTTACTTTATGTACATGTGATTGCTAATCGGTGGAATATAATAAGAAAAAGAAGTAAACTATTATAAGCATAAAACATACCATAACTTAACATGGTATCGAAGCTGAGGTGAAGACAAAGCCCGAGCAAGAGCAAGAGCAATCATTGAAGAGAAGATTGGCAAGGCTATCCTAAAAGAACTATGGGGTCCTCAACACTCTTTCCTGCCGAAGACAAGCTCCGTGAGAAAGCTGACTATCACGGATGGAAGATGTCTATCGATCTAACCCTTGAAGATCAAGGAGTGCTGGACCATGTAAGAGGCAATATTGTTGAGCCTTCATCAAATGCATCTGTTGCTGCATGGAACAAATGGAAGAATGGAGAAGTCAAAATAAAGAAGATCATCTGGGACTCTATCGACAAGCGCTTGGTGGCCTACATCTCTGATCTAGACACCTCCAAGAAAATCTACGATAGATTGGTGAGTTTATTTAAAGTTAATGATGCAAATCAAGTTTTGTTTCTTAGAAATAAGTTGAGGGAAATCAAGAAGGGTAAAGATGAAAGTATGCAAGCATATTTCTTAAGAATCGCTGAGATCAAGAACAATCTCCTATCTATTGGGGAAACTATTATTGACAAAGAAATGGCACTCACAACTCTTGGAGGATTACCATCCGAATGGTATGTGTTCAAGACTACTCTTCTGAACTATAATGTAATTCCTGGTTTCGAGGAATTAATGGCTAGATGCATTCAAGAAGAAACAAGGGAAGAAGAGCAAGAAATGCCCATGCCTAAAGGTCCTCCTGCTGCCTTTTCTTCTCATGCTAAGAAAAGAAATAATTCTGGGACTAAATCAAAAGGAAAGGCTAGACCTAAGGGTGGAAGAAAAGGATGATGTTACATCTGCGATAAAGCAGGTCACTATGCTAGGGAGTGCCCTGATAGAAAGGACTCACACCAGGACGATGATCAAAATCCCTCTGATGGCAAATCAAAGGAATGAAAAATTCAACAGCAAAGGTAAGAGGAGAGCTAGGGATCGAGGAAGAGGACAACCATTCAAGAAGGCTAGAAAGTCTAGGATGTATTAAATGCACCTGACCTTAAAAAGAACCTAGCGTCCATCTCGGCAATGGAAGACAAACACTACAAGGTAACCTTCAGCGATGGCAAGGTATGTCTATGGAAAAATAATGTTAAAGATGCCTTTACTCTTGGGTTTAGTGTTGATTCATTATATCAGGTTGATGGAAGTCCGCTAGGTGTCATGTCTTATGACACAACTCTTCAATCCGAACTTTGGCATCGTAGGTTTGCCCACTTTCATTATAAAGCTATACTCGGTGTAAGACAAATGGTGACAGGGATGCCCAAATTCTGAGTAGAGAAAGAAGGTGTATGTCCAGGATGTGCTGAAGGAAAGCTCAAAAGGGGACCATTCCCCTCAAGCCAAAGCAAGACCTCCGATATATTACAATTGGTTTACTCAGGCATACTTGAGGTTGGCATTAAGAGGGAGACTACTACACAACATATTCCTGAGAAGAATGGTGTGGCGGGAAGGAAGAACCACACAATGATGGAAGTTGTCCGGGCCATGCTACATGATCAAAGACTTCCAAAGTTTCTATGGGCTGAAACTACAATCACCGCTGTATATGTACAAAATCGATGCCCTCATCAAGAATTGGGTTCCTAAATTCCTGAAGAAATGCTCACCACCGGTCAAAGGGAAGTCGTGATTAGTCATGATGTCACCTTTGACAAAGATATGGCTCTCAGCAAGGTGGACAATCTGCTGACTTTGAGTAGCTCTCAAGAAGCTCACACCAGGGAACCGGAAGAAAAGGATGATGAATCAATGCCTGATGTAGAAGAACCCATGGATTCGAATGATCCTCATCCACATGAGCCTTCCTCTTCTAGGAAGAGGCCTTCATGGCTTAAGGGGATACTTGATGATGCTGAAGGACATGCTGCACCCTGAGGAACCTTCCATCAAAGTAAGAAACTTAACAGGTATCAAGGATACCTGACCATCATGAGCACGATCATACAAAATGAACCTTCATCATTCTCAGATGTCATCAAGCATCAAGTATGGAAGGATGTTATGACCGAAGAATATGAGTCTATCATAAAGAATGATGTTTGGGAAGTAGTTCCCAGACCCCAGGACAAGACTGTTGTTACTTCCAAATGGCTTTACAAGATAAAGCATGCAGCAGATGGAAGCACGGAAAAGTATAAGGCTCGTTTTGTTGCTCGAGGTTTCTCCCAAAAGGAAGGTATAGACTATGATGAGATATTTGCACCTGTTGCCAGATATACGACCATCCGCTCGATCATAGCCTTTGCCGCTTCACAAGGATGGAACCTACATCAGATGGATGTCAAGAATGCATTCTTACATGGCTCGATCAAAGAAGAGGTCTACATGGAGCAACCCAAAGGATTTGAGATTTATGATCGAAAATCTCATGTATGCAGGTTGAAGAAATCTCTCTATGGGCTGAAGCAAGCACCCCGAGCATGGTATGAGAGGATCGATATCTACTTGATGAAGCTAGGATTCACTAGGAGTGAAGCCGATCCTAACCTTTACTTTAAGGTTGAAGATGACAAGCCTCTCATACTGGTATTGTATGTGGATGACCTCTTTCTAACAGGTGCAGACCCTCTCATTCACAAATGTAAGAGGGAGCTGGCCTCTAAATTTGAAATGAAGGACCAAGGACTTGAAGTGTGGCAGAAGCCAAGGGAAATTTTCCTATCTCAAGGAAAATATGTGGTAGATATATTGGAAAGATTCGGTATGATGGACTGCAAGCTTGTGACTACCTCGAGGATCTTAACTTTTAGATGTTATATGGTAGTGATGTTGGACCAGACTTGGGAAATGCCTCTGAGTTTCAAAAACTCATTCGCATTGATGTTCTTGGTGAACCTCCGTCCGAACATATGTTTTGCAGTTAGCATTGTGAGCTCATATTTGGTTGAGCCTCACTGGATTGATGCCAGGAATCTTTTGAGATGTCTTCAGGACACAATCTCTCATGGATTAAGATACACTGCCAGAGATGTGAAACTACTTGGATAGACTGATGTTGATTGGGCAAGCAGTGTGGTGGACCGTAAGAGCACTTCCGGGTACTGTTTCATCTTGGGATCTGCTTCGATATCCTGGATGGACAGGAAGCAGAAGTCGGTGGCTTTGAGCACTGTTGAAGTAGGATATATTGTTGCTAGCATAACCTCGTGTGAGGCAGTCTGGTTGTGAAAGCTCTTCAGTGAGCTGTTTGGATTTACATTGGATACCACTGTGATTCTCTGTAACAACCAGAGGTGGGATTCAATTATTGAGGAATCCCGTATTCGTCAATTGCTCCAGCAGATAGACATCATCTGGGATATGGTAAGTCGATGAGCAAGGAAGCTCCATCACATTAAGATGATGTACAGGTTGATACACCTTGTCAAAGCCCCGAGGAAAGATCTAATATGTGATTTTCCCAAACGACTTGGAGTCGGCAAGAAACCCTTGTACAAGGGTCCTGCGTGTTGCATACATTGAGCTCTGGGAGCTCTGAGGGCTTGCGGTTCCTACTGGAGCAACATATGACCACAGGGTGACTCACCCTCCCCTGGTGGTGCACGCTGGAACAAGATGATTCCCTCTCTTGTGGGACAAGATGATTCGCTCTCTTGTGGAACAGGATGATTCGCTCTCCTGTGTAGCAGGATGATTAGTTCTCCTATGAGGCCTAGATTGATGTGTTCTCCATGGCAGCCTAGATTGATGTGTTCTCCAAGGCAATTGTAGCAGGATTGATGTGTTCTCCATGAAATTGTAGCAGGATTGATGTGTTCTCCTGTGAGGCCTGGATTGATGTGTTCTCCATGGAAATTGTAGTAAGATTGACGTGTTCTCCTGTGAGGACAGGATTGATTAGTTCTCCTGTCGAGGCATCCTACCCATGCAGTCTGGGACTCATGGGAAGTACCTCTCATCTTATCAATGAGCAGGGAAATGAAGTTAGGGACCATAGTAGTATCGATGGACACATCGTTGTAACTACCATACTCCCTACGCTAGGATGACCTCCATTGATCTGGGATCAATGATACTGGTCTGGGACCAGTGGTAGGAGTTGTACCATACTATGACGCTGACTTCAGGTCGGTTGAGACTAGTCTGGGATCAGTGGTACATACTCTGAGACTGACTTTGAGTCAGTGGAGGATGATATTGGTCTGGGACCATTGGAGCTGTACTCACTATGACGCTGACTTTGGGTTGGTTGAGACTGGTCTGGGACCAGTGGTACATACTCTGAGACTGACTTTGAGTCAGTATGATACATCCTCGATCATTTCTTCTTCTTCATAATTCGGACAAAAGCAGAGTAGAACAAAACAATGCAAGAGCAGAGCAGAACAAAACAAAACAGTACAGATCAGTGCAGAGCAGAACAGGAAAAATAGAGCAGAGCAGGGCAAGGGTCAGGCTGTACAAGGCAGTGCATTTGATGGATGAATAGTAACGACCGATAGACAGATTGCAGATGAAGTTCTCCATGGTTGAGAGGGAGTGTTAAAATTGGCAACCGGGGAAAAACTTCATGTGGGTCATATTATTCATGGCTAATAATATTTTTATTAGATTCCTCTCGTCGAGAGGTGTAGGATTGATATAAAGATCATCCAATTCCGATAAGTATTCATGGAGATATGAATTTATTTTGATTATGGAATTATTATCAAGCCGACCTACAACTCATGTAGGCTCAGAAGCCCAACAGTCGCATCTATTCACCCACCAACGTTGTGTATAAATATAAGAGGACTTTTCCTCATTTGGACTCACTCATCTCATCACATCTCTCTCTCTCTCTACTGCGCAGATATGAGTCTCTTCTCTACTGTGCTGAAATGGGTCTCTCTCTCTCACACATGTGAAGCCAGAAGCTGTTGAATTTGAAGCTGCAACTGCAGAAGTAAAGATTGACTTGCGTGGCCTAGAATATCTCCTCTTTGGAACTACATTGTAGGTTCATCTGAACCTCCTTTGAAAGCCACAACTTTTGATGGTGGAATGAAGTCAATCCGACGAATGGTTTGCAAGATATCGACTGCCCTAGTTTGAAGCCGGAAATTGCTGAAATTGAAGCTGCAACTACAGAAGTAAAGATTGACTTGCGTTGCCTAGAAGATCTCCTCTTTGGAACTGCACTGTAGGTTCATTTGAACCTCCTTTGAAAGCCGCAACTTTTGGTGGTGGAATGAAGTCAATCCGACGAACGGTTTGCAAGATATCGACTGCCCTAGTTTGAAGTCGGAAACTATTGAAACTGAAGCTGCAACTGCAGAAGTAAAGATTGAATTGCGTGGCCTAGAAGATCTCCTCATATGAACTATGTTTTAGGTTCATCTGAACCTCCTCTGGAAGCTGAAACTTTTGGTGGTGGAATGAAGTCAATCCGACTGTCGGTTTGTGAGATATGGTCTGCCCTAGTTTGATAACGAAGCCACTAATGCTGATGCTACTGATCTAGGGTTTGCTACTACTGATATGAATCAGATTTATTGTACTATTTCTCTCTGCTGAATTATTGAAGATAAAAGAAGATTTGATCAAAGGGTTTCCCCACACATTGTGGGGTTTGTCCCTGGCTAGCCGCTACATCTTGTGTCTCTTATCTTGGCTTGTTTTCTGTCGATCGTTTAATGTTCTATCTGCACTTTACTTTATGTGCATGTGATTGCTAATCGGTGGAATATAATAAGAAAAAGAAGTAAACTGTTATAAGCATAGAACATACCATAACTTAACAATCCCTGATGCTCCTAGAACAGAATTCTGCGTTCCTCCCCCTCCTAAATCAAGCAAAGACTCTCATGTCGGCGATGGCGTGATAGGTGCGACTAGCATGAAAACCGTAAAAGCTAAATCAAAGAAGGCTCGTATGATTTCAAGTCAAAATGCAAATGAGGAACTTCTCACCTCAGAGGTAAATGTCGTGTCGACTAACAAAGGCAAAGAACCAAAGCAACCAGGGGGCAAGAAGAAAAAGAAAGGGAAGAAGAAAAAGCAGGAGGAGCCGTCTCCTGAAAAATCTTCTGCAAATCCTTGTGGAGATAGGAAACCAAGTCATCCATGCTTCATATGCGATGATGAGCATTTCACGAAAGATTGTCCACATAAAGCTAAGGTTATGAAATTTTTAAAAACTTCAAATACCCCAGTGGTGTTGACTAATCTGTTTCCGAGCCCAGAAATTAACCTAGTTGCTAGTGATCGTGCTTCCCCATCCCAAGCGCTTATGTTGTCCATTTCAAAACAGTGAAATGATGCTTTGATATCGACAAGGAATAAAGATTACAGGAATCCACAGTTGTCGAACAACAAGGCTAATGATCAACCTAGTAGTTCGACTACAACTTCGACCGAAGTTGTGCCACCCATGATTCTCGAGCTAACGATAAAGCTGCCAAAGGGAGTGGTACACAAATCGACATTTAATCCTCATGCCAGAGAAGCACAGAATTATAATATAGTAGAGGACCTAGCCCAATCGCCATCTGCTATGTCGACACTTGAGGTACTGCAAAATTGCCCCTCCCAGAAGCAGGCTCTATTATCAGCAATAGGTGGGATTGACCCATCGGATTCCAATCTTGTGGCCTTTAATCACAAAGGATATGACCCATAGTTACCAGCTCAGCTCCCTTTCCTCATTCAAGTGAAAGCCCTCAACAAAACTGTTTATTGAACAATTATTGATGAGGGGGCATCTACATGTATTATTTCAATGAGTTGCTGGAAAACTTTAGGCTCACCACCCTTGTCGCGATCATCAACGACGTTAAAAACGTTCGATGGAAGAACATACACGCCGTATGGGATATTAAGTAACTTGCAAGTTGAACTGGGGGGCAAGACAATAGAAATTGACGTCAAAGTTATCGATGGAAACCTCGATTATAATATCCTATTGGGAAGGCCCTGGATTTATGCTATGGCTACTATTGTGTCAACTTACTTTAGAAAGATTGAATTTCCCTTTCAAGGAGGAATTACAATCATTGATCAACAAACCTTTCTCCCCAACAGTTCTCAAGTTACCGGAAGCATTCCATTGATCCATGGAAGCTCTCAATCACTTCAAAATATCGGAGTAGGTCTCCTAAAAGACCCTTCCTTAATGGGGACTTTTGCCCTTCCGTCTCCAAATAATCTGGCAAAAGTGGCCACAGTGGAAACCTATCACTTGATATCTTCTACATCAACAAAGATGAAGAAGAACTCTAAACATTTTGATAGTGTAGATCATCGCGAAGCATTGCCTCCAAGCCCTACCATAGCTACATCATCTGACGATCAATTCAGTGATGTCGTACATTATGTACTGGGGGCATTGGAACTAGATCTTTCCTTCATGACCCCTTATGAGTTGTGATCAAAGGTCGCCATGAGGATAGTTCTTTTACTATGTCAACCTCATTAAAAAAATGAAACAACTCCCTTTCCAAATCGAGTCTTTCATTACGATCTCGTAAAATCAAGTCGAGTCTTTCAAAGATCTCGAAGGTAATCCTTCATTATAACCATCGCGTTGAATGCAATGAAGCTTGGGGGGCATGCACCTCGATTTGCGTCATCATGGTGGGGGCATGAAAACTTATAACAAGGATAGTTTTTCGTTTCAAGCTTGTGTAAACATGAAACTGAATCTGATCATATGTTTTCGCATGGTTCAAGCTCATTAAAAAATAAACCAGGCCACGAGCAATGTTACCGCAGGGTTCAAGCTCGTTAAAAAATAAACCTGCCACGAGCAGTTTTTATGTGAAGTTCAAGCTCGTTAAAAATTAAACCTAAGCAATGAGCAAATGTTTCCCCCCAGAGTTTAAGCTCATTAAAAATGAACCAATTTCCAGTAAATAACCATTGTGAATGCATTATCATAAGCTCTTGAGCCTTGGTCATGTTCTCATCATCACCTCCACTATGTTTTAGCCAATCATTCGCCTCCATTTGATTGTTTACCCCTTTGGAGGAATAGTTGCGAAGAGTGATTCTGTTAGCCATCCTTGTGACACTGTCGTGATTGGAAAATTCCAAACCTCACCTGGAATTAGCTGCTACCTAAAATTATCATTCATTCCTCAAAAAACAAGTCTCTTTTAAGCTCTTTTCGTCTGACTTGTAAAATATGAAAAGATTCCCAAGCAGTTGACCTCTCCAGCTCGTTAAAGCTACTGGGAGTGCTATCCCTCCTCTAGATTTTAATCTTTTTGGACCTGAGGGATTATTACACAAAAATATTGAGCGCTTGTCATGTTTGGCTCGTTAAAACTATCGAAAATTCATCTCTTTCGTATTATTTTATACTTTTTCGGACTTAAGGGATTACATGACGAAAAAGGATCACTGGAGCTTCCTTTCTGTCCCTTTTCAGACTCTCTAAAATTGAAAAAGGACCGAGTTGTATTTTTCGTTAAACTCATTAAAACCAATAGCGACAAACTTGTCCATGCAGACAAGAACGAGTTTCACTGTCACTAGGCTTGTTAAAACATAGCGACGGGTTTGCCCAAAGGGAAAATTATAGAACAAGCATATGTTATCCTCCTCAAGCTTGATAAAAATAAAGAGGTATTGGTTAGCAATGACTGGGAAAAGTTTGGAAGAAAACTTGAAGAAACTTTATTGGTAGCAAGTCGCTCTTGAACATGACACTTTCACTCCATCACCATGATTGAGCCGGGTTGGGTTATTTCGTTCACCGGCCATATTACCATTGGTCCTCCATACCATCCATCTTTGGGGTTAGCACTACCAATCCATTTTAGTGTCGTCGATATGTTCAAGAGAAGTCAATCAGAGAATTCACCAACCCATCTTGTGTCTCATCCGTTGCAATACCTTTACGCTTCATTCTTTCATGACAGCCACCCTGAACCCTATATCATCAGATCGTTTTCACCTCCGAAAATCATTTGCTCCGTTCCATGTCATAGATGTGGGGTCCATTAAGGCCCTCCTGCGACGGGTCACTTCTTGTCGACATCAGCTCATTATCCAAGAAGTCGACCTAGGAACAACCCTTTCAGTACTTTGAATCTTGCATGCCTCAATGGCAAGTTTCTCACTTTCGGCGACAGGTTTACATCAATGGCCTTTGACCGAGAGATTTTGTGTGGTTTTCAATGCCAAGTCCCATTTTCACACTACACGAATCGTACTATCATACCTTGAGGTTCATCATCATCATTGGTGATTCCTCTCGCGCCTGTTAACAGCTTACATCATTGGCTGGTAATCAGACAATGTCTTTCCATGTTCGACTCCAGAACATTTTTGACATGGATCGACTTGTACTTCGGGCAAAGATTGGACGAGTTTGAAGACCTCGAATCTAGTTTCATCCATCTAGGTTGCGATATATTCAGGAAAATAAAGACATCAAATGTATATCATTTCTGCACAGATGATCATCCGAATCAAAGGATGATGGCTCTATCAGAATCATCAGTCTGCCACATAGACGATTGTCTATCCTATGTACATGAAATGAATCTATAAAGCTGAGCATGGGAATGCCCGCCTTAGCTAGATCATGAAAATATTATGAAGATAATGTATTGTATTGTATTGCATCTTATTATAGGTCACCTTCCAGTTCGAAAAACCTCGGATCCTCATGATAAAGCATTTCACCCGACATCAAAAGATTAATGACCTCATGCTTTAAGGGGCAACTGTTATGGACATTTTTGGGCACTGCAACCCCAATCATATATGTCCATAAACCAAGGGCTTCTGAGTCCCTAAAATTGTTTTTTCATGCCCTAGAGGAACAAGGTCAGCTGATTACATCATCTCCCATAAGTTCTTCACAGAAAACTGCTCAAAACTGGTCAAAACTGGACCATACAGGTTTCTCAGTACTAAGGGTGCGATGCATCTCACCTGCCCAGTGTAAAAGGTGCGATGCATACTGGAAATCCCTTCTGTAGGGTGCGATGGGCGAGAATGGACAAATGGCAAAGACAGTTTGCGAGGTGGATGATCATGGAATCTTCCATAAACTTCTCCTATGACACTTGCCTCTCTGAATTCGCCTAGGGATGAGTAAGATATCATCAATATCCAAGTGGAATCAAGAACTATTAGAGAGAAGACACTAATAAAAATCCCAGAAGCTGACTCACCTCCCTGCAATCATTTATATATGGATCCCTCATCCCAAAGATCCAGAGGCTAGAATTTTGTATCTTGTAAGGAAGTGTTGTTGGTTTCTTGGTGGAATATCATAGTGTTGGGTGATCTAAGCTTTTCATGAGGTGAAGAAGGGCTTTCATGTTGGGAGGATGACACTGGGTCAGATCAATGGGTTGCAATCCTCTCTTCTAATCTTTATATCAATAAATCTATTCAAGTTTTCCTCCACATTCTTGTATGTCTGAAAATATATGCATTTGTGTGGTCAATATATATATGGTAATGTATTGCTTATGATTGTAAATCTCTGCACTTTGAAGGTATTATGTTGCTTTGACTTTACAGGTACTCTTTGAAGCGGAGTGGTCAAGGGAGAAGCAAAAAAGACCTGTCGGTGAGGAGAAGGAACAAGCAAAGAACCGAGCGAAGGATTGAGGTTGGTATTATTTGATCCTCTCCTATCTGCTTCTCATAAAGGAAAACAAAAGTAACTTTAATCTATTTGTTTCTAAGATAGCTACCCGTCTTAGTGGGACTAGCCTCTCTGCATAGACACTAGATTTCCCGATAACAAAAGCATCAACTGAGAGCAATGTCAATGCCTCTGCAGTAGATAAAATCTTCAATGAGGAGATAGCATGAGGTTTGGTGGAAAATGTGCCTACGGTCATTGCAAGTGTGTTGAGGGTTGAATTTTTTAATTCAGAGAAAGAGGAATATGTTGCCATATCAGGGTTCATCTGTGGATATGACAAATAGGTGTTCATCAGGGAAAGAGTCATTGACAAGGGACCTTTAGGATTCCAGGAGGAGATCAATGATGAACTCCAAAATAATGAGATATCTTTTCCTCTTGGGGGAGGTAAATTGAAGGTAAACTATTGTAAGATAACAAGCCATCGAGCATACTTATGGATCATCATATGATGTGTGAGAAAGTATCACATATGATTGATATTTGTGATGACAATGGTATTCTTTAGCATAATGTAGTGTCGTAATTTCTAGAAAACATGTACGAGTGCTAAGGTTTATTTTTCTGCTAGCTCATACTTCAAAGCTGACCCCAAGAGGTTATTGATAATGTAATAGATGATGTGGTCCCTATTATACGTTACTTCTTGGAATAACGCCCCAGTGATGACTACCTATGAAGACGAAAGTTAACAAGTGAAATATTTGGTATGGTCAAGAGGGCTTATCAGAGGTGCTTGTGACCGTGTGTCTTTAAAATCTTCGAAAAATTGTTGGGCCTTCTCATCCCATCAAAATGGGATTCCTTAATGAAGGAGATGTAAGAATCCATGCCCACAAGTAGCATAGTCCATAAAAAAGTGTCATAAGAAGTTGGACTTACCTTGTAGGCTTTATAACTGCTTCAAATTGTTAGGTGGTGGGATCTCACGAATGGCTTGAACCTTCAAGGGGTCGACTCAGAGGCCTTCTTGGGAGACTATGAATCCCAACAATATTATAGAGCTAATACAGAAGACACACTTGAGGGGGTTAAAGTTGAGGTTGTATTGTTGACACCTATGAAAAACCAAGTGAAGATATTCCAGATGATTTGAGTGCTTTTTGGAATGGACCGTGAGGTCATCCAAATGAGTTAAGATGAGGTGAGCTAGATCATGAAATATATAGTTCATGGCCCACTGGAATGTGGCTCCAACTTTTTTAAGGCTAAAGGCTTAACTTGGTAGGCTAATGTACCCCAAGGCGTTGTGAAGGATTTTTTATACTAATCCATGTTGCAGATTTGGATCTGATTATATCTGAAAGGTCTCCATAAGGACAATACTTCTTGTCCCATGCATGCATCAATAACTTAATTGATGAATGGGACATACCAGCAAAGATGCATCACAACATGGAAGGCAACTAAGCTAGAAATACAAAGTGATGGTTAAACCAACAACACATTTCGGTAAGATTCATACATACATATAGAGAAAATAGCTACACATGCATGCGTAAGCAAACATATACATATATCATTTAGAGTAAACAAGATAGCTGAAATACAATATGACATATGCATGAAACATGTTGGCTCTGTTATATTAAGAAGTGTAAGTTCCAATCATATAATACATCCATGACCAACCATTAGTTTCGACAGCGGAAATTTATAGTCATTGTCGCCTGCTCCTCCAAAGAGATATACTAGCTTTGCGTAGTGGAGAAGCCAAGGCTCGTTACAATACTATCAAAGCTTTCTATAAGATACTCCTATTGGAAGCTTAGCTGACCAAAAGCCTTTACAATGATTTCTGAGGGACTATTTATAGAAAAGGGTTGGGTGACCCTTGACATTCCCCTTTGTGACAGTTCATATACCCTCATAGCTTCATCTACTCTACGACTATTACATCCAACTATTGACACTTGAACTTACACTTGACAAGACATTACATACAATCTGCACATGTACCCATGTGAGACAAAATAGGCTTGAGAAATCCATGCAAGACGTCACTATGACTCGAAAAACTGTGGGAATTCCACCTCTTTGACATCCTCATGGTGGTCGACAGTAGCGAATTGATTCCAATCTCGGTAGTCTACGATGGTGTCCGTGTACTCTAAGGTGACATATTTCTGGAAATGAACTCTTGCCTCCATAGCATCCGGGTACACTACTCGGGCTCCTCTGTCCAACTCGTCTGATAACATGTGCATCATTCTCTTGAGTGCAGCCAAACCAACAACATATTGGTGCATGGTGTCTGCACTGATCACCAAGTATGGGATGGTGGCTATGTGCATCAACTCGTCAAAGTACGAGTCAAGCTCTAGTCGGACCTATGCCTTTGCCTTTTCCTGGGTGAGTGTCCCAATAGATGGGATCGCATGTGTGTGCACAACAACATCCATACTCCTGAATACCCATGCATGGGAAGCCTATAGACTAGTGATGAGCTGCGGGAGATCTTCATAGTCCTGGATCTGACTCTAGATCCATGCCTTCAGCTCAACTGCTTTGGGCTTCATCATCTTGGGCCTCATAATCTTGGGCTCCATCCCTTGTATCTCATTTTCCATGTTTTCATGTAATCAACAACATCATGCAAGTTCGACAAGATACGTGCTCTCCTCGCACACCAATGCTGCCAACTATTGAGATGGACAATCGCCTTATGCACGGTACCAAACTTGGAATAAAACACCGACATGAGTGTGTCAAGGGACAATACTTCATCCAGCATTTCATTCTTCAACTCTGCTCGGGCAGATGCTATAACCAACTCTCCTCCCTACTTAGACGTTTGTAACTCCTTAGCCATTCACTCGTTTTTTGCTATCAGGAAGCGAACACTCGATCTAATGGCTTTGACATATGCTCTGTTAGCATCGACCAATGCTGTTGGATCTTTGCGCATGTCAGACACGATCACTTGTTCCTCAAACTGCACAGGAGATGTATTATCATCCTGATTCAGTACTCTGCGAGATTGCACAACTCTATGTTGGGATTCATCGAATGAGATGTTGTGCATCTCTCCCTCTAGATTGTCTCCAAGGATCTCAGTGTCTCCTTGGCCGCTTGGGACTTGCTCCGCTTCTGGATTCGGTGAAGTTGGTGGGTCAACCTCTTGGTGGTGAGGCATGAGGTCGATGTCTTGCTCTAATTCTTGTTTCTCCATGCTCGTATCCATCTGCTCAAGTGTTTGCTCAATTTCTTTAGCAAAGTACTCCTCTTGCGAATTCTCACCCTGCCTTCTTGGTGCCAGCTGTTCAGATGATTTGACTACCTGTACGAGTGCAATTTCATCTGTCAATACATTTTGCGTTGCATGGTGTACCTATTCTTGATGCACTTCCTTATCCTATTTGCGCAACTCTTGTTCCTTCCGGAGTTTCTCCTTCAACTCATGCAACTCCTTCTCTGTTTTTCTCTCTGCCTTTGCGTGTTCCTCTTGTCGCATTGTTGCCTTTTCACCTCTATTATCAGAGATACTTTCTCCACAAGTGGGTCTACTAGGACCTTGCATCTTTGTTCCTCCTCCATGTTATCGACAATATTCCTCTTGCCTTTGTCACACATTGGTATGTTTACCTCTACTGCTACTACTACTAGTGCTCTCCTGGATGGTGCTTCACACTGCTTTGCTAACCATTCCACAGTGATGCCGACCAATTCATTGGGCCTGGAGAAGCTATAACAATATCTCCATGGGTCCTCCTCTGCCCAATAACACACCCCGTGGATCCACTGAAACTATACTCTCATGCAGTGATCCTTTACAAGATAATTCAAGTCATACAGATTGTAGTTTTAGGTGTCGAATGGATGTTTCTTGATCTCCTCTGCTTTGACATCCACATGATTGAAATTTTGTATCTCGTATAACCTGATCCACAACAGAAGAGAGTGGGCCAAGGTTCCTTCTTCTTCTGGTGGAGCCTAGCTATCAGTCCTACCGAGATGTGGTATGATACTTCCTACATGACGAACTTGTCCAAGGAAAACTTCGGCAAAACATGCAGAGGCTTCTCTACATTGTACATTCGTAATGAAGGTGCCAAACAGTGAGGCATACCAATCTGACATATCAATCAGTGCCTCCATTTCTTCCTTTGACATGCAGGTTGGATCTTGTTCAAATATCATCTTGTACACTGGGGTGACAAAATGATCAGAAAACTATGTGATAACTCCTCTAAAGCTACATTCGGACAACATTTTACAATAACTGTTCACAGAGGTCTCTGTTGATGTCCATGCCCACTTCAAGCCCAGGAACTCCTCACAGGAACATATTGCATCCAAGATGTAAGAGAACATGTAGATTTCTGCTTGTTGACCTTTGGGCGATCGTCGAGCTCTTGATACCTGTTCCTTCAGCCGATGAGCCAACATGTCAGACCAATTGCATGTTTTTCCTTCTCTGGCCATTTGGTCCAACACGATCACCCAAATCCGCGGGAAGGATTCTATGATGTCTTGGCCATACATGTGACATGCAAATATGACCAAGTAATGATATGTCTTCCTCAATATCTTTGTCTTGTAGTTCTGGTTGGGTGTCATCCTCAATTTGGCTCGCTCCTTTACCCAGTTCTTCAAGATGTCTCTGGAGTTGGAATTGCTACTAGGTATGTTGAAGGGTGTCTCCATGGTGACCACAGGCTTCGACATATGGTACATCTGTTCATAATCCTATGCCCTTAAGGTATTAATCTACCTCCCCGCTGACACTGCTCAATGTCATCTTCTCGGGATCAGTGTGCAAGACGATCCAATGTATCATGTCCACGCATGGGAACACGAGATACCTGCATGCAATTTGGTACAAGCCAGACTTGTGGATGTTCACATAAACTGGTTGTCTTCGAGGTCTTCCCCAAATGTGCTTGCAAATGCGTCATTGACCTCTTTCCATTTCAACTTGATGTCCTTGTCTACAATGAGCTTGGTGTCTTCATAGATCGGAAGACTTGTAGACACTCGCTCAACTACTGCTCCAGTAGCACTTCCGATAGTGTCCTTTGATCCTGCTCTCTTGGAGGCCATTGACCCTGAACTACTGAGAGGTGGACAAACACCTACTAGATTTGGAGACATAGCGACATGCATGGCAACATATATGCCAGCTAAAACCAAAGAAACCTTGAGGAGTGACATGCACATACCTAGGGATTGATTGGAAAGGATTGCACAATTTTTCTTGGGAGGCTAGGAGATGGGCTGCCATTACTATGCACAAGGTAGTCAGGACTACTAGGAGGTTGGCTGACTATTGGAATTGCGCAATGCACAATCCAAACTAGCCTGCTAGCAGCTGGGATTGTGCAATCTGTAATTCCAACTGGAAAGGGTTGCAGGCCCAGTGATTGCATTGCGCAGTTCTCTGGGCCAACAGTCACTGCCTCTTAGAATTGTGCAATGTGATATTGGAGGATAGTCACTGGGCAGAAATGCGCACTTTCCTAGGAGGAAGGCAGAGCCTTCCCTCTCAGGATTGCACAATGCTATCTTGGTGAGGTAGAGTCTGGGCCAAGGCTGCCAAGACTTGCGGACGGGTAACTGAAAGGAAATGTGGAAGTGAATGCATGGCAATGCTGAGTGTAAGAAGGAGTGAATGATTGTGCATGCAAACAATGAACGGAAGATTCAAAAAATGGCACAACATGCATGTGTGTGAAGCGAGTCACTGAATTAGCGACCATTCGTGCAAAATAGTGTCATGCATGCACAAAAGTGAGCTGCTAACGAAAACTGAAACGATGCTAGTACAAGCTAATATGCATGTAAATGATAGAAAGCATTCACAGAAATCAAGCAGACAACACTCACAGAAGCCAAAACACAAAAAGTGACAGAAATGCTGCAAAAGACAAGTCAAGAGGACTTACCCGGAAATAGATGAGCTAGATGTGTCAAAGACTCCTGGATGTGTTGTGAGATGTCATAACTCCAAGATTGATGTGAAGAAGTGAGCTCTAAAGCATCGAATAAATAAGTTTGATGCTCATGACGCCCATGCCACAAATCTAGGAAAAAGTGAAACTTGGAGGAAAGATTCTAAAATGATCTTTGCATGTAACCTCTAGTTGCTAAAAATAGCTCCCTAAAATCTAGGGATGTTTTTTGCATGTTGTTTTTTGTTATTTCGGAAAAAAAAGGCCCATGCATGCAAGTCAAGTTTTCTCGGTCCCGAGTGGAACTGGTCAACCCGATGGCACATGCAACAACCTACCTAACATGAGTGTAACTTTTTCATAGTTTCTTGGAGGAAGTTAGGCTGGTTGCAAGGGATTGTGCAATCTCTGGGCTGAGTAGTCCTACTAGGCCAGATTGCACAATTTTTCCAGTGAAGGTTGATAGGAAGAATTGTGCGATTCCTAAGGCTAACAAGCTTCCAGTCAGGATTGTGCAATTTCTAGAGGGAAGGCTGGTTCCCCTCCAAAATTGTATAATTTCTTGAGGGAGATGGTTAGCCTACAGCTATACCATGTCTGGAGAAGTAGCTTGTGAGGGGAATGCAACAAGCTATCATGCATTGGTTGTCATGCTGCTAGAAAACCACTAAAGCTTGTGTACATGATAGTGCAAGACATGCTGTTGAGGATGGTTGGTAGGTAGGCTCCAAAACGAACCTGAGGAAAAATTTTGGATGGTGGTTGTAACCGCTACAACATGGTGCTAGTGGATAAGAAATAAAAGCACTCGATAGTTGTTGTCATGGAACCTAGAGATGTGGATAATGCGCATAATGAATTGGCCTACATGGTCATGAGTTGCACAACCTTCGCCATGGGAAAAGTGGTCTCAACACTAAAAAAACGATGAGAATATGACACGAATCAGCATTCCTATGGATGAAGAAATGAATTGTATATGGTGTTGGGTGTCATCAACACCAGGTGGTGGGAGAATCTTGTGGGTGCTTGATGGTAGCCAAAGGAATGGAATGGGGTCCTGGGAATGGAATGGAATGGGGTCATGTTGGCTCATGAATGTTGGTGCTAATGTGGTATATTTTTTGTGTCGCGACATCTGCCATAGCTGCTGACAATGGTATTGGCAAGGTAATAGTGGAAGGTGTGTGTCGATGGCTGGTTTGAAGCTAATAATATATTTAAAAAGGTGGTGAAGTTCTAGTATTATGTTGTTGCAAATAATCCCACGCCTCTCAAAATTGGGGGAGGTGTGGGAAAAACTGAGTATGATGGTTTCATGTAGAAATGAGACAACTATGTAACTTACATCTGGGTCTGTTGTTAGGGACAAATTGAGGAACCTAGTGCCACTTATTAAGTTCCTGCAAATTGGAACACTATTTAATCAAATGTCCAGGTTCATTACATAAAGATCAAGTGTGGTCAGGTTGAGGTCGCATTGATTATGGCTTCCTCCTTATGTGATGGGAGGTTGTGTGACAATGGGTGCAAGAGGAATATGAACAGGAAGCTTCTTCCTCAAAGACACAATAGATGGTCTGAGACACATCGTCTACCACTGGGGTGTTGGGGAGTGATGGTGTGACAATATTAGTTTGGGTGAGAGCTCCCAATGCGTCCCAATAGCAAGGGAGTTCTGGACAATGATGTGTGTAGTGTCTATTTTGTGTGCATATAAAGCATGAATGGTTAGTATGTAATGCCTTATTACGTGGTGGTGTGGCCTTATCCCTGGAGGTGGATATGGGGCCATTATTGCCTAAGGGGCATCAAGAAGGAGTTTTAACTCTTCTAACTTTGTGCATAGATTGGTAGGGTGCCCTGATACCTCACGTAATACACATGGTGAGGGTACCCTGGAAGAGGAAGAAGTTGGGGTTTCAATGTTTTTACCTTTTTGTTTATCCCTTCTGGTGGCCCCTGCTGGTATCACCATAGGTATAGTTCCTTGAGGTGTGGTTAAATTAATTCTCATTTCGATTGGAGTGATGCCTAGGTTTGTTGACATGGTCTGCGTGGTCAAATACCAAACATGGATTGTGAGAGCCACATTAGGTGTTGCAATGACTTGATGTGATGTAAAATTAGGTGGGGGGTACAAGAAAGGTGTCTTGTTTATGGCATATGGTAGGAATGTTTATTCAGTGGTCCTAATTTTGGGTGTGTCCTGAATCAATTCCTAAGATTGGCCAATGTTTGATGAACTCATCATATATACCGTAGTTGTGGGTGCAAGCTAGATTAGGGGTGGGTCTCCTGTGTATGTTACTAGGAGTGATGATGTTTTAAATATCTCTGGTCTTGCTTCAATGTAGGAAGGGATGAAATCATTGTGGGATGTTATGAATGGCAAGACACCATCAAGAGTTGCAGGTGTCTATTTCTCGTAGTATGTGAGTTAATCAATGGTGATGATCTTTCCCTCGTGGGGAACATCCTGATACAAAATACTGATGATGCTACTACAGCTTCTACAGTTATGACATACATGTATATGTGGCCAAGTAAAATATTACAATATAATTGGGCACTGTTTTACCAACAAGCTACACCGGGACATTTTGGAAAACTTTGACGAGTGTGAAAGGGCATTCATCGTAAGCCATTAAATTAATGGGAGAATTAGTAAGTTAAGGGGATCCTAGCTTCTGCCAAATTTATTTTGACATAATACAGGTGGATGTCCCCTCATCTACGATGCATATATGGATGGTGATGTTATGAAAGGTGACTAGTATCTGAAAAGAAACGATTGATGGGAGTCATGTTGAATCATTGTCCAAATCAAAGGTAATCAATGGTGAATCTAAAGGGTTGATTGCACCTAGTGAAAAAAGTAGGGATTTCCATTGGGATGGAAAAGTTTGCAAGACCTCCAATCTTGACATAAATGTGGGAGACTGTGTTAAATCATCAATGATACTATAACTAGAGGTTGATTTTGAGTTATGGGAATTATGATGTAATGGGATTTTGACCATGCGTGGCATAGGTTCGATAGGGGGTTTAGATATCATCAAGAGATGCATGGTTGGTTTGAAGTTTAGAATTCTGATTTAGCTTTTGTGGGTTACTGGTACCCTGGCTTTGTGTTTGATTATGATTGGGGGGATTCCCCCTGGTGGTGCACGTGTAGGTTTGTTGTTGCCCTTGCCCAGGTTCTCCATTTGATTTGTTTTTCTTTTATTCTTGTTCGGATTTGGTAGATTAGCAATGTTGAGGGTTTCAAACACCTGCTATTGTTGGTTCAAAGAATGTTGCACGAAATTAACCCTTACGTTAGGCTAAGGTGAGGGGTTAGTTTGTTGAGGTGTATGGAAATGGACATAAGGATTTCCTTGTCTTGGGTGGATGTAAGGGGTTTGGGGAGTCAACACAACATCTGTATTGCGAGGAGGATATTAGTTACTTGATATGGTAGTGTTTTGCCCTGCGTGGGAGGGTTTTGGGAATGCACCTGATGATTGGGATAGTACCCCATGCTATTTGGGATTTCGGTTGTGTGTGGACCTCCAATAGTTTGGAAATGGGGTGGTCCATTGCATATGTTTGTGGACTGTTGGAATGCGCTACTAAGTTGATTTTGGGATATGATTCCATTCAAACCATATGAAACATTTTATGCTCCTAGCTTATTTTGGGTGAAAGGAAGCAAACGGGGAGCATTAGGTAGGATGATGCATAGGAATTCTAAATAAGTATAGTTGAGCTAAAACTATTGATATTTGGTGATAGATTCTTCCTTTGTCTGAGGCACAAGTTTAGCCACAACGTTTTCAATTGTTGGCAGAAGATATTTCAAAAATAAATCTACGTGAAGGTCTTCTATTACATTGACCTTCTAGAGGTTATGATTCTTTCACCACTTATGGATATGGTCTAAAATATGAGTGGAGGTGGTTTTCAAAAAGTGGGCAGTTCTAACCCCATGTCATGTCACATTGGGAGTTGGAAGAAGGTGAGTAACGAATGAGCTATGGATTCAAATGTGTGATGAGAACCAACTGCCTTGCTCACATACCATTTGACGACAGGATTGGTTAGGGTGTGTTGAAATAGCCTTAGATGAACTGAGTCCTCAATGATGTTCTTAGATGAACACCACAGATGATAGGTCATGATGTGGTTAGTGGGATCTTCTCCTTCTTTTCCTTCAAATTTGGGAATATCTTAAGGTAGCTTGGTTGGCATAGGGGGGCAAGTTTGATTATGGGTGATTTAATCATTAGCAATCTTAGTTAAATCTAGTAGATTCAAAGAAGCAACAAATGGGATCTTTATGTTGTTGGCCATATTGGTATGACCTGGGGATGTATCATGGAAGAATTTTCCTTGAGAAGTAGTAGAGCTTCTTAGGGGAGTAGTATGTGGACTCCCTACAAGTGTAGTAAGAGGGTTTCCTTGATGGGGAGGTGTCCCCAACAAGGTTTCTCCAATAAAGGATGACCCAAGCATAGTGATTGCACCGTGTCTTCTACGCCTTGATGATGAGACACAAGGAAAACTTCTCGATAAAGGGGGGAGGTTTAGGATGCAGCGAGAGCGACAGGTAACCCTTGCATCCCCTGTGGTGCCCTTTTTGGGTGAAAGTTACTTTATATGGTGAGAGGGAAAATTTTATCAAATAAAATGAACCACATACTCAAAAGAAAGAGAAAACAAAAGGCTATTTCTCCTTTTAATTTTATGCTATGTGATCAATGAAAAAAGAAAAAGGTTTTTGTTTGTTTGCATATGAGAAAAAATCCTAAAAGACCTATGCGTCATTTCCACTCAAAATTAACTAGGCCTTGCAAGGATTCTTATAGAAGGGTATTGGGGTCACATCCCAAAAGTAATGCCAACACTTCCAACAACCTCGAATCAACCAAGATAATCGAGAGGATTAAGTGCTTGCCACACCGCCACCTATAAGGAAATATGCCATAAAAATTTGGCCACTTAGATACCTTCGTCCCATGGGGGCAGTTGAGTCTTGATATTTTTGGTAGTCAATAAAAAATATGGAGCATTATACAATTTGGTAGCCTCATATAAGACAACACACACTAGGACATAAGACTAAACCCCTCTGAATCGGGTTTCTGGCATGACTGGGTATTCTTTTCCATGGGATGATGAAGGATTTTAAGCACCCTATAAGACAACTTCTATTTTTTAGAATGCAAACAACCACGACAACTTATGGGATGCCTACACCCATGGTCCTAACCTAAACTATAAATTATTTTGTGACCCCTATGGGGAATTTAATGTGTTCAAGAGATAGGTTTGTCTTTAAAGAGGCTTATTCACTTAGGGTGTGAAAATGAAAGCTTCGAATAAAGTAAGTATCAAGATTCCAAAAGGTAGATACCCTTGGTACAAAGTTTAGATGAGCTTAGTGTGTGGAGTGGAAGTGTGTGAAAGTGAACTTGTGATAATTCAAGAGTGCGAGGCAATGTGGATATGCGATGATCCTTTACAACTCCTCTAATTATGTTATGGTATGATTGTTCCTTGAAATAGAATAAATCATGTGTGGAAGATGGTCCACTTCTTTCCTAATTACACTTTTTGAACATATAGGGAGATGGAAAAATCAATGCTTTGAGAAATATTTTAGATGCAAACCCACGATCGTCATAAGGGTGCAAGGGAAGCAATGGATACTCCATTTCTTACTAACACCCATTCCTAGTCCTGACAAAATTTGAAAAATTTAAAAGTTTTGGTTAGTCAAAAATATGTGTGGATAATGGACTACCTACTCTCCTAATTAAGCTATGTGTGATGATTGAATTGAGAAGAACAAGATAGAAAATATGTGTGGATTAGGAACACTTACTTTCCACTAGTTAAGTTATGTGAGTTGTAGTTTCTCTAAGTAAAAATTAAAAATTACCTTACTAATAGTGGTTGGTAAAGTAGCTACGAAACCTATCTAAACTGTGAAAAAACACAAGAGTGCATGCAATTCATTAGGTGTTGCCCAAACACTCAGGAAAGAAAAATTACAATTATTTTTTGGTCTTTCTGTAAATTGTGCATGTATTTGTTTACATAGACGCGTGAATCACACATATGTCTATTGGAAAAGCCACGCAACTATCTCGAAAAGTTGAATTTAGGTTATGTCTCGTCTGGGAACAAGTTTAAGTGGCAACTGCAAAATTCCAAAGAGGTAATGGATGCTAAAACAGTGACAATGCAGAGAGAGAGGTCCTCTAACACAACCATTTAAATCAAAGAAAGGCACAAAGTATGGTCGCCATTTTTTATTTGGTGTTTTGTTGAGCAAGGGTCCCTAAACACCTTTCCTTGTAGGTTGGTTGTCACCTACAAAGGGCATACAAATAGTTGGATGATGTTAGTGATTGAATAAGAACCAAAAAATCATGAATGGGGTAGGAAAATTACATGAACAAGATTAAACAGAACTAAAAAAAATAACATGAAACAATGCTTAAATAAAGCATAAAAACATCAACAAAAGACATAGGAACATAGTTCTGTTTTTTGATTGTTGGTAGAAGAGCTAAAAATGAGATATCAAAACACTTGAAGAGAAATTCTTGAGCATTGGTGCTCAAGAGCTCTAAACAAGGACCTCCTTTCTTCAATCTCCTATGCAAGATCACTCTCTCTAAAATAAGCTAAGAGAACTCTTAATAATAATATAAGTATCTCAACAATGGAATGCAGGATTGTCTTGGGACAATTTTGTGAACATAAAAATGCTTTAACTCTTATTTTCTTGGTATTCCAATGGCTTTTTTATATACAATTTTATGTCCTCTTTCCCTTCCTTAGCTCATTAATGAGAAAATGACTCAAGAGAAGGACAAGAGCATCCCTTGGAGGCTGAATATATTCAATTCAACTCGGAATCAACTTTCCTTGGGCGGTACACGTCAGGGAATCCCAACTAAATAGTTGTGAAATGGTACCAGACTGCTGACTCAGACTTTGGTTGACCCACATGACTATTGAAGCTTATCCATGCTTTGGTTTGAGTCAGCAGTCCGTGATGTGGAGCTGAAAACTTGGTGAAATTTTGCCAAAAATGAGAATTTTAGAATTTTCATGATCTAGAATTCACCCTCAAACAAGTGACCGAGGGAAAATCATCATAACTTTCTCTTCACACACGAGATTGGAATTTCATAAAATGTGAAAAAAAAGACAATGGACTATAGTTTTTGTGTATCAATTTTATGGAAGAATTCAGTAATAGTGACACATGGCATTATGTAAAAGTTCTCTCTATTGAACTAGTCCATAATCAAGTTATTGTGGGAGATTTGATATAATATTATCTTGAAGAACCCAATTGTGGTCTGGCTTATGGCATTGGAAAGAAGACTCACAGGGCTACCACGAGCAGGAATTTCAGACATTGGAGATCTGAAATTACAGAGTTACAGTCATTTAAGTATCACTCTCCTAAAAGCAAGAAAAATGTGTGTATTTTTTTTTTCAATTGCATAACTTATCTTTGAAAAATCAGTTTGAAGTGATTAAAGGAGCATAGTTAAGCATATATATCATTGTTTGATTCCAAAATTCCTCGAAATAAAAAAAAATGGACATACCTAGTAAGCAGATAGAAAGCTCTTCTATGACACATGAAGAAGAGGAAGAAATTTAGCATGATATATCAATTTTACGAAACCAAGGGCAACAAATTTCGTTCTCACAAAAGTAACAAAAAGAGAATTGGAAGTTGTTGGGATTGGGTCCCCTGGGTTAGTTTGGGGTTAATATAACACAAAATTTTGGTACAATTTGTAAATAATGTAAATTCTCCGCAATTTGTGGATGTGGAGCGCGTAGGTGAATAGGAGTCAAAGGGGCTTAGCCACTTGTTTTGGATAAGTTTTGAGTCGGTTTTGAGATTCACCCATGGTCTGTGGACCATGGCATTATATGAAAAAGAATATAAATAGGTGTCTTAGAGAGTCTAAGGCAGTAGTAGAACTAGATGGAACTAAGATAGAGAAGAAAGGAAGATAGAAGAACGAAGGGCTCGAAAGGGCTTAGAAGAGGAAAGGCTCTGCAACTGAATGGGTAGAGGCCTAGGTAGAAGTACGCAACTAACTGTGTGGGCCCCTGCGACTATGTGTGTAGGGAAGTTTTGAGTATGTAATCTTGAATCAAAGATCAATAAAGATAGTTTTCCAAAGAATTCCTAAGTATTTCTGGTTATCTTTGTTAATGTTATATGATGCTGATGAATGATTTGTTTTATGAGATATTGATTGAATGTTACGCGATTCTGTTGAATAAGTATTAATAATGCACGCAATTCATGTTTAGTTACTTTCATGAAGACCATATTGACTTCTCTTATGTTTACTGATGAATTAAGTAAATTTTCGCAAACACTAATTTAAGACAACTCTCTCATGCATATAAGTAGGAAAATTTACTATTAAAGGTCTGCAAGGACTGATCGTAGACTTTTGCGAAGGTTTGAAGGCTATTTTAACAAAGTTGTAGCAACGTGCCCTAATATTTTATCGATCTACGTGAAGTCATATATAAGGTGCTGAAAGAAATCACACTAGTCCCTGGATGCGGAAAATTGGTTCTTGGATCCCCCCATACTGCTTCGGGTGAGATTGCAGCTTGTGCTACATAGGTTGTTGCTGAAAGAGCCAGTAGTGTAGGGTTTTGTTGGTTGGTAAAACTAACTCTAAACCTGGGTTAGGACCCCCTAAGCTAACAAATGGTTCTGTTGCCAGGACATGATCTGCTTGAAAGAGATGTGATGTTGCATCATTGGAATCCGACCAAGAAAGAAATTGAAAAGTGGTTGGATCAAAAGATTCACAAGTTCGTGGTGCAAGATAACAAGAATCCGCACTTGTTGAAGGAAGAGTGGTTGGATAGGTATATGTATACGGAGATACACGAGATCTTCTTCTGCACCTTCCCCATTGAGCTGCATGAGTGGTTAGCTATACTGATAGATAGTCAAGGAAGGTGGAAGCTCGATAGTCCTATAGTGTGGACTCCAGAATTAGTGCGACGACTAGAAACCCTTGAAAACAAGATCACGTGGGCTATCGATCATTGGCTCGATTGAATTCTAGGGGGATTTTTTATATAATTTTCATTGATACCTCAGTCAGTTATAGCGAAGCAGAGCAACAGTTTTTCAAAGGACCGTGAGGTAAGTATTTAATATCATTTAATACTTGGATTAAAATGTTGTTATTTGAAAAATAGGTGATGCCATTACCTTGATGTTCAGAGCTACACGACGTGGACGATTCTTTAGAAACCATGAAGGATCAGTACTAGAATATAGTCCATTGATTCGACCTCCTTCAAGTGACGATGAAGGGGAGGGGTAAACTACACCATGAAGCACTGTTCAGCTAATCACTCTGGGGATTCCTCGAGAAAATCATCCTTCCACTCCACCTCCACCCCCACCTCCACCGCATACACCTTCGCCCACACCTCCACCACTACCATTCAACATGGCAATGCAATGAAGATTCTGATTTTCAAAGGCATAGGAAGTGAAGATGCATAGCAGTTCTGGTTTGTTGCAAATGTTGTATGGACAACACAACAAATTACTGATGACAATATAAAGAAGGCACAGTTGGTTACCACTTTGCAGGATCATGCGCTAACTTGGTACATTAAGTATTGTTCTGATAATCCTCTTGCAATGCTAGTAGAGACTAAGGCAACTTTAAACAAAGAGTTTAGTAAGCCTAAGTCTGACTCACAATCAGTAATTGGATTTAAAGAAATCATGATGAGGGTCGATGAGACACCCTGGGAATTTGATCAAAGGTTGAAGTGTCAGATCATAGAAGCTAACATGCAGATCACAAATAGCCAGCATCGTGAATGGTTTATAGCGTCGCTCTTACCCCACTTGAGAATTTGTCTATCATAGTAGAAGATAGAAACATAGGTAGAAGCCTTGGAAATCACGATGAGACTGCATGCATCACCTATTCAGGATACAAACCTGGGAGTACAACATATCCACTCACAATTAGCAAGCTTACACTTAGAGTTACAGAGTTTGAAGAAAGATAAGGAGACTAAACTAGAAGTGTGCACAGAAGTTTGGTGTTTAAAGGCAAGGGCCATGGCCACGATAATGATCACTGTCCTTTGTGTGTGAATTATGTTACAGGAGGGGGGCCAATTCCCTTGAAGCTAGAAGCTCTAGCAGGGACGAGAATGGGGGTTTGTTATAGACAATTTTGTGCCCTACAACTCCAAGCATGAAATGTCCATAAACCAAGGGCTCTTAAGTCCCTAATAGTGTTGTTCTAACCCCTAAAGTAACAAGGTCAACAGATTACAGCTTCTCCCAGAAGTTCTCCACCAGAAACTTCTCAGAATTGGTCAAAACAGGATCATTTCAGCTGCTCCACTGGCTAAGTGCGTTGCATTGCACCTAAATACACTGTGAGGGTGCGTTGCATTTCAAAACTCCCTTCTGTAGGGTGCGATGGGCGAGAAATGACAAATGGCAGTGTCATTCCACGAGGTGGAGAGGTAAAGGAAGCTTCCAGAATCTTCTCCTGTGACACTTGCCTCACTAAATTCGACCAAGGATGAGTAAGAGGCCCTCAGTCTCCAAGTGGAAGCAAGAACTGACAGAGAGAAGACACTAATCAAATCACAAGTTGACTCATCCTCCTTACAGATATCTATATATGGATCCCTCATCCCAGAGATCCAGAGGCTGGAATTTTGCATATTGTAAGGAATTGTTGTTGGTTTCTAGAGACAAACATCAGATTGTTGGGTGATTTATGCTTTGTTTGAGGTGAAGAGGGGCTTCTTTGCTGGGAGGTTGTGCTGGGTCGGAACCACTAGTTGTAACTCCTCCTGGATCTTTTCTTGTTTATCAATAAAAACTATTGATCCGGATTTAAACAGGAACGCAACAAATTACAGAGATAACCATATACACAAAGATGCAGCGGAAATAATACTTCATTTCATTAATGGAAAATACTGAAATATGCTTACAATCAGAAATGGAAATAAACCAGCTAGGGCGATGGTAGCTTATCTCTGAGAAGAGATGTGATGGCTACATGCCTCTGAACTGTGTTACAATGAGGCTCGAAGGCCTATTTATTGTTAAGAAACAATGGAAAACCCTTAACATTCCAAAACCTAACCCTAGGAGATGAAACGCCAAACTATGGGCCCCGTTTGGGGGTAAGTTGGTGCATCAACTTCCCGGGGTCGTAACTTTGGCACATGATCTCCGTTTGATGCGTACAATAGCTCATTAGAAAGATCTATCCAAGCACTATCATTGTTGGAACGGGCAACATCGGTCCATTCCATGGACCCATGTTGCCCCCAGATTCCCCAAAAAATGTCGTTTAGGGCCTCAAAACGGCTCCGGAAGTTCAGGACCCGAAAAACTGCTAAAAATAGTAAGTTGTGCTACAATTAAGGAAACTGAAAATGCTGAGAAAGACAATGGTGGGGGTCCAGGTGGACTTGGCAGGTGGGCACCAATATCCACCTGGATCATTCCTCCCCCCTTAGGAAGCAATGGTCCCCATTGCGTTGAGTTCCTCCATGAGATGAGGAAACTTCTGCTGAACTTGTTCCCTGGTGAGCCACTTGCCCTGCTGAAGGAGTTGGCCTGCTTTGACAACTCGATACAGTTGGATATTCTGTTGGCGAGTGTTCTTGATCTGTGTGTCCATGATCCGATCAGTTGCAGATTTTTCCATGCAATCTGGATTTAATTCTGTGGGTTTGAGCTGTTCTGCAATGTCGGATGTGTCTAGCAATGGTGGAAAGTATGGCCGAAGGCGGTCCACATTGAACACTGGGTGCAGGCCAAGGAATGGGGGAATGCTGAGCTCAAATGCATTGTCTCCCATAGCCTTAGTAATGGTGTAAGGACCATATCGGAGTGGTCTCAATTTCCGATAGGCTCCAGTAAGGCGTTCCTTTTGCAAATGCAACCAGACTTTGTCGCCCACCTGAAACTTGTGTGGCACCCGATGTTGATCATGTCGCTGCTTGTACTTGGCATTTGATTTCTCAAGAATGTCATGGACCTGCTGGCGAATATGTTGGATGCGCTCAATGAAGTTGGTGGCCTTATCTGTTTCGGACTGGACATGAGCTGAATTCATGTGAGTAGCTGCAAGTGGCATGGCCACATCAATGGGGCATAGTGGCTGGAATCCCAAACCCACCTGAAAAGGGCTATGGCCAGTGGAGCTGTGAAGAGCTCGGTTGTAGCTGTGCTGAACATAGGGGAGGCTCTCGTCCCATGTGCGTGGATGCTTTGAGTTATACATGCGCAGAATGTGCACAATCATCCTATTGACAACCTCTGTCTGGCCATCAGTTTGAGGATGGAAGGCTGTGGACTTCGTGAGTTTGGTGTCCAGCATTGACCAGAGACTGGACCAAAATGTGCTGAGAAACCAACTGTCCCGATCTGAGATGATAGACTGTGGGATCCCAAAGTGCACCCACACTCGTTTAAAGAAGAGTTTAGCAGTGGCTTCTGCTGTGATATTCTTCTTGCAGGCCACCATAATGGCCATCTTCGAGAACCTGTCGACGACCACAAAAACACAGTCATTTCCATGCTTAGTGGAAGGAAGGCCTGACATGTAATCCATGGAGATGGATTCCCAAGGTCGACTAGGGGTAGGCAACGGGGTATAGAGGTCGTGCTTCTTAATGGTCGGTTTGGCAATGGCACAAGCAGTACATGATCGGATGTACTTCCCAACATCTTGTCGAAGATTCGGCCAATAGAAATAATTTTGCAGTACTGCCACTGTTTTCTCGACCCCGAAATGCCCAGCAGCCCGACTGTAGTGTGCTTCCCAAATCATCTTGGCACGCTCGCTTGAAGGAACACAAAGGTGACCGAGGTGGCATAATAGGGCATCCTGGAGGTGAAAATCTACAACCTGCCGACCCTCCAAGAGTGTCTGGTATGTGTGGCCGAATTCTGGGTCGCTTTTGTAGAGAAGTGGCCAATCAGAAGTCTCGTGCCCACAAGAGTTGAGCACGGTGGTTAGCGCCATGATCGGTGGTCGACTGAGGCAATCTGCAACATTATTGGTGCTGCCCTTTTTATACTTGATATTCAAGTGAAACTGTTGCAGGTATGTAGACCACTTCTGATGGCGATCATTCTGCAATTTCCCTTGGGTCTGTATGAACTGCAGAGGTCGGTGGTCTGTGTGGATGACCGTTTCTTCCCCAATATGTAATGCTTCCATTGTCGGCAGGCCTGTACAATGGAATACATCTCTTTATCATAAGTGGGGTACTTCCGGACTGTGTCTGAAAGTGTTTCACTGTGATATGCCACTGGATGTCCATGTTGAGTAAGGACTGCCCCAATAGCATAGTCAGAGGCATCTGTCTCGACCTCAAATGGTTGTTGTAAATCTGGTAACGCGAGCACTGGTGCCGTGCAGAGGCGATCCTTCAACTCCCTGAATGCCTTCTGTTGAGATTCAGACCAAAAGAATTTTGCTTTCGCCCCGCCCTTGGTGACTTGACTCAAGGGCCAAGAAATATGAGAAAACCCCAACACAAACCTGCGGTAGAAGTTGGCAAGACCTAGAAAGCTGCGGAGCTCTGTTAGAGTGGTTGGAGAGGGCCAATCCCGAATGACTTGGATCTTGGCTGGATCGACATGCACCCCCTGTTCATCAATGATGTATCCCAGATACTGAACCTGGGTCATGCCAAAAGTGCATTTCTCCAAATTGGCACATAGCTTGTGTTGCCGCAGTGTTTGGAGAACCTGTCGGATGTGGTGGAGGTGCTCTTCCCAACTCTGGCTGAAGATCAGAATGTCATCCAAGTATACTACTACAAAGGAGTTGGTGAATGGCCGCAAGATGTCATCCATTAGCCTCATAAAGGTTGCAGGAGCATTCGTCAATCCGAAAGGCATGACCAACCATTCGAAGAGGCCCTCCTTGGATTTGAAGGCAGTCTTCCACACATCGGAGGGTTCGATTGGTACCTGGTGATATCCTGACTTCAGATCGATCTTGCTGAAATATTTCGCCCCCTTTAGTTGGTCTAGGAGGTCATCAATCCGCGGGATCGGGTACCTATTACGGACAGTGATCTTGTTCAGCGCCCGATAGTCAATACAGAGTCTCCACGTCCCATCCTTCTTCTGTACCAACACGATCGGGCTCCCACAGGGCGATGAACTCGGACGGATGTGACCTTTCTGCAGGAGCTCCTGAATCTGCCTCTTGATTTCATCATTCTCCAGAACGGAGCGCCGATAAATTGGTCCATTGGGTAGCGGCGCACCTGGGGTCAGATCGATGGAGTGCTTGACTTGACAGTGCAGAGGAACCCCTGTCGGGGAGGTGAAGATGTCCTCGTACTCCTCCACAATCTTGTCCATCTGTAGTTGTCGTGCAGAGGGCCCCGTTTGGAGGCCGCGGCCACTGTCTTCTTCTTTCCTTGAGGGCGTATCATCAGGAAAACAAATTTCCTGGTTTTGGAAATGATCTTACTGCATTGTTTTGCAGTAATCAAAGAGAGGGCAGCAGGTGGTGCTACCTCTGGTATCCTGAACAACTTATTTCCCAATGTAATAATAACAGCACGGGGACTTGATTCATACACAGCATGTCGCTTCCACAAGTATGGTTGTCCTAGTAATACATCACAAACTTCAAGGGGAGCAATGTCACACAATACCTCATCCGTGAAGGGCTTGATGTTGTATGGAAGGCGACACTGCTGGCTCACGCGAAGATCTCGTCCTTGGTGAAGCCACCCAATGGTGTATGGTTGTGGATGTGCTGTGGTCGGTAAGCCCAACCGCTTCACGACCTCTGCCGAAATGAGGTTCTTTTGACTTCCGCTATCAACAATGAACTGTATCGGGGAGCCCTTTACCCACATCTGGGAGTGGAAGAGACGCTCCTCCTCCTCTGGATCTTCGGGTTCATTTTTCTGGATCTTTGCGGTAGCAACAGTGGCGCTGGGGTCCGCATCAATGATCTGCTTCCCTTTTTCATACCCCTTATCGGGTTCTGACTCAGAGTCGGAACATGCATCTGATTCTGAAACCTTTAGCTCAGCCACCAGTGACTGCTTGGCCCGACACTCACTTGTGTTGTGAGTGGAGCTCTTATGGAACTCGCACCATTTTCCAGTGTCCTTTCTCGGCTTCGCGGCGCTGTTCTTTGCTTGCAGCTTCGGCTGGTTGTCTTGGGTTGTCCCGCCTTGGCTTTGTCCTTTGTTCTGTGGTTTAGGGGCACCTTTCCCCTGCTTTGGATTCGCAGATCCAAAGTCTCGCTTCTTTTGTTTAAACTTCTGCTCGACCTTGACGGCATACCGGTATGCTGCGCCGAGCGAGGGGATGTTTAGGAATTGTATTTCTTCCTGGATGTACTTGTGCAGGCAGCCACGGTATTTGAGTATCAAATGTTGCTCCGAATCCTTGATACCCAACTTTGTGCGAAGGGTATGGAAAAGATTGGTGAACTCCGGCACGTCTTGGTCCCTTCCCTGCCGCAGCGTGGTCCACTTTATGTATTCATCCTCATAGCTCCCGACAGGGTAGTACTGCTCCTTGATGGCATCCCGGAACGAATCCCAGGTGGGTGCGGCTGAAAATAGTGAGCCAGTACTTTCATCCTTCTACTCGCAGTAGGTTTCCCACCAGTCCTTAATGTGGGGGCTGCTTTGAGGAGAGCAAAAACAATCTTTTCCCGACTCGAAAATTCATGAACAGAAAAATAGCCCTCTAGCAGATTTAACCATTTATCTACAGCATCTGCATCTATCTGACCCTCGAATATGGGGATTTCAAAATTAACTTGTACCTTAAAGGGTGTGGCGTTTCCAGAGTAGCTGCTGGAAGCCGATGCGTTGCTTCTGGGTAGCCGCTGAAGGATCTGAGCAAAGTTGTCCATCATCGTATTCCGTTGTCGCTCGAGGGCTTCTTCGAGCAAGATTTTGATGGGATCTCCTGCCCCCTCGTCTTTCTTCTCGTCCGCCATGGGAGGCCGTCGGGATTTGCGAGGCTGGTCTTGCAAAGGTTCAACCAGTTCAAGCCCTAACTCCTTATATCCCGACCTTGTTGGGGACATGCAAAGAAAAACAGAGAAAAAGCAGACCGCTCTGATACCACTGATCCGGATTTAAACAGGAACGCAACAAATTACAGAGACAACCATATACACAAAGATGCAGCGGAAATAATACTTCATTTCATTAATGGAAAATACTGAAATATGCTTACAATCAGAAATGGAAATAAACCAGCTAGGGCGATGGTAGCTTATCTCTGAGAAGAGATGTGATGGCTACATGCCTCTGAACTGTGTTACAATGAGGCTCGAAGGCCTATTTATTGTTGAGAAACAATGGAAAACCCTTAACATTCCAAAACCTAACCCTAGGAGATGAAACGCCAAACTATGGGCCCCGTTTGGGGTAAGTTGGTGCATCAACTTCCCGGGGTCGTAACTTTGGCACATGATCTCCGTTTGACGCGTACAATAGCTCATTAGAAATATCTATCCGAGCACTATCATTGTTGGAACGGGCAACATCGGTCCATTCCATGGACCCATGTTGCCCCCGGATTCCCCAAAAAATGTCGTTTAGGGCCTCAAAACGGCTCCGGAAGTTCAGGACCCGAAAAACTGCTAAAAATAGTAAGTTGTGCTACAATTAAGGAAACTGAAAATGCTGAGAAAGACAATGGTGGGGGTCCAGGTGGACTTGGCAGGTGGCCACCAATATCCACCTGGATCAACTATTTGAGTTCTCCTCCATGCTTTTGTATCATTGATGCTCGTTATATTTGTATGGTTAACTTAAATCTGATCCTAAGTTGTTTATGAATATAGATCCATGTCTTTGTATAATTCTCTTCTTCTGTGATCTTACAGGTACTTTGTGAAGCTGGGCATGCAAGGGAGCAGGTAGTTGGAGACTATCAAAGAAGAGAGGGATTGGATCAAAGGATTAGCGCAAGACACAGGTTGGTTCTTTCTATTCCTCTCTATCTATAATTCATAAAGGAAATACAAAAGTAGTTTTTCTCTGTTTGTTTCTAAGGTAGCTGTCACACCTTAGTGGGATAGAGCAGTTCTAAATAGACACTTTTCCCTCTAACAAAATCGCGACTCCACTGGGGACAGTCTAATTAGTTTGTTTGTGTATCATTCTTTGTTGTTTGTTTCATAAACTTATAAGTAGCTTTCGAACTGTATTTGCCATAACAAATGAAAAGTAGATAACTGCTGCTTCGATCCATTCACTGGATCTGTTTATGATTTAAACAGCTGATTCACAAGCTATATGATTGCCTTTGTGATAGCTCTTAGATCCTCCTTAGATCTACCCCTGATTGTTGCGTTACTGATTTCTTTTTACTCGGCCAAAAACCAAGGACTGAACTGCAAACTGTGACCCAGAACCCGAACAGAGTCTCGTTTCTGGCCCAGCGTAGGTACTGTTCAGAGATCCTAAATTTCAGCGCACTTCCCGAAGGGGCAACCTGCGCTGCATTTCAGATTCTCTGTGTTACAAGTGCGCTGATCATACTAGCTCTGTGCAGTTGTGGTTCTTGTGCTTCATTCTTTCCAGTTCTATCCCTGAATTTTGCTGCCTGTGATCAGGATATGTCTGTTTGAAACCTCTTTTCCTTGCTGTTATTCCGCCTCCTTGGTACAAAAGAACTGTAGATGTTTTTGTGTGTTTGTTGAGTCGTTTACAGTTTTCCATTGCAAAAGTAGAATAGTCGTACTATCCTCCTTTGATTTGAATCTGTCGCAAGTGTCGATTTCGATCATAGGAGAAAGTTTGATTGTTGTTGATGGTCGATTATACTGTTATTATTGCCTTTGGTATAAATTTGTAATCTTCTAGTGTCAAGAACGAGTGTTCATTTCAAAATCGTAAGGTGTCGTAATCATCTCTGTTTTTTATTTCGAAAAAGAGCTTGTTTATATTTGTCGCTTGAAAAGAAATTCAGATTTGTACATCAACTTTCTTTTTAGCATCAATACTAAGAAAGTAGAAAACAATACATGCATGTGCATTTGCATATAGACAGTCTGTTTGGCTTGATTTAGGAAAGTGCATTTACAGTGTGCTCTTTTCTCTTTGTGAAAAGATTCTTTCTTTCTTTTCCCCTAGTAGCTAGAATTTTCATTGCACAAAAGAGATAAAAGTTTGTTTATCATCTTTAGATTGTATTTTAGGAATTACATCTACATCTCGTGGTGAACCCAAAAGGCAAACTTCATAAACAAGATCAACTTAAAATAAATTCAATGAATCTAACAACGCTTCGGAACTTAACGCACAACATTTAGAGGTCTAGGCTAGAGACGTATTCCGGCGTCGTAAAGCCTGGTAACTGTTGTCCTCACTGATGGTTGGGTGATTCCTCCACTTTGAGACGATAAGTGCCAGTACGGACTTGTGCTCCCACGTACCGTCGAGTATATTTTGGGAGACCCCTATAGGCTTAAATCCTTTATCCTTAGGAAGCCGTGTCTACCGCCCTATCGATCGCAATGCACTGAACACAGCATTCGGGAAGATTGACTGTTGTACCGTAAAAAGTATTCTGCAGTTTTGCGATTGGTTTGGTACTCCCTCTACCTAGACCTCCAGAGCAGTCCCTTTTGTTCCTTTTCAGACTCCTTAACGGAAAAGGTCCATCTGAGCACTTGTCACTTCAGGCTCATTAAAAATCGAAGGCGACTAGAGTCATCTTTTGTTTTTTCTCGACTCTTAAAAAGTAAAAGAACGAGTTGTGTCAAAGCATCTAAAATTCATTTAATTCGGAAACATAATTCCCCTTTATTTTAGTTGATCGAGTAATCTACAATCGTGGAAGAAATTCAATTGAAACCCCGTCGTTCGCGGAGGCTTACGAGTCAACCGTCTTTGTCTCTGGAATCAAAACCAGTACGGACAAAGCGAACTCGTTTAACCGGTTCCAAATCTCCTATTAAAGTTAGAAAAAGTGTTCCAACGACATCAGAAACTCTGGTTACTCCAAACATTTCTGGAATCCCTGCCTCTACAGAAGAACTTCAGCAGCCACAGAAGGACAGTGATACTGATCCTAGTCTTAGAGTAAACACTTGTGTTACCGAACCAGTTCCATCTACAACCGGTTCGGAGAGTCTTACTCTTCAAACATCTGTCGCTGCCGATTTCACACCTTCTTCGGCACCAGAAATATTTTATGGACCTGACGGTCTTCCCCTTCCACCTTGTCTGATTGCCATAGAAGAAATTGTAGAAGATCCTCAAACAAGTACTCCAACGAAATTTGGAGTCAGGATCATTCTATATCCTTCTTCTTCAGAACTTAGTCTACCACTAGCGGAAGCTCCTGTAGAATCGCTAGGTAATCTTTTGGATAGACTACAAATGTCTGAACAACTGTCAACATCTAGGACTGTGTCGTCTGACACAGCGACGGCAGAACTCCCTGTTATCACTCTGACAATGTTCGCCGGTATACCATCTGTCCCGACTAGCTCTCAACCGCTACGAGGAACCCACTCAGGCGCTGTTTCGACAGTATGGTCCATTCCTGTTTGTTCATCCGGAATAATATCCGGAAACTCTTATGTTGAATCTCAACAAATTGATCCATTTGGAGGTCAATTTGGGCAGTCCGGCCCCCAAGGGCAAACAATTCCCTTGAGTTTTGGATTACCACCGTATGGGGGGCAGTATACCCTTTCATTATCCCCTCCGGGAGGATATCCATACAGGAGTTCACAACAACATTCAGGTTATACTGGAATTACCTCAAGTGGTTGGGTACCTATACTACCTCAACAACGAAGAGTTGTGTACTCAATGCAACAATGCGTACCTATGTCGAATATCTCGACTACGCCAGCTATTGTGACGGTGTCGCAAGTTCAAGCGCTGCCTGTTGTATGCCAACCTCAGGTTTCTCAAGTTGTAATGCAACAGCCCCTTGACCCTACGACCCAACCACAACCGCTGACTAGTGGAGCGACACAGGTTCATACGGGTACAATTACCCCTCATCTTGGTCAAACTGTTAGTATCGGGCAACAGCACATGGCTTCACAACCATGGCTGGTGCAATACCAACAACCGCAATTCCAACAAGTATACCATGGTTCTGAGTAGCAAATCTTTGCTAACAGTGGACAGCCGTACATTCAAAACGGTCAAAATCAACCATTTTACAATGGTCATGTCCACCAACCTTACCAAAAATACCAGTTGCAAATGCATTATGCCGGTATGCAAAGACCAACTGCTCAGGCAATCCCATCTTATCCTGGGTATGCTTCACCTAACCTGAACCAACAGTTACCCGTTGTGGCAACTTTAGAGTTACCTGATTTAAATCGATTAACAAACGATCTAATTGCTTACGCCCCTTGGTGGCCAGCGATTCCGCATAAACTTCCATCAGATATTCCTAAATTTAATGGAAATCTGGGTGAATATCCATCGAATCACGTGATGACCTTTCATCTATGGTGTTCATCAAACACCCTAAATGATGATTCGATAAGACTTCGCCTCTTTCAGAGGACGTTAACAGGTCCGGTGGCAAAATGGTACATCGAATTGCCTAGAGCTTCGTTCGACAACTTCAGTACCTTAGCCACAACCTTTTTAACCCATTTTCAATTACCAATAAGGTATGAAATGGGAACAGAACTTCTTACCAATTTCAAACAGACAACGGCCACTCACATATCTGATCATATACATGAGTGGCGACGTCGTCGTAGAATGGTAAAAACGTATGTCCCCGATCAGCTGTTAGCTGAATGGTTTATCAAGTCATTACTGCCTTCCATCACGGAAGATGTGGCAAAGGGGGGAGTCGTAACAGAAGAGCAAGTTATCGCTCGTGCGCAATATCTGGACTTGATTTACACTCAGTCCGGCACGCTCTATGATAAAATACCTGACGCCCCTAGACCGGAATTCTCAATTCCTCCTCCTCCTAAATCAAACAATGACTCTCATGCCGGCGATGGCGTGATTGGCACGACAGACACGAAATCGACAAAGGCTACATCCAAAAAGGCCCGTAAGATTTCAGGTCAAAATGCAAAAGACGAACTTCTTGCTTCGGAAGTAAATGCCGTATCGACAGATAAAGGCAAAGAAACCAAACAACCAGGAAGCAAGAAGAAAGGCAAAGGGAAGAAGAAGAAACAGGAGGAATCATCACCTGAAAAATCTTCTTCAAACCCTCCTGGAGATAGGAAACCAAAAAATCCATGCTTTATATGCGATGAGGGTCATTGGACCGCAAATTGTCCACACACGGCTGAGCTTAAGAAATTCTTCAAGAATTCGAAAACCTTCGCAATGTTAACTGATCTGTTTCCAAATCCAGGAACAAATCTGGTTGAGAGTGAAAATGCTTCCCCGTCTCAAGTGCTAATGTTGTCGATTTCAAAATAGCAAAATGATGCTTTGATATCGACAAGGAACAAGGATTATGGGAATCCACAACTATCGAACAACAAGGATAAATATCAACCAAGTAGTTTGACAACGACTTCGACAGAAGTTGTGCCACCCACCATTCCTGAATTGACGATAAAACCGCCAAAGGGAGTAGTACACAAGTCAACATTTAATCCCCGCGCTAGAGCGGCACAACATTATAACATAGTGGAAGATTTGGCCCAATCGCCATCCGCTATGTCGACTCTTGAAGTACTACAAAATTGCCCATCCCAAAGGCAGGCTTTATTATCGGCCATTGGTGGGATTGACCCAAATGATTCCAATCTTGTATCCTTCGATCATAAAGGATACGATCCTCAATTACCAGCTCAACTAGCTTTCCTTGTTCAAGTGAAAGCCCTCAACAAAACTGTTCATCAAATGATTATTGATGAGGGGGCATCTACATGCATTATGTCGATGAGTTGCTGGAAAACTTTAGGATCTCCAACCTTGTCGCGATCTTCGACGACATTAAAAGCATTCGACGGAAGGACATATACCCCATATGGTATCCTAAGTAACTTGAAAGTTGAACTAGGAGGGAAAACGGTAGAAATAGATGTTGAAGTCATCGATGGGAATCTTGATTACAACATCCTACTAGGAAGACCATGGATATATGCCATGGCAGTTGTTGTGTCGACCTATTTTAGAAAGATTGCATTTCCCTTTCAAGGAGGGATTACAATCGTCGATCAACAAAACTTCCTCCCCAATAATTCTCAAGCTACTGGAAGCATTCCCATAATCCATGGAAGCCCCCATTCGCTTCAGAATATCAGAGTAGGCCTACTAAAAGATCCTATACTAATGGGAACTTTCACTCTTCCACCTCCAATCAATCTGGCAAAAGTAGCGTCGATAGGAACCTGCAACATGATATCTTCTAAAAAGATCTCAGAAAACGATATCGACATGGATCATGCAGTGGTTTTGCCCCCAAGCCCAATGGAAATATTATAGCAATCAACGTTCCTAGCATGGTGTTATAGACATTTTTGTGCCTTACAGCTATAAGCATGAAATGTCCATAATCCAAGGGATCCAAAGTCCCTAAACATGTTGTTCCTACCCCTAGAGGAACAAGGCTAACAAACCACAGCAATTCACAGAAGTTCTCCACCAGAAACTGCTCAAAAACAAGTCAATTCAGGATCAATTCAGAGGCTCCACTAGCTGCCTACGTTGAAATGCAGAGGCTACACTAGCTAGTTGCATTGCAACGCAAGTGGAAGCACTACAGGGTGCGCTGAGCGGGAAATGACAAATGGCAAGGTCCTTTGTGCTAGGTGTAAAGACTGTGGAAGCTTCCAGAATCTTCCTCCATGACACTTGCCTTGATGAGTTCGACTAAGTGATGAGTAAGAGGCTCTTAGTCTCCAAGTGGAAGCAAGAACTGACAGAGGGAGAGGACACTAGTCAGATCTCAAGCTGACTCATCCTCTCTCCAAACATCTATATATGGATCTCTCCTCCATGAGATCCAGGAGGTTGGAATTTTGTTATTGCAAAGAATTGTTGTTGGTTTGAGATTGGAATCATTGGGTGCTTAATGCTTTGAAGGGAGGTGAAGAAAGGATTTCATTCACTGGGAGGTAGATGCTGGATTGGAACTCTCTTGGTTGTATCTCCTCCTGAACCTTGTTATTCATCAATAAAGCTATCTTGGTTTCTCCTATATACTGATGTATCTTTGATGTATGATTGCATTAGTATGTTTAGTTTATTTCTAATCCTGAACTAGTTATGAATATGAATCTATGTCTTTGTGTAGTGTTCTCTTCTTGTGATCTTGCAGGAACCTGTTGAAGCTGGGCGAGCGAGAAGGCAAGTAGCTGGGAACTCTCAAAGAGAAGAGAAACCGGATCGAGGGACAAATGGAAGACACCGGTTAGTCCATCCATCTCTCTTCATTCTTAATTCATAAAGGAAGAATACTAGAATAGTTGTTTCTGTTTGTTGCTAAGGCACTGTCACACCTTAGGTGGATAGGATCATCCTGCATAGGCATTTTTCCCCACAACAAATTGGCGACTCCGCTGGGGAGATCTGTTTAGTCATTTTATTTGTGTCTCTATCATTGTTTGTTTCATAGACTCAAGAGCAGCAATCGAACTGCATCTGCTATTTTCAGATGCAAAGTAGACAGCTGCTGCTTTGATCCAATCACTGGATTTGTCTATGATCTGAACAATGGACTCACAAATGATTTGATGATCCTTTGTGATAGATCTTAGCCCTCCTTCAAATCATCCCTTTGATTGTACCTTGCTTGTTGCTTTTATTTGGCCTGAAACCGTAGATTAATCAGCAAACCGTGACCCAGAACCCAGAGAAGAACTCTCGTTTCTGCTCCAGCGCAGGCTCTGTGAAGAGACTCTGCATTTCAACACAGTTCCCGTGAAGGCTACCTGCGTTGCAATTCAATTTCTCTGTTATACAGGTGCGCTGATCCAGCTTAGGCCTTGTGCAGCTGGGGTTCTCTGCTCTGTTTTGCTTTATTTTGATCTCTGATTTCTACAGCCTATAACCAGCATAGGTACCTGTCTGATAACTCCTTTTCTCTGCTTAAATTCTGCCTCCTTTTGTACAAAAAGACTGTGAGTGTTTTTATGTGTTTGTGGCGTCATTTACAGTTTTCCTTTGCAAGAGTGAAATAGTCGACCTGTAGCCCTTGATTCAGATCTGTTGATTGTGATCTTAGGAGAGAGTTCATTGGCTGTTTACAGTTGATTATACGTTTACTTTTGCTTTTGGTTTGAGTTTGTCTCTTTTAAGTGTCAAAACAAGTGTTCATTTCGAAAGTCATAAAGTGTTGTATTCTCTTCTACCCTTTCTGATTTCGAAAAAGTAAACTTGTTTGTATTTGTCATTTAAAAGCAAATTCAAAGTTGTACAAAAAGCTTTCTTTTTAGGCATCAATATTAAGAGAGCGGAAAACAAACACCTGCATTGTGCATTTGCATCTTGATAGTTTGCATGCTTGATTTAGGAAAAGTGCATTTAGAGTGTGCTGATTGCTCTTTGAGAAAAGATGGTGTCTTTCTTTTCCCTTTGTAGCTAGGATTTTCATTGTTGAAAAAGAGATAAAATTTGCTTATCATCTTTTAGATTGCATTTAGGAGTTGTATCTACATCTCGTGGTGAACCTCAAAAGGCAAACTTCTAAGAAAGATCAACATAAAATAAACTGAATGAACTTAATAACGCTTTGTAACATACCGCACAACATAGAGGTCTAGGCTAGAGACGTGTTCCGGCGTCGTAAAACCTGGTATCTGTTGGCCTCGCTGATGGTTGGGTGATTCCTCCTAAGGGACCAAAAGTGCCAGTACGGATTGTGCTCCCACGTACCGTCGCGTATATATTGGGAGACCCCTATAGGCTTAAAACCTTTATCCTTAGGAAGCCGTGTCGACCGCCCTACTGATTGCAATGCACCGAACACGGCATTCGGGAAGATTGACTGCTGTACCGTAAAACGTATTCTGCAGTTTTGTGATTGGTTTGGCACACCCTCTACCTAGATCTCCAGAGCAGTTCCTTTTGGCCTTTTTCAAACTCTATAACGGAAAAAGTCCATCTGAGCATTTGTCACTTCGGGCTCGTTAAAACATCGAAGGCGACTAGAGTCATCTTTTGTTTTTTCTCAACTCTTTAAAATTGAAAAAACAAGTTGTGTCTAAAGCGTCATTAAAATTTATTTTAACGGAATAATAAATCACCCTTGTTCCCGCGTTGATCTTTCAGTTGGGAAAATGGAGCCCTCCAACCAAGGAATTCCCCTTGGTGGAAGTCCTAGTCCTTTCTCCTCTTGGGGAGATGTTGGAGCGCCCCATATGGCCACATTGTCACTTCCAGGACTGACAATTGGCTTGCTTGTCTGGCTCTTCTCAACTAATGTTGTTCAAAACACCACTACTCCTGAACAATCGAATCAGCAGTTAGACTAGTCCAGAGCTGCCCACCAGCCTTCCACTTCCTCTAACTCTTCTTCTCCTCCTTCCTCTTCGCGTGATGGAGCTGGCAAGGCTAAAAGCCAAGCTCCTAAGGAGAAGAAGGAAAAGAAGAAGAAATAGAAAAAGAAGAAGGAGCCAAAAGCGACTGGGGGCAAACGAATGGCATCTAACGAAAATCTACACACTGCACTGACCAGGCCTAAATCGCCATGTGTCATATGCAAGGGAGACCACTTTCACAGAGATTGTCCTTACATCCCTCGGATACTAAGGGACTGGTCTCCCTGATTGCACAATTCGGTGGCGTCAACCTCTGATAGCCATGTTGACAGCACACCGTCAACTAGTGAAAGTGAAGCCACAGGACAGAGAGGGAGAGCTAGATTTCCCTGCAAACTGTGTGAAGGCGACCATGCCATCCACCGTTGTCCCTTCTTAGACGAGGCTAAAAGAGTTTTGGAAGATCGCCCGGTTTTACCAGCGCGACTTCCTCCTGGATATCAAAAGCTCCTGCCAAGTCCTTCACCAGTTGAGAACCCGGCTGGCCCGCTCAGGTGGTCAGCCGAAGCACCTATCATTGAGGATGAACCGTCCGAATCCATACCTGACGAAAGTCAAAAGGTCGAGGCGGCAGTTGACCCGGTCTTGCCTTCAGAGGTTCTATCTTCGAATGATACCATCACAGAAGAGAATAAAGACGACACCGTCCAAATTCTCTTCATCAACACAGACTCCGACGAACAAGGGGGTAATTTTCCCATTCCTTTATCGCAGGAAGGAACTTCTTCCGAGTCATACCCGGCTGTATATTCGGTCCCACCACCAAGCAACCTAGTTGTATCCTTCGATTGGAACCAACTAGGCAGACCCCGGTTGCCAGCAAGCATACCATTCAGAATTATCGTTCAAATATACAGAATGGTAATGGTTGGCACCATCATTGATGAGGGGGCATCTGTGAGTATCCTTTCCTCTATTTCTTGGAAAGCACTTGGTTCGCCAGCGCTTTTGCCTGAAATGAGAAATCTGACAGGCTTCGATAAAGGAACCAGTCGACCTTTAGGGATTCTTCCCAATGTGCCAATAGCATTAAAAGGGAAGACCGTTCAAATGAACGTGATGGTCATTCAAGGACCCTTGGATCTTAACCTACTCCTTGGACGAGACTATATTTATTGCATGAGAGCTATAGTCTCCTCACTTTTTAGAGTAATATGTTTTCCGCATGAAGGAAGAATGGTCAAGCTCGTGGACCAACTTTCATTCCCCGGATCACGCATCGCAAATAGTCATATACCATCTCTAAATGGTCTCTTCACTCAAGAAATGTCTCAACCCACGGTCCGTCCTCCTGATGAGCGCGAGTAATACGGGAGGATATGACTGGAACCCAGGGAGCATGCGTCCTGGTCTGCTTCAGCAGGAAAACTTTGGGTATAGAGTAGGTTTCCGTGGGAGAATATGACTAGTCTGTACCCCATCTGTGGTTGGAAGAGGGGTTATTCTAGAATAAGATTCTCTTGTCAAAGTTATGTGTTTGGCGCTCACCTTTGTCTATTTCGGTAGACATCGCCGAAGAAGTGTTTTGTTTGGGGTGCAAATAGAACAATCTTTGGGTAACCTGTAAGAGGTAGGCCTCTCTCGGTAAAACAAATGTTTTGGCGGAAGATGAAGTAGGGGTAACCTTGAAACTCTGTTTTATGCCTGGGGGCATGCAAACCTTTTGGAGTGCAAGCAAGGGGCGGCTATTTATTTTTTAAATTTTTAGGTCCTCCCTTTAAACCTGTAGGTCTAACCCTTTAAACTCGTAGGATTAGTCATTTCCGAACTTGCATAACGAAAGGATGCGGGGCATAGCTTTGTAAGGCGCAAGCTCCATAAAAAATGGAATCTTATATGAGACATTCTTATCATATGACTGGATTAATCGAGCAGTTTTAGCACACAGTTCATGCTCGTTAAAAAATAAATGCAAGATCCGAGCAGTTTTAGTGCATAGTTCATGCTCGTTAAAAAATAAACATAAGATCGAGCAAATGTTTCCACCCGCGTTTAAGCTCATTAAAAAATGAACTATTCCGGTAAATAACCACCGTGAATGTAATGTCATCATCCATTAAAGCCTTGGTCGTGTTTGCCCATCACCTCCACTTTTCCATTGGCCGATCATTCACCTCCATATGATTGTTTACCCATTTTGAGGAATAGTTGCGAAGAGTGATTTCACTAGCCATCCTTGTGACACTGCCGTGATTTGGAAATTCCAATCCTTCCCTGGAATCAGCTGCTACCCTTTTTATCACTCGTTCCTCAAAAGACGAGTCTTCTTTAAGCTCTTTTCATCTGACTCGTGAAATATGAAAAGATTGCCGAGTTTTGGCCTTCTAGCTCGATAAAGTGACCGGAAGAGCTATCCCTCCTCTAGATTTTAATCTTTTTGGACCTGAGGGATTATTGCACAAAAAGATCGAGCGCTTGTTTTATTCGGCTCGTTAAAGATATCGAAAATTCATCCCTTCTGTATTGTTTTATACTTTTCCGGACTTAAGGGATTAGATGACGAAAAAGGACTTTTGGAGTTAACGTTACGTACCTTTTCAGACTCTCTAAAAATGAAAAGGACCGAGTTATCCTTGTCATTAGACTTGTTAAATGCATGAAATAGCGACAAACTTGTCTTTAGACGAGAACGAGTTTCACTATCGCTAGGCTCGTTAAAACATAGCGATGGGCTTGCCCGAAGGGCAAGTTATAGAACAAGCATATGTTATCCTCCTCAAGCTTGACAAAAATAAAGAGGTACTGGTCAGCAATGACTGGGGAAAAATTGGGAGAAACTCAAGAAAACTTTGATGGTAGCAAGTCGCTCTTGAACATGACACTTTTCCTCCGTACCACAATCGGGTTGGGTTGTTTCATTCACCGGTCACATCGCCATGGTCTCGCCATACCATCCATATTTTGGGTAATGCTACCGATCCATCGCATAAGTGTCGCCATATGTTCAAGAGAAGTCGTTCAGAGAAGTCACCTGTGTCCCATCCACTACCATACATTATACTCTTTCATGACCGCCACCCTGAATCATATGTCATCAGATCGTTTTTACCTCCATCAAAATCATTAGCTCCGTTCCGTGTCATTGATGTGGGATTCATTAAGGCCCTCCTTTGACGGATCACTTCTTGTCGACATCAGCTCATTATCCAAGAAGTTGATCTAGGAACACCCCCTTCAGTACTTTGAAGCTTGCATGCCTCAATGGCAAGTTTCTCACTTCCGGCGACAGGTACACATCAATGACCTTCGACCGAAAGATTTTGCGTGGTGTTCGACGCCAAGTCCTCTATTCACACCACGTGAATTGTACTGCAGTACCTTGAGGGTCATCTTCATTATTGGTGATTCCTCTCGCGCTTGTTAACAGTTTACATCATTGACTAGTAATCAAGCGATGTCTTTCCATGTTCGACTTCAGAGCAATTCTCACATGGATCGACTTGTACTTAGAGTGAAGATCGGACGAGATTGAAGACCTTGGATCTAGTTTCATCCATCCGGGCTGCGATATATATTCAGAAAATAAAGACATAGAAATGTACAGCTTTACAGCACAGATAATCATCCTACCAAAAGGATGATGGCTCTATCAGAATCATCAGTCTATCATCAGACGATTGTCTATTATATGTACATGAAAATGAATTTATAAAGCTGAGCATGGGAATGCCCGCCTCAGCTAGATCGTGAAAAAAAGTATGAAAATAATGTATTGTATTGTATTGTATTGTATTACAGGTCTCCTCCCAGCATTGAATGAACTTCGGATCCTCCTAATAAAGCATTTCACCTGATAAACGGCCTCATACTTTAGGGGGCAACTGTTATAGACATTTTTGTGCCTTACAGCTATAAGCATGAAATGTCCATAATCCAAGGGATCCAAAGTCCCTAAACATGTTGTTCCTACCCCTAGAGGAACAAGGCTAACAAACCACAGCAATTCACAGAAGTTCTCCACCAGAAACTGCTCAAAAACAAGTCAATTCAGGATCAATTCAGAGGCTCCACTAGCTGCCTGCGTTGAAATGCAGAGGCTACACTGGCTAGTTGCATTGCAACGCAGGTGGAAGCACTACCAGGGTGCGCTAAGCGGGAAATGACAAATGGCAAGGTCCTTTGTGCGAGGTGTAAAGACTGTGGAAGCTTCCAGAATCTTCCTCCATGACACTTGCCTTGATGAGTTCGACTAAGTGATGAGTAAGAGGCTCTTAGTCTCCAAGTGGAAGCAAGAACTGACAGAGGGAGAGGACACTAGTCAGATCTCAAGCTGACTCATCCTCTCTCTAAACATCTATATATGGATCTCTCCTCCATGAGATCCAGGAGGCTGGAATTTTGTTATTGCAAAGAATTGATGTTGGTTTGAGATTGGAATCATTGGGTGCTTAATGCTTTGAAGGGAGGTGAAGAAAGGATTTCATTCGCTAGGAGGTAGATGTTGGATTGGAACTCTCTTGGTTGTATCTCCTCCTGAACCTTGTTATTCATCAATAAATCTATCTTGGTTTCTCCTATATACTGATGTATCTTTGATGTATGATTGCATTAGTATGTTTAGTTTATTTCTAATCCTGAACTAGTTATGAATGTGAATCTATGTCTTTGTGTAGTGTTCTCTTCTTGTGATCTTGCAGGAACCTGTTGAAGTTGGGCGAGCGAGAAGGCAAGTAGCTGGGAACTCTCAAAGAGAAGAGAAACCGGATCGAGGGACAAACGGAAGACACCGTTAGTCCATCCATCTCTCTTCATTCTTAATTCATAAAGGAAGAATACTAGAATAGTTGTTTTTGTTTGTTGCTAAGGCACTGTCACACCTTAGGTGGATAGGATCGTCCTGCATAGGCATTTTTCCCCACAGCACATGGGAGGCAAACCCAAATCAACGCTCATCGAGCGTTTGGATAGATAGGTCTAGAGAATATGGTACCCCTTCAGATCCTTGGTCGCGAGTGCATGCCACCGACGAAGGGATTGTCCAATCTATGGTAACTGAAGGGACACCATGGAATGATTCCCACCATCGTTCCCTTCTTCCGGATTGTGGAGAAGATAATCAAGATGACCTGTATCACCCTTCAGTTTTTTAATTCCTATCAAATACTGTAAACACGGTGGTGTTGCACGGAATGGGTCCATCTGGCGGACAAGATAGACCTTCCTAGAATCTAAAGAAGACCTAACGACAAGCAAACCAACCAGACACTATCTTTCTCTAAATATGCTTCAATAAACAATAGCAAACAAGGGTTTTTAGGGTCTACCTTTGGTCCAACGCAAGCTTGTGGATGCCCTCACTCTTTTGATCCAAATGAGCTCCTCTTTGCGAATCTGCAAACACAAACAAGGCAAACAAATTAAATAGCACCTGAAAAACCAATTGCATAAAACATATTTAACATGAAAGTCAAGGAGTCCTTGACACTGTACAAGCTCCTCCCAGAGTCCAACAAGATGTCTCCTCTACTTTGACAAGTTTCACTCACTCTCCAATGGAACCAAGAGGTATGTGATCTTTCCTCTCAAGCTCAATCAAAGAGTCTTAATTTCACCAGCATTTACCCTCAAAATGTTCAGCTTCTAACCTCCCTAATCCTCACCCTAATGCCTATATTTATAGTGCAATGGAGGGAAGTTACTAGGTCCTCCTTCAAAGGGATAGCTCCTTAAGTCAAGGGATTAGATCCTTATCTTTTGGGATGCATGAACCACCTCAGAGCGAACAATCCACATCAAAATTCCTTCTAGAAAACTCTATAATTAACCCAAAGTGAGTTTTTTAAGATAAAAATTGCGCCTTTTGACTTTCACAGGGGTCCACACCTGCACCGTTAGGAACAGAGCGGGCAGGTACGCAACTTTTGTACACAGAAGGTGCGAGACCGCAGGTGACCATGAGAGAAAGTGCGGAACTAGAGTTACATTGATTTTAATGTCTTTCTCCCATTTCTAAAGCTTGATTTGAAGAGCTGAGGTCTTAGACTTGCTTAGGAGGACAGTACAAGTGATGATAGACCCATACTAACTACAAATAATCATGGTGACGATATTTTTGTGTAACAGATTGCCCCCTAAAGTGCGAAGTCTGTAGCAGATGAGGATTTCATTTATCATATAGGAAGAGTGAAGTACTTTATCATTTCGAGGATTATCTTGTGGAGAGCCGGTCAAAACCTGTAAAAACATTCAATGCAAGATATATATATGAGATCATATCATCGCTGAGGTAGGCATTCCCATACTCAGATCAAAACTAACTAGAAACCTATCTACTGCTATGATATAGGAATGATCTTGTAAAACATCATAAGTATAGACTCGTGTGAACACAGTATGGACGCAGCCATCTATTTATGAATAGTCCACAACATAATGAATACAAAATTCCTCGCAACCTAGATGGTGGAAACTAGATCCAGGGTCTTCATTTCTACTTCCCGAAATAGTACGATTCTATCCATGCGAATAAATGTGTTGATTTCGAACATGGTAGAAACCACTTGATTACCAGTCAATGATGTAAACTGTTAACAAGTGTGAGAGAAACCACCAGTGATGTCAATGGCTCTCAAAGTACCCAGTACAATCCATGAGATGTGAGTAAATGTGTTGATGTCGGACATATCACGGAATCATTTGATCGAAAGTCAATGATGTAAAATGTCGTCAAAGGCGAGAAACCTGCCATTGAGGCATGCATATCTCAAGGTACTGACGATTTCTAGATCATCTTTCTAGATAATGAGCTGATGTCGATAGAAAGAGATCCGTCGTAGGCAAGCCCACAACACGAAATCATAGATCAAGTTGAAGAATTTTAGTTGCAAGGATTGACTCAGGGATGGTCAAGATGGATGACAGATATTTTGCAGATGAATGGCTTATTGGCATTGACCTCTTGAACACATAACGACACGACAGATGGCTTGGTGACAATTGACCCAAAGTTAATACCCAGAAACCGGCTGAAGACTTTCAATGTGGTTTGATCAACTGTTAGGCAAAGGATTTCCCAACCCAGGTGAATAAAAGTGTCGTGTTCAAGAGTGGTTACAAAGTATGACGAACAGACTCATTTTCCTCTCTTTTCCCCCACCATTTCTGGCAAGTACCTCTTTATTTTTGACAAGCTTGAGGAGGATAACATTTGCTTGATTATAAGCTCATCCTTCGGATGAGTCCAACTTAGTTTAAATTCGAACCCTAAGAAGGAGTGGTTCGTTCCTGTCTGTAATTGAACAGGTCCTTTACTGTGAAATTTTAACGAGTCCAGTATAGGAGAAACTCGGCGTTTTTCAATTTTAGAGAGTCTGAAAAAACTTAAGAAGACTCCAGGGTTGACCTTTTTCGTAAATTTGTATCTCCCAAGCCCGAAAAAGTATAAAATAATACTTGAGAGAACCGGTTGATCTTTTACGACCAAGGAGTACTTTTCGTTATTAGTGTCACCGATCCGAAAAAGTAAAAAAGCGATCAATGACACGTCGTTTTATAACCAATATCGAATTTGAAACGACAAAAATCCAGCAATCTTTTCATGTTTTTACGGTTGGAAAAGAGTTGTAAGTGGACCGTCTTTTAATTCCGTTTTAACGAGTGTAAAAGAAATGCTCGACAATATTTTCATGTTTTAGGAGTCAGAAAAGGGCTTAAAGATGACTCTACTTGTTTTTTCGTTGAAAATGATAGATTTCGCCTGAATAGTCCTTTATTCTGCACAAAGACACAAACATTACTCATACCTGTTTGAAATGGATAAAAGCGCTGCAAAATACCTTTTCAAAGTGAAACATAAACAAATTTACAATTTATTTACTCAAAAAACTTATAAAAGGGCCTTTGTCAATTCATTTTTACCGTTCGAGTTTGGGTGAGAAAATAGTGCTTTTGCTTAGAAAACTTCCTGTGAAGATTGTGGAAAATCCAACCGTCGGAATCGAGCGCCGTCTTCTCCAGGTAATCCACATCATCCTACTCTTCATTTTCAACCATTTAGTTTTTTGATTTAGCCCCTCATTTCATTTTTTGGGAGGGTTTTTAGGCGCAAAACCCGCGCGCGGGGGTCCGCAGGTTTACCATTGCGGACCCGAGGACCCCGACTTTTTCTCCATTGGGAAAAAGCTTGGGGTCCGCACCTTCCGTGTAGACAAAGTGCGGACCCACACACTATGCCTAATGTGGAGGGTGCGTACCCCGCAGCAAGGGTTTTGAACCCAAAATTTCTCAAAAATGGACCAATCAAAATGTTTTCTAGCAATCTAATTAATCTTTATACCTGATGCAAAGAATATATCATGCTAGATTGGTGTGAATGGGAGCATGAGGACGTGGATACCGCCGCATGGAATCATCAGCCTTCACTTGATGCTTTGAGGGCATGCGGACTGTATAAATTCTAGACCATTCCTGGCATGAGGGCTCAGGTAGATTTCTTACAGTGGCTGGTTGACAGATGGAGCGTACAGGACCAGTGCTTTTTCATTGGCGGGCACCGGCTCGAAATCGAGCCGGAGGACATTTATTTCTTGACTGGTTTGCCTAAGAGAGTCAAGGACTTGACTCTATTCGCGACTAGGCCAGGTGGCCAGTCTGTCGATAGCCTCCAGCTAGAGTACTGCAACGGCCAGGCTAAAGACAAAGGGATAGACATAAAGACCATATCCCGTCCTGAGCTCATGGTGATTGCATTTACTGTCACCAGACTTTGTGGAGCTACCGCATTACATGTTGCCACCAGATCCCAGATGCGTATGGCAGTTGATTGCTTTCAAGGCACCATCTTCAACTGGTGCAATGCTGTGCTGGCCAATGTGAAAGGCCAACTGATCAGGGCCAAGAGCGGACGACTAAAGACCTTTGCTTATGGGGCTTTGGTCGTGAGTTTTGGCCTGGAGAGGGTTCCTATGCTGATCCCACAGCATCTTACTGTTGGAGCTGGGCTTCCTCGAGAGCCCAAACTGATGCGATGGGTTGCAGTCATGGCCCGTCACCCGGACGAGAGGACAGAGGTTGCTCGGTTCAAACCTGAGTATTTCCAATGGTTGGAAAACCAGGTCTTTTCCATTTAGGATTTCCCTTACGCTGGGATAGATTTCCGTGGTGACCCAGACATGGCTCTTCCACCAGGAGAGCAGTGGGATGAGTCAGGTAAAATCCTTTTCAACTTTTCTTATTTAATTTTTTTTTTATATATATTTTTCATCGTCTCAAAACTGATAGTAAAAATTTCAAATGCAGATGTGGGTCCACAGCGACCAGCCGCTCTCCGGCCTTTCGAGAGGAAGCAACCAGTTGCACCCGCGCCAGCCCCACAGGACAAATCAGCAGAGGTTTTGGCCGAGTTGGAGAGTCATCTTGAGCGCTTGACAGGAGATATTCCTGAGACCACTATCGACGACATTCCTCGTCGACTTCAGCGCTATGTGATTGGAGTCCCGGGACCTTTTAGGAGGTTCCTTTGCAAGGTGGCTCGAGCAGTGGTTTCTTATAGAGATCATCACCAGTGATAGGATGATCGCCTTTTGTGGGCACATGTGACATTTTTGTTTTTTGTACTTATCATTTTTGCCGATCATAAGGTGTTTTTCAACCTATGATCGAAGACGATGTATTTTTTGACACACTCCTATATATATATATATCACTATTACCGGCTTATCCTGTAAATCATGTTATGGAATGGTTTTAAATTTACATGTATGATTATTGCAAATGTCTATTTAACATTCGAGAAGCAATTGCATCTGCTAATGTATTTAAAGACCTTGGAATATGCTGATATTCAATGTAATCAAATTCACGTTCCAAGAGATGCACTCTCAAAAATAATCTTAATAACACTCGATTTCTAATGGCATACACTCTATTAAGTTGTAATACAACGAGTTTAGAATCCAACCTCACTATCAAACTCTGAATCCCAAATGAAATAGATTCAGATAATAACTCAATCACTGCACTATACTCTGCAATGTTGTTTGTTGTTTGACCGAGGCTTACCCCATGCATAGAAACTAACTCGTCAGAGGGCGAATAGATAACCCAAGCTGCGGAAGAGATGTTCCGTGTATTATGACAAGCACCATCAGCAAATCCAATGTATGTTTGGAGAGGCATCGACATCTGTAATATCAAGAGTAAAACCAAGATAAGCAGGAATAATGACGAAAAAACACTCTCTAAGCTAAGCACACTTTTGTTTTTAAACTAAAACACACTAGCTAGAAAGAAAAAACTATCGTAACTAAAAATCTCCATACCCCATTCTTTTAAGCATAGTACCTCTTCAAGTAAAGGCCATTTCTGGGTTTACCCAAAGAGTCCCCATCAAAGTCTAAAAACTCATAGGCCCCTTTTGCTAGCTTTCGCTTAACAATATAGGGACCATGCCACATAGGAACGAATTTCCCAGCGCCTAATTTATCATTAGCTTGATCATACAATAACACTAGGTTTCCTTCCGAAAAATTTCGAGGGGTCACATTCCGATCATACTGAGCTTTCACATGTTTTGCGTGAGTCTCGATCGCCAATGCAGCGTCACGTCGATTCTCATCTAATTGAGCTAAGTATAACAAACACTTTTCCTCTTCGGAAGTAGCTGGAAGTAACTCGATGGCCATTTGCAGTGACGGGATTTCGCACTCAATGGGTAACACAGCTTCCAAACCATAGACTAGTTGGAAAGGAGTGAACCCTCTTGACGCTTTTACTGAAGTTCGGTACGCCCAAAGCACTGAAAATAGCATGTTGTGCCAATTCGACTGATGAATCCCAATGATTCGTTGGATCATGATAACTAAAACTTTGTTGATGGACTCAACCAGACCATTTGCTTGTGGATAGTAAGGGGTTGAACTATCGTGACGTAAACCAAGTTGGCCTGTAAGTTCGGTCATCATAACGTTTCGAAAATGACACCCATGATCAGTGATTATCGCTTGTGGGACACCAAACCTAGCAATTATATGATTGAACACAAAAATTGCAGCTGTCTTGTCGTCTGCCTCGAATGTAGGCATCGCCTCGGCCCACTTAGTAAAATAATCTACCGCAAGGATGATATACGCACGCCCCCCAGCCGAGTGAGGGTTACATGTAATAAAATCGATACCCCATTTGGCAAAAGGACCAATGGCAATTATAGGGTGGAGAGGAGCAGGTGGAGCGCGCATCTTACGATCAAAAATCTGGCAGTTGTGGCATTTCTGGACCGCTGTAATACAATCTTTAAATAAAGACGGCCAGAAATAACCAGCGCGCAATATCTTTTGGGCTGTGTCATACCCAGACATATGACCGCCACACGCTCCAGAGTGACAGTCATTTAGAACCCTTTCAGCCTCTTCATGAGTTAAGCAACGTCAAAAAATAGAGTCCGCCCCACGGCGATAAAGAGTATCTCCAATAATTGTGAATTGTTGGGACTGGAAGCGAATTTTCCGACGTTCCGACCTTGAAATTTCTAACCGAAAGGATTGGGTCTGGAGATAGACGATGATATCCCCATACCACGGATCTAAAGTGCTGATTAGAAATAAAGATTCGTCGGCAATGGGCTCCTCTGCCACAGTTTCTGTGTCAGCACGCGGGAAGTCACACATTAACTCTGCAAAAACTAAAGATTTCTTAGACTTAGATTTCTCAAACTCCAAGTCGAACTCCTGCAGGATAATGATCCATTTAGAGTACTTGGCCCCTAGCAATTGTTTGGTCAAAATGTAGATCATAGGGTTGCAATCCGAAATTACCGTAGTTTTACGTAGTAAAATGTAGTGACGAAAACGTTGGACAACTTGAACGGCTACCAATGCCAATTTCTCCACATGTAAGTATTTTAGCTCAGTTGGATTTAACGTCCGACTAAGGTAATATATCACATGTTCCATTTTGAATTCATCTTCCTGAACTAAAACCATTCCAATGGTGGAATGGGAGGCGGCGAGATACAAAAAGTAATCCTGGTTGTAGTTGGGAGGATGCAACAACGGTGCATGGGTCAACGCGTGTTTGAGTGCATCAAAATATTTCTGAGCTATCTCATCCCAAGAAAATTGAGTGTTCTATTTCAACAACCGTGTAAAACTCTTCGTAACCTCGGCGTAGTTAGGAATGAATCGTCGTAAAAAAATTTCTTTCCCCTGCAAACTTTGGAGTTGGCGAAGACTCGAAGGAGGAGGCAAATTGATAATAGCTTCGACCTTCGAGGGATCAACGCGAATGCCGGCTTTCGAAACTACAAATCCTAGCAATCGACCCGTTTCTATACAGAAGACACATTTGTGTGGGTTCAACCGAATACGATAATGCCTACACCTCATAAATATTGCTCGTAAATGGACGAGGTGATCGGATCGATGTAGTGAATGAGCAGGGAAGTCATCGAGATAGGGTTGCACAATGTGCTTGATGTCATGAAACGCATAAGACATCGTCCTATGAAAAGTTGCTCCGGCATTCTGAAGCCCAAAAGGTAATTTGCAATAAGCAAATGTCCCCCATGGACAAATGAAAGCCGTTTTTGGTTGATCGGCAGGTAGAATATTGATTTGATTGTATCCGGAAAAACCGTCCATAAAGGAAAATATTTCGCTGCCGGCACAATCATCAATGATTTGATCGATATAGGGAGTTGGGTGGTTGTCCTTTGGACAAGCTCGATTAATGTCCCTATAGTCGATGCATATTCTTATTGTCCCCTATTTTTTGTTAACCGAAACAATATTCGATACCCAATCCGTTAACGGGATTGGATAAATGAAACCTGCTTTCAACAGTTTCTCAACTTCTGCTTTAATTGCAGCAGCTTTTCGTGGGTGAATCTGACGCAAACGTTGTCGGACGAGTTTAGCGTCCGAGTAAGTCTTGATCTCACGAACAACAATCGCGGGATCAATTCCTGGCATTTCCTCATAGGACCAGGCAAACACGTCGCGGAACTCTTGAAATAGGGCCTTGTATAATTGAATTTCGTCATCTGTACACGAGGCACCTATATGAATGTTCTCAAAAATTCTGGGCTTAACCGAATGGAGTCGCCATTTTGTCGCACGGAATGGGTCGATCTTGCGGAGAGATTCTGGGTTCGATCCCCAGTGGAGTCGCCATTTTGTGGCAAGGAATGGGTCGATCTTGCAGACACGATAGACCTTCCTAGAATCTAAATAAGACCTAACGACAAGAAAACCAACCAGACACTATCTTTCTCTAAATATGCTTCAATAAACAATAGCAAACAAGGGTTTTTAGGGCCTACCTTTGGTCCAACGCAAGCTTGTGGATGCCCTCGCTCTTTTGATCCAAATGAGCTCCTCTTTGTGAATCTACAAACACAAACAAGGCAAACAAATTAAATAGCACCTGAAAAACCAATTGCATAAAACATATTTAACATGAAAGTCAAGGAGTCCATGAAACAAATAACATAAGATACTTGTTGAGAAAAATGAGTTTGATTGTATTAATTCAAAAGAAGAAGAACTTTACAACCTTTGCCTTGACGCTTTACAAGCTCCTCCTAGGGTCCAACAAGATGTATCCTCTACTTTGACAAGTTTTACTCACTCTCCAATGGAACCAAGAGGTATGTGATCTTTCCTCTCAAGCTCAATCAAAGAGTCTTAATTTCACCAACATTTACCCTCAAAATGTTCAGCTTCTAACCTCCCTAGTCCTCACCCTAATGCCTGTATTTATAGTGCAATGGAGGGAAGTTACTAGGTCCTCCTTCAAAGGGATAAAGCCCTCCTTCAAAGGGATAGCTCCTTTAGTCAAGGGATTAACTCCTTCTCTTTTGGGATGCATGAACCACCTCAGATCGAACAATCCACGTCAAAATTCCTTCTAGAAAACTCTAGAATTAACCCAAAGTGAGTTTTTTAAGATAAAAATTGCGCCTTTTGACATTCACAGGGGTCCGCACCTGCACCGTTAGGAACAGAGCGGGTAGGTACGCAGCTTTTGTACACAGAAGGTGTGGGACCGCAGGTGACCATGAGAGAAAGTGCGGAACCAGAGTTACATTGATTTTTAATGTCTTTCTCCCATTTCTAAAGCTTGATTTGAAGAGCTGAGGTCTTAGACTTGCTTAGGAGGACAGTACAAGTGATGATAGACCCATACTGACTACAAAGAATCATGGTGACGATATTTTGTGTAACAGGTGGATTCCAAGCGAAACTTGTCCAATATTGAAGAGACTATCGCCATAAATATCTCGACTAAAACAGATATTGTAGAGAATATTCATGTCGGCAAATGTTGTTCTCCTTAAGAACTAGAGATATATGACGCTCTTTTTCGCGAATTCAGAGATGTCTTTGCTTGGTCATATGATGAAATGCCAGGCATTGACTCAAGTATCGTTGAACACGAAATTAAGATGTATCCAGATGTCAAACCAGTACGACAACGGCTATGGCAGGTGCACCCCAAGAAAGTCGCTGCCATTAAGGCAAAAGTTGAAAAATTTCTCCATGCTGGTTTCATCTACCTGGTTCCTCTAACCGATTGGGTATCGAATATTGTCCCTGTTATGAAAAAACAAGGAACAATTAGAGTGTGTGTCGATTATAGGGATGTAAATCAGGCTTGTCCAAAGGACAACTACCCTACACCCTTCATTGACCAGATAATTGATGAATGCGCCGGATGCAAAATCTTTTCATTCATGGATGGATTCTCTGGGTATAATCAAATAAATATCCGCCCACAGGACCAGTCAAAGACTGCATTTATTTGTCCGTGGGGCACATTTGCATATCGAAAATTACCCTTTGGTTTAAAGAATGCAGGGGCGACTTTTCAGAGGGCAATGAATTATGCCTTCCATGACATCAAAAACATCATTCAACCATACCTCGACGACCTTCCGGCTCATTCGCGAAAGCGGACTGATCACCCGCACCATTTAAGAGCGATATTTCTACGTTGCCGACACTACAAGATACGGCTCAATCCACACAAATGTGTATTTTGCGTCAGTTCTGGCCGTTTACTTGGCTTTGTAGTCTTGAAGGACAGGATTTGTCTCGACCCATGTAAGGTCCAGGCAATCATAAATTTGCCTCCACCTTCGAATTTGCTTCAGATTCGAAACTCCAAGGGAAAGCGAACTTTCTGAGGAGGTTCATTCCAAATTACGCCGAACTTGCTAAAGATTATACACGTCTTTTGAAAAAGGAGGTACCCTTTGTTTGGGATCAGGTTGCGCAAGCTTCCTTTGATGCTTTAAAAGATTCCCTAATGAAAGCATCATTAATGTATGCCACTGATTATGAAAAAGATTTTAACCTGTATCTGGCTGCAGCGGATACGACCATCGCAATGGTTTTAGTTCAAGAAGTCGATGGAATTGAACATCCTATATATTATTTAAGTAAAAACTTAAATGATACAGAAAGCAAATATTCTTACGTTAAAAAGCTATCACTCGCAGCTGTTCAACCGATACAGAGATTTCGACACTATATCCTCTTTCGGAAAACAACCATTCTGTCAGATTGTAACCCCATGACTTATATACTGTCGCGATAGTTGCTGGGGGGAAAATATTCAAAATGGATATCAATCCTACAAGAGTTTGATCTGGAATTTGTAAAATCCAAGTCAAATAAAGCTCTAGTTTTCGCAGAATTATTGTGTGATCTCCCATCGTCGTCCAACGGTGACACATCAGAAGAAACAATCGTGGATGAAAGTTTGTTTCTGATATCTGCAAGCAATGAGTGGTATGGAGATATAATCATTTATCTCCAAACTCAAAAATACAGGCCAAACACCTCCCACTCCGAACAAAAACATATTCGATACCAAGCAAAAGACTACATGATCGTCGGTGATACACTATACCGTCGTGGTTTCGATACAATTCTGAGAAGGTGCCTCACCCATGAGGAGGCCGAAAAAGTCCTGAATGATTGTCATTCAGGCGCGTGTGGGGGACATCAATCTGGATATGCTACGACACAAAAAATCTTACGAGCAGGATACTTCTGGCCAACAATGTTCAAAGATTGCATAACCGCAGTCAGAAGTTGCCATGGTTGTCAAATTTTCGATAGCAAAACCAGAAGACCACCCGCACCTCTGCAACCAATAGTTGTTGTTGGGCCATTCGCCAAATGGGGCATCGATTTCATGACATGTAACCCCACCTCGACCGGGGGCATGGGTACATCATAGTCGCAGTTGACTATTTTACCAAATGGGCCGAGGCGATGCCTACATTAGATAATACTGGCGAAACAGCTGCCCTCTTATTTTTTAATCATGTAGTCACCAGATTCGGTGTGTCGCAGGCTATAGTCACAGATCATGGATCGCATTTTCGCAATCACATGATGGTCAAATTAGCTGCCAAACTAGGGTTGTCTCACGACAGCTCTACTCCATATTATCCGCAAGCCAACGGACAAGTTGAAGCAATCAACAAGGTCCTCGAACGCATGCTGCAAAAGATGATTGGAGTTCACAAAAGAAGATGGCACCTAATCCTGTACTCAGCTTTGTGGGCTTACCGAACATCGGTAAGGAATGCAACCGGGTTCACACCCTTCCAACTGGTATATGGCCTGGAAGCAGTCTTACCAATCCAGTGTGAAATCTCGTCTCTCAAACTCGCAATTGATCTCCTTCCCAGAACTTCAGAAGAAGAAGCTCGTTTCTTGGAATTAATCTAATTGGATGAAACCCGTCGTGATGCCGCTTTGGCTAACGAAGCCCATAAGAAACGTGTCAAGGCGCAGTTCGACAAAAATGTCAAACCCCGTGTCTTCTCAGAAGGTGACTTAGTCTTGCTTTACGACCAAGAATCCGATAAATTGGGAGCAGGTAAATTTAAGTCTCTATGGATGGGCCCCTATATTGTTAAACGAGTGTTAGCAAAAGGAGCCTACGAGTTAATGGATTATGACGGAATTCCGCTGGCACAACCTCGTAATGGGTTGTACCTCAAGCGTTACTATGCGTAATGGTAACCTGTGTGATTTTGTTATATTTTTGTTTTCGCTAAAGTGTTTATTTTTGTCAAGTAATCCACTTTTTACATTTGTTGCATATGTCAAACCTATTGGAGTCATGTGTTGGATATGCCGACGGAGCGAGTCGTAGTTCACAGAACCTATCCTCCGCAGCCTGGGCCATTTTTGATCCAAGCGGCGAGTTAGTAAGTTTCAGAGGTGTATGTATTGGTCGATCAACGAATAACATCGCTGAATATAGCGCGTTGATAGAACTTCTCTCTGATGCCATCACACATGGTATACGTCGACTAATTGTCAAGCTAGACTCAAAAATCGTAATACTACAACTCAATGGTATATATTCCGTCCGAAACCCAGCTATTTATCGCATGTTCCTAAGGGTTAAGATTTTGGAAAGACAATTTGATCTTATTCAATATCAACATATTTCCATAAACTTAAGCACATTAACTGACTCATTAGCAAACTATGTGTTAGATAGACATTTGCAACCTTTGTAAAAAGAAACACACCATCAAAGTTTTGCATGTGGATCATGTAGCTCAACCAAAATAAAACTCCGAAAATCAAAAATATATATAACTGTTTATGGTTTACACATAATGTTTTGTAACCAAGACAAAATCGGTCAAATGACCCAAAAACTCAAAATTCTAGGGAGCACCCTAGTCTAATGATGCTCATGATAGCAAGTCACAGCCTGTGCGATCATGCGTAAGAGACGAGTCCATCGTCTGGGCACACCAGTAGTATGCCGTTGTAACCGTAAAGGTAGCTCGTCGGTCCTCACATCTGGAATACCAAGAGTGAGGCCCTCAACTTGCTCCTGTAATGTTGTGAGAGTCTCAGCCACATCGAGGTCACGAAGAATAGCCCTTCCGACGGCCTCTCCTGCTGGGGCAGCAGCTGGTACTCTCAGGCGAACTACTGGACGAACAGGACCAACATCTGCATGTACACATGAACTTGATTAAAGTCTTGATAAAATAAAGCACAAAGACATTATAAACAAAAAATGATAAACAGAAATATGGTCAAAGATTTTACCAATGGCGCCCCACTGCTCGCCATCCGGCAGTACTAAATCTGGATCACCCCGGAAGTCCATGCCAACATATGGATACTCAGAATAAACCATCTCCTGATGATCAAACCACCTAAAGAAGGTATCAGAAAATGGAATCTGAGACTGGCCAGCATGCGTAGACATATGGTCAACCCATCTCTGCATACGTGGTTCAGTAGGAGAAGGTAAATCGAGTGCAACGTACTGTGGCTGCACCAGTGGTATCTTCTCCAAGGCAAAGGCGGTCAAAATAGAACCATACCCAAAGTTCTTCAACCTCTCGCTCTTTATCTTGGTCAATTGTTCTTTCATCACAAGAAGTACTGCGTCGCACCAGTTGAACACCTTCAAGTGGAGGCATTCCAAGGCATGCTGCATGTAATATCGGTTGGCTACATGAAGAGCCTTACCACCGGCCATCCTACCAAAAGTAAACAGAATAGTCCTGAGGGACCTGTCAGTGACATCACGGATGATGATCTTGCCGTCTTTACTCGGCTGAGATCCTTCTCTGCAGTACCGGCGGACATAATCTCTCACAGAATCGCCTCCTTGAGCCGAACCTGACAAAGAGATGGGGGCACCCCGCCTCGACAAGCCAGTCAAGAAATCGATGTCTACTACAGTCAAGGGGATAGATTTGCCCCTGATCTGGAAAACCTGATTGGTAGGATCCCAAGCATCGAGCAAATACTGCAGTAAGTTGATCTGCTGTCTCATGCTAGAAATGCAGAAGAACTTCAGCAAGCCACAGTTCCGCAGCGCATTCACTGTAACTGGATCATGTAGGGCAAGCATGTCCTCTTCTTCGTGCTCATGTTCTCGCCATGTAATGGTCATCTTACTCCCAAGATCTCTGAAAAACAAACAAGAGAGGAGTTAGGTCCTGATTTTGGTGAGAAACAGGCAAAAATTCCATCAAAAATTGTGCATCAAATTCCCTTTTTGCACCCAACGCACCTGCAACAATGTTCTAGGTGCATTGAATGTCAGATAGCCTTTAGACAGGCCAACATTCAACGCAGTTTTCGATACACTGAGGGTGCGTTGATGGCAGAACGAGTTCTTTAAACCCCAGGGACTCAGAAAAGTTAGGAATCAAGCTCAAAATGCAAAATGGAAACCATGAAATGAAAGAGCTCAGGTTTAGCTCCTACCTAGTCCAGATGGCGCCGAGAATCGTCCACAGAATCTCCCGAAATCAGCTGATGAAAATCAAGGGGGAAAAGCACCTCCAAAGCTCCAACAAACCAAGTTCAAATGAAATGGTAAAATGAGAGGTAAAAAACACTTTTTCATTACTTTTACATAGTTCAAAGTAAAATATTAGTGCTCTAACTCGTTTTCAAGCAAATATTGTTCATTTCTGACTAATTTGATGAAGCAATTGAAAATACAGTACGATCCTTGAAAGGACAAATCTATTCATGGTAAAATCAAAACAAGACCATTTAATCGAGCAATTTTAGCACATAATTCAAGCTCGTTAAAAAATAAACATAAGACATGAGCAAATGTTTCCACCCGCATTTAAGCTCATTAAAAAATGAACTATTCCTCCGGTAAATAACCATCGTGAATGTAGTACTTCAGCCGTTAAAGCCTTGGTCGTGTTTGCACCGTCACCTCCACTTTTCACTGGCCGATCATTCACCTCCATTTGATTGTTTACCCATTTTGAGGAACAACTGCGAAGAGTGATTTCACTAGCCATCCTTGTGACACTGCCGTGATTGGAAAATTCCAAACCTTACCTGGAATCAACTGCTACCCGTTTTATCACTCGTTCCTCAAAAGACGAGTCTCCTTTAAGCTCTTTTCAACTGACTCGTAAATATGAAAAGATTGTCGAGCCATTGGCCTCTCCAGCTCGTTAAAGGGACAGGAAGTGCTATCCCTCCTCTAGATTTTAATCTTTTTGGACCTGAGGGATTATTACACAAAAAGATCGAGCGCTTGTTTTGTTCGACTCGTTAAAACTATCGAAAATTCATCCCTTCTGTATTGTTTTATACTTTTTCGGACTTAAGGGATTAGATGACGAAAAGGGAATTTTGGAGTTACCTTTACGTTCCTTTTCAAACTCTCTAAAATTGAAAAGGACCGAGTTATCTTTGTCGTTAAACTCGTTAAAAAGATTAATAGCGACAAACTTGTCTTTAGACGAGAACGAGTTTCACTATCGCTAGGCTCGTTAAAACATAGCGATGGGTTTGCCCGAAGGGAAAATTATAGAACAAGCATATGTTATCCTCCTCAAGCTTGACAAAAATAAAGAGGTACTGGTCAGCAATGACTGGGGAAAATTGGGAAGAAAACTCAAAGAAACTTTGTTGGTAGCAAGTCGCTCTTGAACATGACACTTCCACTCCATGTCCGAGTCGGGTTGGGTTGTTCATTCACCGGCCACATCACCATGGTCATGCCATACCATCCACATTTGGGGTTAATGCTACCAATCCATCACATCAGTGTCGTCGATATGTTCAAGAGAAGTCATCCAGAGAAGTCACCTGTGTCTCACCCACTACCATACATTATACTCCATTCTTTCATGACCGCCACTCTGAACCTTATATCATCAGATTGTTTTCACCTCCATCAAAATCATTTGCTCCGTTCCGTGTCATTGATGTGGGATTCATTAAGGCCCTCCTGTGACGGATCACTTCTTGTCGACATCAGCTCATTACCCAAGAAGTTGATCTAGGAACACCCCATTCAGTACTTTGAAGCTTGCATGCCTCAATCGCAAGTTTCTCACTTCCCGCGACAGGTTTACATCAATGGCCTTCGACCGAAAGATTTTGCGTGGTGTTTGACGCCAAGTCCTTTATTCACACCACGTGAATTGTACTGCAGTACCTTGAGGATCATTATCATTATCGGTGATTCCTCTCACGCTTGTTAACAGTTTACATCATTGACTGATAATCAAGCGATGTCTTTCCATGTTCGACTTCAAAACATTTCTCACATGGATCAACTTGTACTTCGAGTGAAGATCGGACGAGATTGAAGACCCCGGATCTAGTTTAATCCATCCGGGCTGCGATATATATTCAGGGAAATAAAGACATTAAATGTACAGCATTGCAGCACAGATAATCATCCTACCAAAATGATGATGGCTCTATCAGAATCATCAGTCTACACTCAGACGATTGTCTGTCCTATGTACATGAAAATGAATTTATAAAGCTGAGCATGGGAATGCCCGCCTCAGCTAGATCATGAAAACAGTATGAAGATAATGTATTGTATTTTATCTTATTACAGGTCTCCTCCCAGCATTGAAAGAACTTCAGATCCTCATTATAAAGCATTTCACCCGACACCAAAAGGTTAACAGCCTCATACTTTAGGGGGAAACTGTTATAGACATTTTTGTGCCCTACAACTCCAAGCATTAAATGTCCATAAACCAAGGGCTCCTATGTCCCTAAAAGTGTTTTTCTAACCCCTAAAGGAACAAGGTCAACAGATTACAGCTTCTCCCATAAGTTCTCCACTAGAAACTGCTCAAAATTGGTCAAAACAGGATCATTTCAGCTGTTCCACTGGCTAATTGCGTTGCATTGCACCTAAATACACTGTGATGGTGCATTGCATTTCAAAACTCCCTTCTGTAGGGTGCGATGGGCGAGAAATGACAAATGGCAGTGTCATTCCGCGAGGTGGAGAGGCAAAGGAAGCTTCCAGAATCTTCTCCTGTGACACTTGCCTCACTGAATTCGACCAAGGATGAGTAAGAGGCCCTCAGTCTCCAAGTGGAAGCAAGAACTAACAGAGAGAAGAAACTAATCAAATCACAAGCTGACTCATCCTCCTTACAGATATCTATATATGGATCCCTCATCCCAGAGATCCAGAGGCTGGAATTTTGCATATTGTAAGGAATTGTTGTTGGTTTCTAGAGACAAACATCAGATTGTTGGGTGATTTATGCTTTGTTTGAGGTGAAGAGGGGCTTCTTTGCTGGGAGGTTGATGCTGGGTCGGAACCACCAGTTGTAACTCCTCCTGGATCTTTTCTTGTTTATCAATAAAAACTATTTGAGTTCTCCTCCATGCTTTTGTATCATTGATGCTCGTTATATTTGTATGGTTAACTTAAATCTGATCCTAAGTTGTTTATGAATATAGATCCATGTATTTGTATAGTGCTCTTCTTCTGTGATCTTAAAGGTACTTTGTGAAGCTGGGCATGCAAGGGAGCAGGTAGCTGGAGACTATCAAATAAGAGAGGGATTGGATCAAAGGATTAGCGCAAGACACAGGTTGGTTCTTTCTATTCCTCTCTATCTATAATTCATAAAGGAAATACAAAAGTAGTTTTTCTCTGTTTGTTTCTAAGGTAGCTGTCACACCTTAGTGGGATAGAGCAGTTCTAAATAGATACTTTTCCCTGTAACAGGGTTGCACTATGGTGTGCTATTTACCAAGTTAATGGACAACATGTGATATATAATTTCCATTTACTTCAAAAGTTCGTCCAGACACCCCAACAGTTGTTCTATAACTTCTACAAATCTAGGTGCCATGATGAGTGCCACTATCGAAGCTATGAGCGGATGATGGAAGGAACACCTACGTACCATATGCAAGCAGAAAATCAGTCTCCAGATCAAGGTGTGGAGGAGTGCGCAGAGGATATCAAGGTCAAGGATGGGGCCGTGAAGGAGGAGGACCTGGTAGAGGCCGTGGCCAAATTATCTGCTACAACTGCAGACATCTAGGGAACTATGCGTGAGAGTGCCAAAATCCTACTCACCCATCATGTCAATACTACAGACAGTTTGACCATATCATAGAAGAATTCTTGGTGCTAATAGCTAAACTACAATAGAAGAAAACACAGCCTCAATAGCCTATGCAGAAACTAAAGATGATGAGGGCGGAGCCCCGCGAAGAAGATCAAAGCATTAACATTGTGCTAAGAAGTGGAATGACTATTGGCATCGATAAGGGTAAACAACCTAAGGAAAAAGGATGGGTTCACAAAGCGTCAGAGAAAGAAGTCAGCTTTGATTTGGATCGTGCTAAGGAAACATTTATGGAAGCCAAGAAGAGCTTCGCTAAGGCCTCCACCTCAGGGAGCCAGGACAAGATGCAAGAAATCAGCACACCTGCAGAAGTTGATCCCTTTGTACTCACTACATTTTTGGAGACCTGCTTGCAACTGCTGCGCAACAACAAGGTTGTGGAAGGCCTGTAGGAATTAATAAATAAATGTGCCAACAAAGAGAAAGTCCCTGACAGACACCGCCTAGTCAGAAAGATTGGTAAGCATAAGGCACAAACAGGGCGAGAAATGAGGCTAACCGCGCAGATAGGAGATTATGAAATGGATCATGTCATCTTATATCTGGGGTTCGATGCGAACGTTTTTTCTGAAATAGACATGGGAAAGGATGGGGAGACCTGCACTGTAGTGGTCTCTGATTCAGCTCAGAATGGAAAAAGAACAGAAAATAATATCCATGGGACGGTTATATGGAGTAATAGTTGATACTGAAAGTGCGAGCAAGGTGGCAGACTTTGAAGTTATAGAAATTTTTGATAACAGTAATCCCTACCCCGCGCTCTTGGGAATTGACTAGGCTATTGATATGAATGGAGTCATCAATTTGAAGAAGAGGACAATATCGTTTGAAAGGAAGTCGCTTCAGGTTATAGTAGTATTGGACCCTGTAGAATGGGTGTGATATATTGAACCAGTCTGCGATTATGAAGAAATTGATGATGAACTAGATCAAATCTACAAAATAAAAGCGCGAGGTCAGTACTGGATCAATCCGATGGTGGATGGGTGGATTTAATGGACTGGGATATTTCTTGCACCTCTGATTCAAACGAGGAATTAGAACATTGGCATAATGACTTGCATGGAGTTTCCACATTGTGATGCAATATGATGAGGAAATCGCTGCATTTTGTTTCGTCGGAGGTAAGGAAATTACCCTATTATGATGATTTAACTAACATAGATATTTTTTGGATGAATTTGAGTGTGAAGTCCCTGAGGATCACCACTTACAAGCATTAGAGTTGGAATTGTGCACTACGCCTGCATGATGGTGGGGTACGCATAAGGATAGTTTTGTTGGATGGCGTGATTACTGAAGAATGATGAGGTTATGATCTCAATGTGCTAACACCATAATGACTGAGAAATATAATGGAAGGGACGATCTGCACGATCACCTAGCGAAATGGACTAAAGAACGGGGAACAAAACCACAACCAAAGTGGGTTCACATATTTTACCATACTTTGAATACAATTCCCCTGAACTAATATCTAGAAACGGAGCTCCGCCATGACACCGCTGAATGGGATGTATTGAAGGAAGGGTTCTTATTGACCTTGAGCTTTGAATACAGATTCACAAGCATCGATGAAATGCTACAAGAGATTAAGGTGACTATCTTCAAAAAGAAAATGAAACCTATGGAATGGATCCAACTAGGCTGGAGCACCCAACTGCGCCATGTGTTGGAGTGTTATAATGCGATTGTTGAAGAGGAGGATGAAGACCCGAGAAACATTAATATTCTAGAGGCAAAAGTGATCCAGATTTAAACAGGAGCACAAAAAATTACAGATATAACCATTACAAAGACGCAGTAGAAATAACACTTCATTTCTTTAATGTCAAATACTGAAATATGCTTACAAACAGAATGGAAATAAGACTAACTCAGGCGATGGTAGCTTATCTCTGAGAAGAGATGTGATGGCTCCATGCCTTTGAACTGTGTTACAATGAGGCTCGAAGGCCTATTTATTGTTGAGAAACAATGGAAAACCCTAAACATCCAAAAACCTAACCCTAGGAGATAAAGCGCCAAACTATGGGCCCCGTTTGGGTAAATTGGTACATCAACTTCCCGGGGTCATAACTTTGTTATACAATCTCCGTTTGACACGCACAATACCTTGTTAGAAAGATATATTCGAGGAATACAACTTTTGAATGAGAAAAATTGGTTATTGACCCATGTTTCTTCTAGTTTTCCCAAAAAAAATGTCGTTTAGGGCCTCAAAACGACTCTGGAAGTTCAAGACCCAAAACAACTGCCAAAAATAGTAAATTGTGCTACAATTAAGGAAATTGAAAAAAGTAAAAGACACAGTTGTGGGGGTCCAACTAGGATAAGCGGGTGGCCACCAAAATCCACTTAGATCAAGAGGGGCATCATGAAGTCAAATGGACACAAATAGAAAACCTAGACATCTCTACACCTTTAAAGACAAAGCAAGTCAACATTGGCACTGAAGAAGAACCGGAGTTCGTGAAAATTGGGGATTATTGGGACGACGCTATAGTGGATAAAGTTGTTGAGTTACTCCGCAAATATCAGGATCTATTCCCTACTAAGTTTTCAGATTTAAAGGGCATAGTTGGCGATTTGGTCGTTATGAAGATCACTTTGAAGCTGGACACAAAGCCTATTTAACCGAGGCCGTATCGACTTAATCAAATACAAGGAAAAGGTTCACCAAGAGTTGGATAAGATGCTAGAGGCAGGCATAATAGAGCCTACTGAAGAATCTGATTAGGTGAGCCCGATGGTGGTTCAAGAGAAGAAACAAAAGGGTAAATAAGGATTTGCGTAGATCTGCGAAAGCTTAATGATGCGTGTGTTCACGACCCATTCCCAATGCCATTTACAAGTGAAGTGTTAGACAATGTTGGAGGGAAGGAGGCATATTCCTTCACTGACGGGTTTTCTGGGTATCATCAGATTAAGATCGTGCTTGAGGATAGGAGAAAAATGACCTTCACGACGGAGTGGGGTTGCTTTCAGTACACTGTGATGTCATTTGGACTCAAGAATGTGCCTGCAATATTTTCCTACGTAGTCATAGCAGCGTTCAAAGAGTTCATTCATAAGTTTTTGGAGGTATACTTTGATGACTGGATGGTGTTTGGATTAGTGAAGCACCATGTAGAAATTTTTTGTTTGATGTTGGATACGTGTCACAGATACCAGATTGTGCTAAATTTGAAAAATGCATATTCTATGTTCCTTTCAGGATCTTGTTGGGTCATGTTGTGTGCAAGCAAGGATTAATGGTGGACCCTGCAAAGATTACAGTAATTGTGAATTTAGAGGCCCCTAGGAATGTCAGGCAGTTGCACACGATGCTGGGAGATACGTGATACTATAGAAAATTTATTAAAGCTTATGCTCAAATTACTGTGCCCATGGAGAAACTGCTAAATAAGGACACAACATTTTTTTGGGATGAAGAATGTCAACACAACTTAGATGTGTTGAAAGAAAAGATGGTCACTGCATCGATCTTGGTATTCCCTTATTGGAAAAAGGAGTTTCATGTACATGTGGATGCCTCTTTCATTGCGTTGGGTGCAATGCTAACACAGGCTGGTGAAGGAGAAAGGGACCTTCCTATAGCCTTCGCAAGTAGGAATTTATCGAAGGCCAAGAAAAATTATTCAACGACTGAGCGCAAAGGATTGGCCATGGTGTACACGCTGCAAAAATTCAGGCATTGTCTATTAGGGGGGCATTTCAAGATGCATAAAGATCATTCTGCCTTGAAATACTTGGTAAAAAAGCCTGTGTTGGGGGGGAATATCTGCAGATGGTTGATACTATTTCAAGAGTATGACTTTGAAGTCATTGTGAAGCTAGGGAGGTTAAATGTGGGACCTGAACATCTATCGTGGATCGAAATAGGAGAAGAGCCTAATAATATGGAGGAGGGGTTTCCAGATGCGCAACTCTTTGCTGTGCGTATAGAGGATGACCTTTTTGTAGACATTATTGACTTCTTGACTATGGGGATAGCACCAGAAGGATATACAAGTCAGAAAAAGAAGGAATTAGTAGTGCGCATGACCAATTTTTCAGTTATTGTAGGACATTTGTATAAAATGGGTGCAAATGAAATATTGCAAAGATATGTGTTGGACTTTGAGCGGGATAACATTCTCACTGAATCTCATGGGGGCGATGTGGGAGGCCATTATGCAGGCAAGGAAACTGCGCAAAAGATCTTGCGAGCAGGTCTATGGTGGCCAACATTGCACAAGGATTCCAAGGTGTGTGATGCATGTCAAAGACCTGGTAGACCATCGCAAAGAGATGAGTTACCACTACATCCTCAAGTATCTTTGCAACCCTTTAAGAAGTGGGCGATTCATTTTGAGTGGGCGATTCATTTTGTTGCGCCAATTCAGCCCCCTGGAAAGAAAACGGGTGCGTGCTATATTATCATTGCGACAGAATATCTAACCAGATGGGCGGAAGCACAGCCGATTAAGGATTGTACAGGGACTACAATAGTAAAGTTCTTCTTTGAGTATGTCTTAACTAGATTCGGCTGCCCAAAAGTGCTGATGAGTGACAGGGTTCGCATTTTTTGAATGAAATGATCAGCGCATTGACTGAAGAATTCCAGGTCTACCATCAAAAGAGTACAGTGTATCACCACAGGCTAATGGAACTGTTGAAGCCCTTAATAATATTTTGGAGAACGTGCTGACAAAGATCTGTAACGTGCAGCAAAATGACTGGGATGTGTGCGTACTTGTAGTGCTATGGGATTATAGGACTTCTTATAAGAAGCTGACATGGCATACACCATTCAGATTAGTATATGGGGTCGAAGCTGTAATGCCAATGGAGTACATTGTGCCTAGTCTATGCATAGCAACTCTTATGGATATGGCGGATCATGAGGCTTTGGAGAAATTGATCATGTAGCTGATGGAGCTTGGAGAAGATCGATTTTTGGTAGGATTCCATCAACAAGTACAAAAGGAACGCAAAAAAGCATGTCATGATCGCCACATCAAGCTTCACACTTTCAAGGTAAACGATCTTGTTCTTTTATATGATAGTAAATTCACTAAATTTATGGGTAAATTCCATATGCAATGATTAGGGCCATATATTGACAAAGAAATTATAGATGGCGGCGCAGTTTATCTCACGAAGCTGAATGAGGAACCCCTTTTAAGAAGAGTGAATGGGAGTAGGTTGAAGTTGTATACAGGGGATCCTGTGTTGGAAATAATACTGAGAGGGGGGGTGAATTAGTATTATCAAGTTCTTTTAATAAATCTTCCTTATTTATACTTTGAATTATTTTTGCATGTCAGTACCATAAAATAATGAGCATGAACCAAGAAAACAGATAGTCACACCAAAGAACACCAGATGTAAGGTGGAAACCCAATGTGGGTGAAAACCACCTACTGCAATATGTCTCTATCTTCTTTCAAATTAGAAACTCCTTTTACAATGGTTTTGTACTGGTGCAGTCCTTTACCAGTACGCAAGTTGCAACCTGCAGAGAGCTACAACTCTCTCTCGTTTTCCAGTCTCTCCTGGAAGGGAGCTACTACCCCTACTTCTTTTCTTTCAAGGATCACTTTTCATATATTTTCAAACTAGATCCATAAACATCAAGAGATCATCAAGTACAAGTAAATCACCCAGTCAACTGCAGTAACCAGATCAACAATAACAGTAAACTAAACCCATAACACCTTATGAACAGAGAAAAGTCAGCCAACAAAAGATCTTAAGACAGATACGCAGTTTTTCTCTCTCTGGCCTGCGAGCGTACGCACTTCACCTTCTGCTCCCCTGCGTATACCCGCAGAGACCCTTCTGCCGAACCGCGTACTCACGCACTGTTTCTTCAATCACGCTGCGTACTGTTACTGTAGGCACGCACCCACAGATACTATCGCGCCGCGTACTGCTACTGCAGCCATGCACCCATAGATGCTATCGCGCCGCGTACCCACGCACCTGTGGCTTCTGAAGCGCCGCGTACTTTCCCTGTGCCCACGCACCTGAACCTCTGTCGCACTGCGTATCCACGCATTGCGCCTTCTTCTGCTCTGCGTACCCACGCACTTCTCCTTCTTCTGCTCTGCGTACCCACGCACTTCTCCTTCTTCTGCTCTGCGTACCCATGCACTTGCACTGTTAATCACCTGCGTACCTCTGATTAGGGCCGAATTGGCAATCCACCAGTGTGCTACAGATCATCAGATGCCCAGATCTGATCATGCGCTCGAGAGATCACCCTTCATAGATTCGCTTTCAACTTCACTTTTATATAGATCAAGCTTTTAAAACAATAACCCAATATTTCAGATATTCAATTTGCAAAAGATACTTAGCCAAGTGATCTCCTTTGCTTTATATAGGCAAGCTCTTCCTAAAATCATGGATCAATACCATAGATAACCAATACAAGGGGCCCAAAAACATGGGGCTGAATAATAATAATAATATAAAACAATAACATGGGCCAAAACCATAGAATCAAGAACGGCAGGCTAAATACCACGGGCCAAACATAGGAAACCCCACGTGAACGCGCTTCTCTGCCTTGAAGTAAGTGAACTGGGGGTACACACCTTCTGAACGGGTGACCTGCATGTGCGGCCGCAGTCCCTTCATGGCATACCTGCGGGTACGCACCTTTTGAACTGTTCTCCTGCGTACTTCTTAATTTCCAACATTTTGAGAGCCTGATCAGGTGTTGCCATCAAGTACAACATCTGTAACATAGAGCCATACCAGAATCATAATGCCAACAATCTCCCCCTTTGGACTTGATGGCAACCTCAAAATCTTCAACGTCATTCTCCCCCTTTGATATCAAGGGCAAAGGGTTATGCTCCCCCTGACTATAAACCAGATCTATGCTCCCCCTAAGAACATGCTCCCCCTGACTATAAACCAGATCTGCAAATGAGAACCATACGCCACCAAAACACCATAAATGACCATGAAAGAGATAGAGACATATTGCAGCAATATCCAGACCATCATCCATGATGTACTTCCTCCATAATGCCAACAATGCATTATATGCTCCCCCTGAACCTGTGCCATTAGATCTTCAACCAATCCGCAACCCAGCAAATGTACGCATATACCCCAAATGAACCTTGCGTACAACCAACCATCAGAAGAGATTCAACAAGATGATGCATCAACAACCCCCAGCTTTTGCCTGAGGTATTCAAAGGTCTCCCTGGGCAATGGTTTGGTGAGTATATCAGCAACTTGTTCCTTAGAAGGAACATACTCCAACTTGACCTTTTGTTCTAGTACTTGTTCCCGGAGAAAATGATACTTGATCGGTATGTGCTTGGTCTTTGAATGCATGAATGGGTTCTTTGAAATGTTGATTGCACTTGTGTTATCACATAAGATGGAGATAGGTGGTGTACAAGTGATTTGAAAGTCCTGCAAGGTCTGCATCATCCAAAGGAGTTGAGTGCAGCAAGATGCAGCAGCAACATATTCTGCTTCAGCTGTAGACAAGGCAATCGAACCCTGTTTCTTGCTGAACCAAGATACTAATCTGGAACCCATAAAGAACGCACCACCACTTGTGCTCTTCCTAGCATCCACGCTTCCTGCCCAATCTGCATCTGTATAAGCATGAAGTGTGAGATCTGTATCTCTAGGATACCATAAGCCATAATTTTGAGTCCCTTGAAGATATTTAAAGATTCTCTTCACTGCCTGAAGATGAGTTTCCTTCGGATTTGCTTGAAATCTTCCAACTATTCCCACTGCATGCATGATATCTGGTCGGGTACCTGTCAAATAAAGTAGGCTTCCAATCATAGATCTGTAGGTTGGTTGATGCACTGCTGCTGATTCATCATTTGCACAGAGGCTACATCCTGTGACCATGGGTGTACATACTGGTTTTGCATCTTCCATGCCATATTTCTTCAAAATCTGCTTGAGATACTTGGTTTGAGACAGAAAGATCCCTCCTTCCTTTTGTTGGATTTGCAAACCAAGAAAATATGTCAGTTCTCCCAGCAAGGACATTTCGAATTATTTCTGCATCACCAAGGCAAAGCTTTGACTCATAGCTTCTTCATTGCTGCCAAAGATAATGTCATCTACATACACAACAAGTATTAGCAATTTGTCATTTTCAACTTTTATATAAAGATTGTTGTCTGCTGATACTTTTGAAAAACCTTGTTGATGAAGATATTTGTCCAAACGATAGTACCAAGCCCTTGGAGCTTGTTTGAGACCGTAGAGAGCCTTTTTCAATCTGCATACAAGATTTGGATCATTTCCAAGAATGAAACCATCTGGCTGCTCAATGTATACTTCTTCTTCCAAGTCTCCATTCAGAACGGCTGATTTCATGTCCATTTGAAATACTTTGAAGTTTTGAAAGCTTGAGAGAGCAAGGAACATTCGGATGGCCTCAAGTCTTGCAACAGGAGCAAAGGTTTCTTCAAAATCTATTCCTTCTTGCTGCGCATACCCTTTACAAACAAGTTTGGCCTTGTTTCTAATTACTTCTCCATTTTCATTCAATTTATTTTTGAAGACCCATTTTGTCCCTATAACATCCTTATCCTTTGGTCTAGGAACCAGCTCCCAAGTGTTGTTCTTTTCAATCTGCTCAAGTTCTTCATCCATTGCTTTCACCCAACATTCATCTTTGCATGCCTCTTTCACATTTTGTGGTTCAGTGGAAGAGAGTAATGCCAAATAGCTTGAAGCTTCTGCAACTATTCTTCTTGTTTGTACACCTGCTTCTTTCTGCCCCACAATCTGGGATTCTGGATGATTCTTCTAAACATACCTGGATGGAGTCTTCTCTTCTATCCTTATCTGCTCCTCTGGTTCTTCTTGAGGTTCTTTTTCTTCATCATTCTGTCTTTGAGGGTAGTCTTCTTCTTCTTCAATATCTTCATGATTTACTTGCCTAGGAATGTATCCCTTCTCATCAACCACTACATCAATGCTATCAACAATTCTTCCAAGTCTTTTATTGTAGCACTTGTATTCTTTGCTGTGTGGAGAATAACCAAGAAGAATGCCTTCATCTTCTCTAGGTTCAAGTTTGCCAAGTTGCTCATCAGTATTCTTAATATAGCATTTGCTTCCAAAGATTTTGAAGTGCTTTACCGAAGGAGTCTCACCATACCAGAGCTCATGAGGAGTTTGAGTGCTATTCACCCGGACATTTGTTTTGTTGAGAATAACCACTGCAGCATATGCAGCTTCACCCCAGAAAGTTGCAGGAGTTCCAGACTCATCAAGCATAGCACGAGCCATTTGTTGGACTGTTCTGTTCATTCTTTCCACTACTCCATTTTGCTGGGGAGTTCTAGCTATAGAGAATTCTCTTCTTATCCCATGTTCTTCACAGAAATCAAAAAATTCATTTGAGGTAAACTCCCCACCTCTGTCGGATTTGAGGCACTTAATTTTGTATCCTGATTCATTTTCAACCAAGGCTTTAAAAGATTTGAATTTTTCGAATGCTTCATCTTTGTGCTTCATAAGTCCTAACCAGACAAATCTGGAGAAATCGTCAATGAATAATATCAAGTATTCTTCTCCTCGGGGTGTCCTTTTCCTGAATGGCCCACATACATCTATATGTACAAGCTCAAGAGGCATGCTAGCTGATCCTTCCTTCTCTGGAAAGTTAGTTCTGGTTTGCTTTCCAAATTAACATGATTTGCATATGGTGTTGTCTGGAATTTTGATATCTGGAAGACCGCGAACTGCCTGATGTTTGCATGCTTTCCTTATTTGTGAAAAGCTTAGATGCCCCAACCTCCGGTGCCATAACCAGTGTTCATCATCCTTGCTTAGATAGCATTGTTGTTGTCCCTCTTCAAATATGTATAGATTATTTGGAGTTCTTTTACCTTTGATCACCATTTTACCTGTATCAAGATCACGAACAAAACATCCATTTGTTCTAAATACCACCTCGATTCCTTGATCACACATCTGGCTGACACTCAGAAGATTATGCTTCAATCCATCAACATAAAAAACATTTCCAGCTTTGACCTTTTCTTTTAACTGAGCAGTGCCTTTTCCTTTTATAGTTGCAGGAGTATCATTTCCAAAAGAAACTTTCTTTCCCTTTTCTAGAGCAGAATATGATTCAAGTTTTTCTTTATCACCTGTCATATGCTTCGAACATCCACTGTCAATATACCATATATTTTCCTGTCCCTCTGCATAAAATGCTATTCCACATCTTTCTGTTTGTGGTTCCTTTATTCTCCATGTTTTGGTGCTTGAGGCTTGTTCCTTTGTCTGCTGAAACCTGCTCCTGCATTCAGAATCTTCATGACCAAAGTTATTGCAAATAGAACATTCAACTTCATTTTCAAGAACCGAAAAGTTGTTATAGGTCCTTTTTGTAATCTCGGTCATACTTCTTTGTTTTTGAGCTTCTCTAGTCATCATCGTTTTATATGCAACACATTGAGCTGCTTTGTGACCAAATTTATGGCAAGAAAAGCATTGTCCATTGAAGAAACTTCTGCGGTTATCCAATCTTCCGGCCAAACGATTGTAATTTCTATTGTCATTCATTCTTGAAGCAAATTGAGAGGATTTTACCTGTGGCTGGTTATAGCTTTTGTTCATCCTTAAGACGGATTGCCCCTGATTTGCCTGATAGTCTTTGTTTGTAATTGGTCCCTGCTTTACCTGGTGATCTCCACTGTGCCTTTGCTCATTTATTTTTGCTGCATCAAGATAACTTTTTGAGGTGGATGCTTGAGAAGTTTCTCCATTATAGCCCAGACCTGTCTTGTTTAGAGGAGAACGCTGTACATTGATGATCTCATCCAGAGTTTCAGATCCTTTGACAAACTTAAGATTAATAGCCTTTGTTTTCTTAATCTCTTTTCTAAGACCAACAATTTCACCTTCTAACTTTTCAAGATATTTTTCCTTTTCATCAATTTGAAGTTGTAGAGTATCAATGATCCTATTCTTTTCTTCTATACATGTCTCGAGTCTAGAAATTTCTTCACAAAAGCTATCCACATCTATAGCATCCATGTAATCATCATCTTCAAATGCCATTAAAAGTTTATAGTCATTACCTCGTTCATCTTCATCACTATTTGATAGACCATCACTATCTTCATGCGTGTAGTAGCTTTTCTTATTTGCAATCTGTTTCTTGTTCCATCTAGCAGGTTCCTTTCCTTTATCCTTATAAGGACATTTCGCAGCATAATGACCTACTCTTCCACAAGAAAAGCATTTAAAAGGTAACTTACCTTTGAACCTTCCAGAACCCCTTTGAAGATTTCTGACAAAATTTGATTCTTCTTCTTCTTCTTCTGGCACATGACTTGCTTCATAATAGTCTCCTTTGCCTGAAGCCTTGAAAGCAGCTTCTCTTCTGTCTGAAGGACCTCCCTTTCTCATTTCATAAGCAGTTAGAATTCCGTGTAGCTGAGACATAGTAAGAATTCGTAGATTTTCCTTTTCTTCTATTGCAGACACTTTAGATTCAAACTTGGGGGACAATGATCTTAGAACTTTTTCAACCACAATAGCCTCTTTTATTTCTTCACCCAATTTTTTCATGCAATTAACAATCTCATCTACCTGAAGAAAATAGTTAGCCACACTTTCATCATTATACATTATGAGATTCTCATACTGAATCCTGAGGGTTTGAAGTTTAGCACGCTTTACCTGTTCATCTCCTTCATAGCTCAAGACAATCTTGTCCCATATTTCCTTTTCGGATTTATATTGCATAACCTTTACGAATTCTGTTTGAGATAAGCATCCTAGCAGAGTATTGACTGCTTTAGCATTTGTTTCATATTTCTTCTTCTCAGCCGAATCTGTAGGAGTAGCTGAAGGAAAAGTGTAGCCTATATCTATGATATCCCAAACTTCTGTACCAAGAGATTGAAGATAGGCAGTAACTCTTACCTTCCAATAATTGAAGTTTGTCCCATCAAAGATTGGTGGCCTGATTGATGCTTCCCTCTCGTAGTCGCTCATGATGAATGATCTTCCTCCAAGCGATCAAGCTTCTCTGAAGGACCTGCTCTGATACCAATTGTTGGAAATAATACTGAGATGGGGGGTGAATCAGTATTATCAAGTTATTTTAATAAATCTTCCTTATTTATACTTTGAATTATTTTTGCATGTCAGTACCATAAAATAATGAGCATGAACAAAGAAAACAGATAATCACACCAAAGAACACCAGATGTAAGGTGGAAACCCAATGTGGGTGAAAACCACCTGCTGCAATATGTCTCTATCTTCTTTCAAATTAGAAACTCCTTTTACAATGGTTTTGTACTGGTGAAATACTTTTTCCAGTACGCAGGCTGCAACCTGCAGAGAGCTACAACTCTCTCTCGTTTTCCAGTCTCTCCTGGAAGGGAGCTACTACCCCCTACTTCTTTTCTTTCAAGGATCACTTTTCGTAAATTTTCAAACTAGATCCATAAACATCAAGAGATCATCAAGTACAAGTAAATCACCTAGTCAACTGCAGTAACCAGATCAACAATAACAGTAAACTAAACCCAGAACACCTTATCAACAGAGAAAAGTCAGCCAACAAAAGATCTTAAGACAGATACACAGTTTTTCTCTCTCTGGCCTGCGAGCATACGCACTTCACCTTCTGCTCCCCTGCGTATACCCGCAGAGACCCTTCTGCCGAACCGCGTACTCACGCACTGTTTCTTCAATCACGCTGCGTACTGTTACTGTAGGCACGCACCCACAGATACTATCATGCCGCGTACTGCTACTGCAGCCACGCACCCACAGATGTTATCGCGCCGCGTACCCACACACCTGTGGCTTCTGAAGCGCCGCGTACTTTCCCTGTGCCCACGCACCTGAACCTCTGTCGCGCTGCGTATCCACGCACTGCGCCTTCTTCTACTCTGCGTACCCACGCACTTCTCCTTCTTCTGCTCTGCATACCCACGCACTTCTCCTTCTTCTGCTCTACGTACCCACGCACTTGCACTGTTAATCACCTGCGTACCTCTGATTAGGGCTGAATTGGCAGTCCACCAGTGTGCTACAGATCGTCAGATGCCCAAATATGATCATGTGCTCGAGAGATCACCCTTCATAGATTCGCTTTCAACTTCACTTTTATATAGATCAAGCTTTTAAAACAATAACCCAATATTTCAGATCTTCAGATATTCAATTTGCAAAAGATACTTAGCCAAGTGATCTCCTTTGCTTTATATAGGCAAGCTCTTCCTAAAATCATGGATCAATACCATAGGTAACCAATACAAGGGGCCCAAAAACATGGGGCTCAATAATAATAATAATATAAAACAATACCACGGGCCAAAACCATAGAATCAAGAACGGCGGGCTAAATACCACGGGCCAAACATAGGAAATCCCACATGAACGCGCTTCTCTGCCTTGAAGTAAGTGAACTGGGGGTACACACCTTCTGAACGGGTGACCTGCGTGTGTGGCCGCAGTCCCTTCACGGCGTACCTGCGGGTACGCACCTTTTGAACTGTTCTCCTGCGTACTTCTTAATTTCCAACATTTTGAGAGCCTAATCTAGTGTTGCCATCAAGTACAACATCTGTAACATAGAGCCATACCAGAATCATAATGCCAACATCCTACATAATGACTATATGGAGGCGGGATAATCTTAGTGCTCCAGGTAGTTTCAAGGGGGCACGAGACTATTACACTACCCAGCCTGAAGGACAATGCAACAAGCAGGCTGCATGGAGAATGATGGGGATGCAACCTAGGAAGTTGCGCTCAGGAAGCTACGCCATGGGGGAAGGTACCGTGTAGCACAATAGGAAAATGACCATTGGAGTTATTTTTCATGACTTAACGGCCAGACGATGGTTAAGTGGAGCGTGGTGGAGAAAATTATGGAAAAAATATTTGAAGATCTGCCACCAAAACAACATTTATTATTAGAAATTGGGGGGAACGATCAGATTTGAATTCAAAACCCCCTGTAAATAAGGCGTTTCAATCCAACAAAAAACACTTTGCGCTCTAAGAATTTTTGGTGAATTTTGTTATCTATTGCCTATGAGCCGAGCGTTTTGGGAAGATTTAGTTGCGATCCTCGTGTTTGCCGAATTGCCTGAGATAAAATAGAAGCTTATTCTTGAGAAAATGTCTACACCAAGTCCTGCTAAAACTATTAGTACTGGAGATGTTGTCTCCGACACAATTGGCTTGGAAGTTGTAAGTATGGAAAATTCGAATATTATGCCTACGTCGTCAAGGTTGCCCAGGCCGAAGCATACCCTACTAGAGAAACCCAACCAACCAAGTCAAAGCAATCCGCGAAGGAAAAGCAAAAGAATTTGGCGCCGATGCATGCATCCCCAAGGAAGCATACCGAAACACATGCCAAGCAGAAGAAAGATAAGCAACCAGAGAGAGTAGCGAACCTGGAGGCAGAAGAATTCCAGGGAACAAAGGATATTGATGTTGAAGGGGTGGAACCCATGACAATACTACCTAAGTATATCCCTCTGCAGAAGGGAAAAGCAAAGGTCACGAAGGACTTGGATACCGAGAAGTGTACAGTATCCACTCCCCTGCTACCTAAGCAGGTCCCTTTTGAATGACCTCGGCTCGCGAGGGTCCCGTTGTTAAAAATTGAGGATTGGGACCTCGCAGACCGCACTACATTTCCATATTTGGCGATGTACAAATATACGCGGAAGGTATATTATGAAGAAACAGGTGTTATAACATTGGAAACGAAGGAATGGGTCTACGATGTCGAGCAATCAGGGTCGCTTAATCTATTGTTGGTGCCACATTATCATCGCACCCCCATTAATACGATATGTGTGTGCCAGCTCCTCACACTGGTCCATGATGGATGTTTATGGCTAAGAGAGCCTATGCCCATCACGAACATGCTAATTCATAGGATCATGCAACTGCCTCACAAAGGCGCAAACCCAGCTAAGGAGTTTGGAGGGAAGACTAGGGATAAAGATCTTGTAGAAAAGATGAAGAGGGATTACGATCTCCTCCAGAAGTCACGAGGGTATTCCATTCTGTCCATAACAGACCAAGAAGTTCAATTCGTTGTCCATATTTTAGCAGGGAAGGCTATGAGAAAATGCCATATGGATGAAGTTCGGGTGCCAATAGTTTCCCTTGCTGCGTAGTGCGCGAAAGGCATGAAATTTAATTGGAAAAGTTAGCTCTGTCAGGAGTTCCTAGCGAACTACCGAGAAGCCCAAGACGAAACCAAGTCATTCCACTACGCTTGGTTGTTGCTGACAATTATGCTCGTTGCATGGATATTGTTGGAGAATAGCCAATTTCCTCTTCTCGAGGAAGGATTGCCGGAGGCAACACAATTTGCTTCCTTATGGTCTACAAAGGATGTTGCACAGATTACAGAGACAAAGATATTTTGGATTCTTTTGGAAATGGATCTCCGTATGGCAATCAATCAGCATCTGAGGTTGTCCCCAACCTTGTTCACGTAGTTGTCAGCCTACGCAGCGTTCAAGGTTGACTTCCACGGAGTCTATATCCAGGAAAGGAAGGATCCAGAGCAGAAATGGCACCAAATTTACTATTTGGTGTCAGAAACGGACGTACAGGAGGTTGTAGCGTCATGGCCTATAGAGTGGCATGCCCCATCAAAATTAGATGTTGGAACAAGCACAGGTGCGGAAAGTTATGTTGCTTACAAAACAAAGGAGGTCACAGAGAAAGATGCGTGTACCCTAGCAGAAGAGAAAAAGAAGGAAGCTACAAAAAAGGATCGGATAAAGGAAGAACATGCTGATAAGGAGCAGGCGGAACAAGGGCAGCGCGAGTCACAGAAAGGTGATAAGTCACCTTCATCGGAGGCAGAGGAAGAAGAGCTTTCAGGATAAGGCGACGGAGATGATGACGGGCAATGCACCCCATTTATTTTGAAAAGACGTGGCAAGGAGAAGAAGGGTGGAACACAAAAAAATCATAAATCTGATAAAACGCATGCTGATCCCATGGTGTTGATAGAAAGCGATCTTGATGAGATCAGTGATAAAGTCAGGGACACAACAATAGAAGTGTTGCAGTAGATTGAGAAGCAATACATGTAGACATTGGGGGGCATCCAAAAGGATCTACACGAGCTGCAGATCTAAACAAGCAACATACAAGTGGGCATTGGACAAGTGAGCATGGAGCAAGCGATCCTGGCACTCGGGACAAGGCAAGCAATAGAGCTAGTAAGGACCCTAGATCTCAGAACTATCTCGTTGCCAAATGGGTCCATTCGCACAGGGTCTGCTAAGAATCGTATTATACTTAGTACAATCAAGGACATAGGATTGAATATAGCAGCGCTCTCCAACAAAACCCTCCATGCGCTACATAAGGGGGTAGAAAATGAATTGAGAACTAGGGAGAAGCACACCCTCAACCTCATAAGTGAGTACAAAATTAACAATGAACAAATGTTCTTTGAAAAGACGCAGAATCTGAAGGAAACCGAGGCACTTCAGCCTTATAGTTCATGTCTTGAGTCAGTAGTAGTGGAGGCATATAAGACAGTGCATAAGCTTCACATCCCAGAGGATGCACAGCTAGAAGCCAAAATCAGAAAGTTAGCCGCTGGTGTGTATGAGGCTAGAGTAGAAGTTGGAAGAGTAACTTTTAATTTCAACATGAAGATTGCAGAGCTGAAGTTGAAGTTGCAGCCCACGACTGCACCTGAGGTCTAGGAGTAGCGGGGAATCACAATAAAGGAAGGCATGGCTACCTTGGATGCCACGGTCACTAACTGTGTGGAACTGTTCGAGCAGGATATGGAGCTAGTGACCAATCTATTGGAGGATCTGAACCTGCAAACGTTGAACACAGAGGTAAGGGAGCTACAACGCCACTATGATGAGTTCAGGGTGACTGTGCGTACCTTAGCACAAGCACAACGCCTTGCCAAGTTATAGGAAGCAAAACAACTACTGGCACACGTAGAGGAAACGTAGAAGAAGGTGGCCTTGCTAAAGGCCCAGTTGCAGCCTTGGTTGGAGGAAGCTTATCAGGTCATGTATTCCATTCAAAATATACCTAAGGAACTGTAGCAGACACAGTAAATGATAAGGCTGGCAGTAGAAGGCCCAACCACTGAAAAATTGATCGAGGAGGTTCAACAGGCACCGACACAGAGCGTTGCTGAAGTTGCAGTAATCCAGGTGGAGCTAGGGGATCTTCGCAGGAAGATCACGGTGCCAACAGAGTGACTCAAGGGTGAGTCACAATCTTCGTGTTGGGGGCCTATTGGGAAGGGGTCCGATGGGTTAGTTTGGGGTTAAGATAACCCAAATTTTTGGTACAGTTTTGTAAATAATGTAAAGTCTCTGTGATTTGTGGAAGCGAAGCGCGTAGGTTAATAGGATTCAATGGGGCTTAGCCCCTTGTTTTGGATAAGTTTTGAGTCAATTTTGAGATTCACCGATGGTCCGAAGACCATGGAATTTTATGAAAAAGACTATAAATAGGTGTGTCTTAGAGAGTCTAAGGCGGTAGTAGAACTAGACAGAACTAAGATAAAGAATAAAGGAAGATAGAAGAGCGAAGGGCTTGGAAGGGCTTAGAAGAGGAAAGGCTCTGAAGTTGAGTGTGCAAAGGCCTAGGTAGAAGTCTGCAGCTAAGTGTACGGACCCCTGTAGCTGTGTGCATAGGGAAGTTTTGAGTCTATAATCTTGAATTAAATATCATTAAATATAGTTTTCTGAAGAATTCCTAAATATTTTTTATTATCTCTGTTAATGTTATATGTTGCTAATGAATGATTTGTTTTATGAGATATTGATTGAATGCTATGAAATTATCTTGAATAAGTCTTAATAATACACACGATGCATGTTTAGTTACTTTCACGAAGACCTTGGTGAATTCTCTTATGTTTACTAATGAATTAAGTAAATCTGTGCGAACACTAATTTATGACTGCTCTATGATACACATAAGTAGGAAAATTGACTGTTAAAGGTCCGCAAGGACTAATCGTAAACCTTCATGAAGGTCTGAAGGCTATTTTGACAAATTTGCAACAATGTGCCCTAAGAGTTTATCGATTTTCTTGAATGTAGATCTAAGGCGCTGAAATACATCACACTATTCTCTCGATGCATAAACTTGGTTCTTGCATCCCCACATACTACTTCGGGTGAGACTGCAGCCTGCGCTATGTGGGTTGTTTCCAAAAGGGCTAGTAGTATAGGGTTTTGTTGGTTGGCGCAGCTAACTCTGAACCTGGGTCATGACCCCCTAAGCCAACATAAGCCATGATGAATATTAATATAGATGGTATAAAAAGGTACATGGGAATTTTGAATGATTTTTTAAAAGAATACATGGAAGCAATGATGAATTCCAAGATAGAGGGGTTGAAGGAAGGTTTGGAAAAGTTGCTAGAAGAAAGGATTCCCAGGGGTGACAAGGTAATCCAAGAAAATCATGATGAGTACAAAAGGAATATGATTATGATTTTAGAGACTCCAATTTGGGGTTTAAAAACCACCACATTCCAAATATAGATATGAGGAAGTTTGATGGAAAGGACCCAATAACATGGGAACTACAAATGGAGAAATATTTTGATCTAAAGGATGTGAAACCCTCACAAAAGGTATGTTTGCATTTTTATATTTAGAACCCAATCAGTTTGTATGGTATAGACGACTTTGTTCTCGTAAACCACTTGTCACTTAGTCAATTTTTACGGAGGAAATGATAGCACATTATGAAGATACAAAGAGCAACACCTTCTTTAGCTGATTGATAAATATAAAAAACAGAGGTTCAATGGCGGAGCACATTGAATACTTCCAACAGTTGAATAATAGGGTAACTGATATTCCATGGGAGAATAGAAGTGAAGTCATCATAGGGATTTTAAAAGATAGCATCCAACATGAGGTTCGCCTTTGGGAACCTGATTCATTGGAGAAGGCATTCAGGGTGGCAAGAAAAGTTGAAAGAAAAATTATGGCAACAAGGAATTCTACCAATCCTAACTATAACGATGGAAGTGTTGTTGCTCCTAGTCTTCCGTAACCTACCAGGTTGACACCACAAAAATTGGAGGAAAAAAAATCAAAAGGGAGTTGTTACAATTGTGATAGAAAATACACTAAAGGTCATAAGTATGCTGAGAATAAATTATTCTACATAGATTGTGAAGAGGAGGAAGAAAAGGAACAAGAAACATCAAAAGAGGAGGATATACACCAAGAACCAACCCGAAAGAAAGAAGAAATGAATCTGACCATATATTGTAATGCATTGGTTAGAATTACCACTCCTCAAACTCTCAAGATAGAAGGATATGCCAAGACGAAAAAGGTAATAGTGCTCATTAATTCGGGTATTACCCATAATTTTATTCATTATAATATAGCCAAGGAATTGAATTGCTTCCTATATCTAGCATCAAAGTGTCAAGTGATGGTTGAAAATCGAGTAACTATAAATTTATATGGAAAGTGCCATAATATCAAGCTAACCATGTAGGAATATGCATTAAATAGTCCAATGATTTCCATTCCAATGGGTGGGGATGATGTTGTACGAGGATTCCAGCGGTTACAATCTTTGGGGACAATAGCTTTCAATTTTCAAGAAATTTTCTTGAATTCTTTTTGGTAAGGAACGGAAGTTGAATTAAGGGGTATCGCAGGGAAACTGGGAAAGATAATCAACTCTAATGGCATGACAAATATTCTTAAGAAAGAAAAACGAGGCGTAATTGCACACTTATTCTCACTAGGGGTTTAAACAATGAAATAATCTATTTCTCCAGATCTCCAAAAGGTCTTAGACAATAATTCCAAGGTGTTTGAGACTCCAAAAGTCCTCCCACCTATTCATGGTCATGATCATGTGATTCACTTGATTCTACGAAGTGTTCCCCCAAACATCAAGCCTTACAAATATCCTTATTCCCAAAAGAATGAAATTGAATGTATGGTTTCAGAAACGCTAGAGGCTTGTATGACTCAACCTAGTCAAAGTTATTTCTATGCTCCAGTAGTATTCTTACATAATAAGGATGTATCATGGCATATGTGACCTGGGGGGGCAGTTACAAGACAAAATCCACATGCAAGGGCAGGAGACTTAACCCCAAAAAGGAGCTAAGACGAAACCCCCTTGAGAGTTTCCTCTCAGGTGGTCCCCAAGTGATAAAGATATCGTTTGTATTTATGGAGATTCCGCTATATTGCGCCACCTAAAATTAAGTGAAAAGGGTTGTGTCAGTTCGCCTAGCCCAAGTGTGACCTTGTGCTTAACCCTCTTGTGAGAAGGGCTTCCCAGACCACATTATTGAAAATGAATTTAACTCCCTACTGCAAGCTACTAAGTTTATTTTGAAGTCTTGGAGCAGTTAACTCACACTCCTATCTCCAAGACCCTAGTCTAAGCTAGTGTTTGTGTACTACCAATGAAAGTAAAAGACGAATCTAGTTAATTTTATTATCGCGTTGATTTTAGTGGATGTTGTCTACACAAGTGGGATGCGACGTGAAACTAAGATGGTGTGAATGAATTTTAGTTAGTCACCCTAATACAACTATATGCAATTTTTGTTTTTCAATTCGATCAATGTTAACTACAGGAGGGTAAGGGCCTTCTAACAAACCAATGCCTATTATGATTCACCTCTTCACTAAATATTCTTAAATGCAAATTATCCCAATTTTTGTGAATTAATGACCTAAAACAAACCAACTTAGGCAAACCAAAGCAATCGAAAAGAAACCAAAGCAAAACATTCCCAAGCAAGAATGCAAAGCGCTCCAAAAGCGTCATAATTAGGAAAACAAAGCCCAATCAAAGAAACACACTCAAAGCAATCAAATCAAAAGTCAAAAGAGAAAGAAGGAAGGTAATGTCAACAAGCTAAGGTTGTAGTACAATGGCTCAACAAAGGCCAATGTTATACAAAGGTCAAAACCAAACCCTAGAGGTAGGAAGGCATAAACAAGATCATATGAGAGAGATACAAAGCAATGAAAACACACTCAAAATAACTTTCCTAGATGACAACTGCACAACCAATTGCAACACCACCAATTGTGATGAAAACAAGCGACCAAAACACACAAAGGCAACAAAAAACCAAAGTGGTATATCAAAGAGATCTAAGCAGTCACAACAGATCTAAAATAGAGATCTCGAGATGATAACACTAGTCCTCAACCAAAATACACAAAGAATTATTCAAGAGAAACCTTGAAGAACACAAGCAATGGATGATCCCAACCAATAAATAAGAAATGGCTCAGATTTGATAGAGATTAGTAGCTATCAACAAAAAAAACAAATATATCCAACAAATAGTAGAAAGTTTGAAGAAAAACACCTGAAAAATAAAGCAAATAAGCTGAAAGAAAACTCGAAAATTGGGAAAAATGGATAGAAACCATGTTGATTTTTCAATCAGCCATACCTTCCTCATATGAATTGCATTTTAGGTGATTTTTGTTTTTTTTTAGTAAAAAATGAAGAGGATTAGAGATCTGTAGTTAATTTTAATGAGTTATGTATAAAAAAAAACACAAACGAACAGAAAAAATGGTCGCGCGCGAGGGTGAAAGAAAAACAAACTGTACAATTTTCAATTGGCCATAACTTCCTCATACAAAGTCTATTTTGCAGAGTTTTTTTTTTTTTTTAGGTAGAAATATGATAGGAATACATATCTATGGTTATTTCAGTCAAATTCTATACAAAAAATGCCAGAATTTGATTTTAATTCCTTGATTTGTTCTTCTCCCATTCAAAAAACAAAAATAAAACTCTATATCTAAGATCAGCTCAGATTAGAAGCAAGTAAAATCAATGGAGATAAAAATGAATCTAAAAAAATACAGAGAACTCAATGGGAACAAGAGAAAACCAAAAAACATAAAGAAGAAGAGGAGATCTCAAACAAAGAGGGCAAAATAAAAATGCTCTCATTGAAAACACCAATTTTGTTGCATTTAATTATGCAAGGAGTTATTGCTCCGTGATCTCATCCCCGATTTAGATCACCATACAGAAAAATATAATGGCTAATACAATATAATAATGATCCCCAATCCAGATGGTTATGCATGCAACAAGCAGTCAGATCTATGCTATAAAGATAAGAGATCACACCTAGAATCCTCGCATGTTGGGGAAGGGTTTTGAGTTTGATGCAGATCTTGTGCTCCACTCGAGCGATCCAACATGTCTGCACCAAATCTCTATCCCTACACACAAACACAACTAAACAAGGACAACAGTTGATCTTCCTTAGAATATCGTCAGATCAAAAGTAATAGATACGATCATATAACATACTGAACATGAATTCATGTAAGGAAGGTAAAATAGATTTTTATTAACCATATAAATGGAAGTCCATAAAATGTACACCTTAAAAAAAATAGGATCCTCTCCTCCAACTTACAGTATGGTGTCCTCTCCCAAGGCAGCAAAGCTCTCGTGCTATAGTTTGAATACTCTCCCTTCTTCACTCTTGATGAGATTATAAAGGCTCATTCCATCCTCCAGGAGAATGTATCTTAACACCTAGGGGCTTGAGAGGTTAGGAAACTTCTACAATAATGGACCCCTAGACAACTCATACACAAGTGGGTCAAGTTGATCTCCCTGGGAATGGAAAACTCTAGAAACCTTTTTCACAATGATGATATTTTTCTCAATTATCTCAATTATGAAATAAATATAAAATCATAATTTTAATATTTGGGCAAAATAATTATGAGAAATTGCTCAATTATATAATTTCACCCTTTTAACGTGGGATAAATCTCACATAAGTAAAGGAAAAGGTGAAAAGGGATGAATTTAAGCCAAACAACTGAGGTAAGTTGAACTTGGGTTTCTCTCACTATAATGGAGTGGAAACTAGGGTTATAACATATGCCTCCTAATGCATGAGGTCAGAAGAGAAACTGATGGCCGAAATGCATTACAATAATACTTAATGCTCAAAATGGGAGGATGGAGCCAAGACTATGAAGTTGGATCGAAGGAACTCAAGTGCTGAAGTCTCAAATCTACCTATAACATCCATGCGGTGGGCATACCCATACTCGACCAAAAGAATATACTGAACATGGCTGCCATAAAATACAATGCAGATCCATGAAATGAAATGATAGAACATGGCCACAAGAACATACATGGTGGATCCATGTGACTCAATAGATAAATCATTGTCACCAGAAAATACAATGTGGATCTCTGTCAAAATATACATTAGTAGGACTACGGACACATGATAGACAAAGAAGTGTCTCAAGATAGTCCTCAAAATACATAAGAGATACATAACTCCAACGCAGCCTAGGAAGGATTCCATATAAGAGTGAGATGTCCCTAACCCAGGGTCTTCGACATAACCCTGATGGTATGAATCTACATCTTTCAAATAGATGAGTTGATGTCAAGCACAGTAGAAGCCACCTGATTACCCGCCAATGAGGTAAAGCAGTAACAGACGCGAGGGAATACACCAATCAGGAAAATGGACTCGAAGGTACCTAGTAGAGTCCATGAAGTGTGAATAAGGTATTTGATCTCAAACACCATTTAACTCGATCAATCAGGATCCAATGATGTAAACCCACTGTTGATCGTGAGGAAGATTACCACTGCAATCTGCAAGCTCCAAGGTACTATTGGTTCCTAGATCAAGCTCCTAGATAATGAGTTGAAGTCGACAGGAGAAGATCCATCGAAGGAGGGCCTTAATGTATCCCCCATCAATCAACATGAAATAGACCAGGATGATTTGATGTATGGATGAAGTCATTATATGAAGTACAACTCACACAAGGATGGCTAACTCAAAAAGGTCAACTGGCTACCGCTGATGGCCGACATAGGTGAAGACTTCCCTTGAACACATAATGGCATGACACAAGAGTGACTTGGCAGCATGACTAATTTGCACCATGTGATATCATGCAACGACATAGGAGGCATCAAAGCATGCTCCATATGACTGGAAGAGTAACCAGACGAAGGAGTAAAGAGACTCATATGGACGATACGACTCTTAGGCAAGCTAAAACCCAACTATTAGATAATAAAATAGACACGTTCCACGTTCATGGGCAACGCAACTAACGCTGCCATTTCGATGACTAATGGAAATAAATGTTCCCTCCTTTCTCTTTTTATAAGTTTCTTTTTCATAAAAAAATTCCCAGAAGCCTGAAAAAGCGATAAAATTATACAAGGGGGAACTTCCTAGCCAAGCAGACTAGGGTATTCCTTCCTCGTAACTAGTCTAGCCCAGTCTAGAAAAGGGTTAAACTTATATTGGTTAGACAACACTTCAGGTACTTTAATGAGCATGAAGTATACAAGTTCACCCAACAATATTTTCTAAATTAAGGATTCTGAAAAGAGATTAAATAAAACTCCCCTTGGAGGAACAAGTGGTTTCGGTAATGTTGGAACTACTCATGACATAAAAAGGACAAGAGGTTGGATAATAGGACCACTCATCGCAATGGTTCCTCCAAGAAAGGTTAAAACACCAAGTGAAAGTGGATGGTCAGCCAAGAAGATGATGACGATGGAAGAAAGAAACCAAGGTTCATCGTGCAGAAGTAGGCTGATAAAAAGTGGCAATCAAAAGGGGTAAAAGTGGTAAAACCCTCCTGGGGTAAAGCTAGAAATGAGATGATGAAGAGGACATGTGGCTCAAATTCTAGATCATGGCAGGTCAGAATGAGGAATTCCGAAAAGGAGTAAAAAATGACTTCATGGAAACCAACTCAGCAAAGAGGTGCTAACTAGGGTATCCATAACCGGGTAAGCTATACTGCTAAGTGAAAACATGCATAAACGAACATGGCTAAATTCACAACTTGATAGGGTCGCAACTAAGGCATAAATATCACACTAGCGGTAAATAATGCAGCGGTGATGGTGATATATGACCCACCCCTATATGCGAAGTTCAAGAGAAATGCACCTAACATCCAATGAATGTTGCAATAAAAATTCCACCCTGTCCTGTAAAAACCATCCATAATGATTAAACCCATGGTTAAATCACATAACGAAAGAAATAAACATGGAGGAGGTAACAACAAGATCATGTGGTTTTTTATTTTTTATTTTATATTTTTTTTGTATTTTTGTCATAAATAGGGCATGAAAAATACTTGCATCACATACCAAACCAATAAAGAGATAAAGGATCACACTCCTATCTATGTGCAATATTTACAAGCACAACTCAGTCTGATAGGTCACGCTAAAGTATGGCCATAGCTAGGCACAAACCAAGGGTTTCTATGCGTGAACTCATGGGAGGGTGAGGGGATGCTATGGCTCACCAAAGTGGGGCCATGCCAAAGGAAGTCAAATTGCCCAATTTGGAAATTTTGACCATACCAAAGACATTGTAACATAGTCATGCTCTCAAAATTAACCTAAGGACATAAAGGAGGATGAAGACATAAAAGAGGTACTATGAGCTCGTTAACAGGTGGTAAGGAGTTTGACAATTCATTGACAAGTTTCACATTAGAATCCCAAGATTTGACTCAGTTCATGGGTAGCAACTCCAAGGAACACCAGGAAGGTGACCCTTGAGTCGACTCAAGATTTAAAATGTTAGGCTCTAATCGTTCCTCATCAGGGAGACTAGAGGCATAAAGAGGCATAAACTCAATAGGGTTATCAACTAATATATCCATGGCCTCCAAGTTGACTAACCAAGGAGGTTTGTCATCAGGGAATTCATGTGGAACAAGTGGAGGTGTGGCCCATGTGGGAAAATTATCCTTATCATATTCCATATTGGGATGGAGTTTCTGACCAACGTTAGAAGGTACTGACAGGACTACTAGAGAGGCAATCTCTTCCACAAGAGGTGGCAGAGGATGCTCACTAGCTTGATCAACTTCCATAGGATCAAGATACAACACCCAAGGATCAGGAGGTTGATGGGGTCCATAGGTGCCATAAGAGATCATATGCATAGGAGCTTTAGAATATGTAGAAGGAATGTTAGGAAGTGTGTTGGGTAGCGGAAGCCCCGCGCAACGGTTACAGGGTGCGAAGCTAGACATTTTGGGTAAAGTTAGGATAAAGATTCTGCTGAACTCGCGGAGTGCGAATTGTAATAGGTTGAGTCAAAGGGTAGTCCACCCAAAAACAATGTAAAAAGATGTAACTAGGGTCAGCCTGCGTAGGGTGTCGCGGGCCAAGGGAGGGTATAAATAGAGAGAGGCTCTATGGGTAGGAAAAATAGAATTTTGATAGCATGAAATGTAATGGGTACTTGAAGTAGAAATATTGAAAGCATCTGTGAGTCTGAGTCGAGGGTTAGGTAGTAGGTAGAGGCTTTGCATCTGTGTGTGCAGAGATCTAGAAGGTCCACAGCTATGTGCGCGGACCCCTGCAGCTGAGTGTGCAGGGTAGATCTAGATGTATTGGTGAAGAATAATAATAAAGATAATTTTTCTTCTGTAATTATGTATTATCGCACATCTATCTTTATGGTTTACCTTTCTATATCTGGTTAACGCAAATGTGATTAATTTATGCGAATCTGGGTTCATTTTGTGCGCAAATAAGTTATGTTAGTTAAATGTTTGCTTAAAGACCCCGTTGAATAGTTATGAATCATAGTTGCTTCCTTCAAGTAGAATAGTGCATGAATAAGGAAATTATAATCACCCTGGATCAGCGTGAAGGCCAAGCAGCGCGGAGTTATAGAACAGTTCGTGAACCCTCCAATACACATCTAGACATCCCTAGGGTGAAAAAACCTAGTTCCATCACCCTCCCCTGCTACCTCAAGTGAGACCTTAGTCCATGCTTCGTGGGCTGTTGCCGAAAGGGCCAGTAGCTGCGAGATTTGTTTGGCTAAATAACTCTTCCGAACCTAGGTTAGGCCCAAACAAGCCAACAAATGGTTCCGTTGCTGGGACCGGGATCTGCCTAAGGGGTGTCTAATGTGGGAACATTGGAATCCTACGAAGAAAGAACTCGAAGATTGGTGGGATCTGAAGCTTCACGAGTTCGCGATTCAGGAAAACAGAAATTCGCAGATATCGGAGGAACAATGGTTGGATCGCTATATATTCATGGACATACATGAGATCTTCTTCATAACATTCTCGATATAATTATATGAGGGGATCGTGAAGTTAGCTGATAGCGTGGGGAGGTGCAGACTAAGGTGCGAGGAGGGTTTCAAGGATGCGGTAGGGGAAGAGGATTGGGGCCCGGACGAGGTCGTGGTTAATTAATTTGTTATAATTGTGGAGGACAGGGACACTATGCGTGCGACTGCACTAACCCAACTAGGATCTCATGCCCCTAATGTGAGCAGTTTGATCATGAATTAATAGACTGTTTGATTTTAATTGGCCAATTAAGCGAAAAGGGTGTACTCCAACCTCCACCAACCCAGAATATCCAAATGATGTGTGCGGAACCTCACGAAGAGGACCATAGCATAAACATTGTACTAAGAAGTGGTGCAACTGAAGGAAATGAAGGCAGGGACAGGTGCGACACACCTATGAAGGAACAACGCACGAAGCCGAAGCAAGGAAGGATGGGGCCAAGAGAAGCCCAGTGGAGCTTCGCGGAAGCTTCGACCCCAGATAGGAGGGATCAAATGGAGGCAGGAGTGGACGCCTCCATGGTCACTACCTTTCTGGAAACCTGCATGAAATTGTTTCGTGATTGTAAGGTTGTTCAAGAATCGCAAGATCTGATCACCCGATGTGCCGGATCCAGTGAACGCTAGGTCATTCGGAAGATAGGAAGACATGCTCTACGCACCGGATGGGAGATGAGACTGACTACGCAAATCGGTGACTATGAAATGGATCAAGTTATCTTGGATTTAAGATCAGATCTAAACGTACTGCCTAAACAAACCTGGGAACGGATGGGCTAGCCCGCACTGCAATGGTCCCCGATTCAATTACGAATGGCCAACCAACAAAAGATCTTACCAATGGACCGATTGCAAGGGGTGACGGTAGATATCGATGGTGTAAGTACCTAGACTGATTTCGAAGTTATAGAAATTGTTGACAATAGCAATCCTTACCCAGCGTTGCTGGGAATTGATTGGGCTACAGATATGAAGGGGGTTATTAACTTAAAAAGGCGCAAGATGACCTTTGAGAAGAAGTCACTACGGGTGGTAGTCCCGTTGGATCAATGGAAGGAGAACGCTATACCGAACCCATACGCGATGAAGAAAGTGATGATGAACTGGATTGCATTTATCAGATAACAACGAAAGACCAAGATCGGATGCATTCTGCCAAGAATAGAGGAACCTCGTGGGAATGCGATAGCATCTGCACCATGGACTCTGAGGAGGAAGCAGAGCGATGGCAGAATCGATTGCAGGGAGTTACGACACTCAACTGTAATATGATGACACGGTCGGTACGACGCATAGCAACAAAAGAAAGACCCCGACCAGAGGAGAATGACGCGATCATCGAAGCGCAACTCGGGCCTCCTGGTACATTATGCGTAATAGGGGAGTAGCCCAATGTACCGAAGGACAAGTTGTGCACACCTAGAGGGGAGCCGCAGAAGTTGGGATATAGACGACGGTTTCAAGTCCGGATTAGGGGACGTGCGCGACAGCCACAATGGCATAAAGCAGTAGAGCGAAGGATACGGATGTGCAATGGACGACTGACAACCCAACCAAACCTGCGCAAAACACAGGAAGTATCTGGTGCAGCCCACTCCACCGCTGACGATGTCCGCGACAGAGTTCAACAGCTTTGGGCAACCATCCTGCAGGGGAAAACATGACTTGATAAGTTAGAAAGAGACTGGGGCCCGACTTCACGCACAAAGCCGAAAGCTGGATAAAGCAATTGTGGAATTGCAGTTAGAAGTTGCCTACCTGGACTATGGAATGAAATTACTAAAGGAAACCAATGTTGTTGGCTCTCCTACCCGGTTACAGGCACTGACCCCACTAGCGTCATTGCGATTGCACCCAAAAGAATAGGGATACGCACACCATAATTCAGTAGTAGGATCACAGGAACATATGGGATGCTCGTGACCCGGGCTAGTCGAGAAATGAAAAACCTGTACTAAGGGTTCGCCCACCTGACTATCCATCGGCGACCCAGCCCCAACGCCCCATGCAGTTGGAAGAGGGCGCGGGCTAATAAAGCAGGCTGTTGAGAAGTTGCGCTACAGAACCATTAGATACGTACAAAAACCCCACCTGCGTTCCTGGGAATTCGCGGCCGCGAAGGAAAGATGGAAAGCGACCGTTGCAAGTACTATTTATGAAGTAATGACCCATTTAGAGCACTATGAAATCGGTGGCGAGGAATTAATGCAGAGGAATAACCGTCGAAATCGCATTTATGAACTGCCGCAGGGACAAGTAGTGAACCTGGCATGTCAAATCATATATAATCGAAGTCAGGGTCACGCCACCACGTCTTTGCACAAACCACCCAGTGTCAACAGCATGATGAGTGACAATAAATTCACAAATAGTCCATGGTTTCAGGCCTTGCCTAAATATTACCAAGACATAATCCTGAAGGTGAAGAACCCTACTACAGATAGCCACACCACAGGCCACCGAGCTCCCCAAATCTCCCCAAACGCCATGAACCAAGAAGGATCCTCAGAACCCTGACCCAGTTAGAAGGTCGCCCTAGCAACTACAGTCTAGAAAACTCACAATGGAAGAGAAGGCTAAAATGGTGATAATTGAAAGCGAGGACGAAGCTGAGGGTCCTCCCACATATGTCGAAGAAGTCCTCCCTGAAGAAGACCCCATACAGCCAGTACGGCGACCTAATTATGTGCCACCAAGCAAAGGGAAGGCCAAAGTACCAGCAAATCTAGATGAAGTCGACTCTGCTATCAACACCCCGTCGCTACCAAAGGGTGTGCTAGTGGAGAACTCGGTGGTTGGCCGTGTTGCAACAATGAAGTTCAAGGATTGGGACCTCGCAGATAGAGTAAAATTTCCCCATCTCGCGACGAATGCACTAATGGACTGGAAGATAGAAGGGATGGTGACAACCCTACAGCCGAAGACGTGGTTACAAAAGGTGGATCAAGTTGGGTTACTCTGTCTCTTATCAATTCCTCACTTTCTCCAGCCCCCTATCACCATGTTGGTCATCAAGTAGCTACTTTTTTTAGTCCATGAGGATATCTTATGGGTTGGTAAGCCTGTTCGTATCATAGCGGAGCTGGTTCATCACGTTTCGCACCTACCTTGTGATGGTGGAGACCCTTGGGGAATTACTGATAAGGGTAACAATGTCGCAATGATAGAACAACTGAAAAAGAAGTACCAGCTCGCCAAAGGGTAACGAGGGTATCTCAATGACAGTATCTTAGACAACGCAGTTCGCGTTGCCACCCAATTGCTAGCAGGGAAAGTTATGAGGAAATGTCACGGCACTGAAGTCCCCGCTGTAGTTATCGCTCTTATTAAGGAATGCGCAGCCGGTGTACAGTTAGACTGGTCACAGTTCCTTTGCTAAGAATTTCAAACCAATTGTTGTGAAGTGCAAGAGGAAGGTATGAGATTCCATTATGCATGGTTGCTTCTATCCATCATGATGGTCGCTACTGACCTACCCGAGGAGAGCTAGTTTCTAGTCTTGGATCCAGAGTGGCCTGAAGCCGCTTGATATGTGTCCCTTTGGGCGATAGGGAATGCAGAACGAATTCGTAATATCACAATTTTTTAGATACTGATGGACACGACTCTGTGTCAATGGATTAATCAGTTACCCTGCCTGACGGATGAGATCTATGAAAGCATGGAGCACATTGCCGAATTTAAAGCGGACATGCATCATGTCTATATCAGGGCGCGAAAGGACCCGGCTTAGGCATGGACTCCACTCAAGTTTATTGCCATTGACGATGTTATTGACAGGATTGTGGATACATGGCTAGTGGCCTAGCACGGACCCTTCACAGAAGCACGTGACAAGGCTGCCATTCGGAAACGAAAGGAGGAAGCCAAGCGCGCTGCACAGTAGAAGCAGAATGAACAGTTTGCTGCGCAAGTTAAAGCAGCTCGAGAGGCGGCACTAGCAACAACAGGTAAACCACAACCAGGTGGTGAGACATCGACAACAGACAAGGGCAGTCAGAAGGAAACCACTGAGTCGTGACAGATACTCCATCCACTGCTAAGGGTGCCACTTTAAAGTGCTCAATGACACCAGAGTGGCCAAAGCCGCGGAATAAGGTAAAGGCGTCTAAAATGGATAGCGAAGTGACCACCTTCACCGCAGGTGACCTGAATGACATCGAAGATGTCGTTCGTGATGCCACACGGGATGCAGTCGACGAAGCCATGTCTGAGCAGCAGATTGTGTTGGGGGAGCTCCATCAGTAACTACAGACGCTAGGGATCCGTGTCGCGCCAACAAGTGCAAGCACTACTGCAAGGGGTTCTGGCATGTCAGCTGTAGAACCTTTACTGAAGTCCCAAGTCACCTATTCTGTTGCAATTCTGGCAGGTGCGTTGATCACCGACAACACGGAGGACAGAGCTGTGCTGGGACGGCTTACAGGACTGGGACTCAACATAGCTGCTTTACCACGCAAAAGCTTGCACCAACTCCAGGACAGTGCCATGATAGAGCTCTGCACCCAGGAAGGCCATGCCGAACAAATATTCTAGGAGCAGAAAACAAATCTCGAACAGTTGCGCCTCCAAAGGGACGAAGTCGTTACCCAGAACCATCAAATGTAGCAGCTTGTCGTGGAGGCTTACTCAAGTGCCCCAGAGTTGGAGATTGGGGCTGATCTCCCTATTGAGACCCAAATTCAGAAGCTGGCTACTGGGTTCTGTAGCGCTAAAGAGGAGGCCACGCGGATCCACCAGGAGCTTAGTGTGCAGATCACAGAGTTACAAATGAAGGCTTAGCTAGCAACACCCCTGAGATCATTGAGCAGCGCAAGAACATCATCACAGTCGCTCGCGAAATTCTTACAAGAACAATGAAGGAATGTTCGGATTTATTCACACAGTCGATTGTCACACTCACGACCCTTCAGGAGGACCCAACTCTTCAGTGCTTGGAAACCAAAGCTCAGGAGCTTCAGGAAGCTTATGATAGGACCAAAGGAACCGCATCGACGGTCACTATCACGCAGCGCCTGGCTAAGATAAGGGAAGCCCAGGACCTAAAGATCCAAGTTGACACGGCTCGACAAAAGGCAATCGTGATTAAAGCACGTCTCCAGCCATGGCTGGATGAGGCATTTGCAGTTTCAACCACCATTGAGTGTCGGGTAGCTTAGATGCAAAGTGAGTATGCCACCATTGAGACAGCGCCGCCCGAGACTGAGTTGACGTCTGCACGTGTGGAATTGATGCAATGGATGACAGAAGAATTTGCTGCTGGAACAAGTGAGGTGCAGAGGATGCTCACCGCCCTCTGCAAGAAGATTGACGTACCAGCCGAGTGACTCAGGACGAGTCACGATGATTGTGTTGGGGGACTGTTGGGTAGCGAAAGCCCCGTGCAACAGTTACAGGGCGCGAAGCTGGACATTTTGGGTAAAGTTAGGATAAAGACTCCGCTGAACGCGTGGAGTGTGAATTGTAATAGGTTGAGTCAAAGGGTAGTCCGCCCAAAAACAATGTAAAAAGATGTAACTAGGGTCGGCCTACGTAGGGGGTCGCGGGCCAAGGGAGGGTATAAATAGAGCGAGGCTCTATGGGTAGGAAAAATAGAATTTTGATAGCATGAAATGTAATGGGTACTTGAAGTAGAAAGATCGAGAGCATCTGTAAGTCTGAGTCGAGGGTTAGGTAGTAGGTAGAGGCTCTGCAGCTGTGTGCGCAGAGGCCTAGAAAGTCCGCAGCTGTGTGCGCGAACCCCTGCAACTGAGTGCGCAGGGTAGATCTGGATGTATTGGTGAAGAATAATAATAAATATAAGTTTGCTTCTATAATTATGTATTATCGTGCATTTGTCTTTATGGTTTACCTTTCTATATCTGGTTAATGCAAATGTGATGAATGTATGCGAATCTGGGTTCATTTTGTGCGCAAATAAGTTATGTTGGTTAAATGTTTGCTTAAAGACCCTATTGAATAGTTCTGAATCATAACTGCTTCCTTCAAGTAGAATAGCGCATGAATAAGAAAATTATAATCACCCTAGATCAACACGAAGGCCAAGCAGCGCAGAGTTATAGAATAGTGCGTGAACCCTCCAGTACACATCTAGACATCCCTAGGGTGCGGAAACCTAGTTCCAACACCCTCCCCTGCTACCTCGGGTGAGACCTCAGTCCGTGCTCTGCAAGCTATTGCCAAAAGGGCCGGTAGCTACGGGATTTGTTTGGCTAAATAACTCTTCCGAACCTGGGTCAAGCCCAAACAAGCCAACAAAGTGGTAATTGAGGAAATACCCCAATAAGAGATGAGCTTTTAAATAAGCCTACACCAACACTCTGAAATTAATCGGGGTGATCTCCCACGAGTGGTACAAAATTTCTAGTGGTGGAAATATGAGCAGATGGCATGCAAAATTCAAGTTTATCAAAAATGACAATTTTTCCTTCATGAGGAAAGCAAAGGACATGGAAGAAAAATGAAATGACTACAGTCATTTCATAAAACCTGTTGGGTTGTATTATATTCTTTTCACGACTAGCCCACGTAGTTAACTGGGGGGGTGGAGCCCCCCTTTCGTTGCGCCTATTGTGTAGCGAGGGGGGTGGGGGTCACAGGGGGTTTGAGGTGTACCCATAACCCCACTTTATGGGGTTCGGGGCAGCGCCCTGGAAAATTTTGGTTTTGGACCCTATGCTAGGTTGGGCGGACTCACCTATGGTTTTGTGCATGATTTTCACACATGTTTTTTGGACGCGATGGTTTTCAGTCCATGGTATTGGATGCTTCGACATGTATAAATATGTATTATAACATTGAAAGGAACATAATGAAAAATCAAGCTGGTAGTCTCGGTTTTGGGATCCAGGGGAAATCTCTGTGTATATGTGTTTTATGTGTTATGATCTCGCATTGTTTATTTTCTATGTTTTAGAATTCGTATGTAGGTAATTTCTGTATGGGGTTAAAACCTACATTTGGTATCAAAGTTGTTTTGGCTTCAAGGTGACTCCTTTGTTGCTAAGGGGTTTCACTTGGGCCTGTGGTAAACCCTGTTCAGTGGGAGATCTGCAAGATCGATTCTGGTAGTGAAAGAAGATGGCGAGCAGTGGAAAGATAGAGATCGAGAAATTTAATGGTCAGAGTTCTGAGTTGTGGAAACTCAAGATGGAGGATCTGTTGGTGGATAAAGATCAGTGGATCGCGGTAGATCTAGGTACTAAACCAATGGGAGTGTCCGATGAAGAATGGAAGAAGTTGGATCAGAAAGCAAAAAGCACAATACGATTGTGTGTCTCAGATTATTATTTGAATGTATTAGGGGAAGCTACGACGAAGGCTTTGTGGGACAAGTTAGGGACTTTGTACCAATCTAAGTCTCTAGTGAATAAACTGTTCCTGCGGAAAAAGTTGTGTAACTTGAGGACGAAAGATGGAGACTCGGTGACAGAGCATGTGAACGCATTTAATATTGTGGTAATTTAGTTAGCATCTATTGATATTAAAATTTCAGATGAAGATAAGTGCATCAGTTTGTTTTGTTCTCTACCAACTTCGTGGGATAGTCTGGTTATTGAAATAGGTAGCAATGCAACTACCATGCAGTTTGATGAAATAGTCTCATCCTTTCTGACAGAGGAGATGAGATGGAAAAATATGGAGAGCCAGAATGGTGATACCTTGTCTGTATGAGGATGGTCCTAGAAAAAAAAATAAAAATAAGTCATCGAGTGGGAAATCTAAATCTCTAGGAAAACCTGTAAAGGTGGTGTGCTGGAAATGCAGAAAGGAAGGGCACTACAAAAGGGACTGTAAATCTAAAGCTTCTGATAAAGGAAAGGGATCTGATGATGCTCCTTCTGCAGAGGTGAAAACCACCTCAGATGAAGGTGGGGATGTGTACTTGGCTTCTTCAAGTACACATGTAGATCATGAGGCATGGTTGATTGACTCAAGTGCATCCTTTCACTTCACTCCCCATAGAGAGTGGTTTTTCGAGTATGAGAAATACAATGGTGGTGATGTCTTCTTAGGGGATGATAGGAAGGCTAGAATTGTTGGTCGCAAAAAAGTAAAGTTGAAGTTGCAAGGTGGAAGGGTTAGAACACTTCTGGGTGTTCTGCATATTCTTGCATTGGCCAAAAATCTGATTTCTGTAAGCAAGTTGGATGATGCAGGTGTAAAAACAGTGTTCGAGAAGGATACCTACAAAATGGTTCGAGGAGAACTGGTATTGATTTGGGGAGTTCAAATTGGAACTCTATACAAGCTGCAAGGTAGCACTATTGTTGATGGGTGCAGAGCAGAAAATCTAGTGGTCTATGGAGAGAAGACCATGCTATGGCATCAAAGGCTTGGACATATTGGAGAGAAGGGCCTTCGAATACTTCATGGTAAAGGTATGGTAGAAGTTATGAGTAATAGCTCTCTGGCTTTTGATTTCTGTGAAAATTGTGTATATGGGAAGTAGAATCGGGTGAGTTTCCCCTCTGGTGGTAAGAGGGCAAAACATATATTAGAGCTTGTGCACAGTGATTTGTTTGGACCTGTGAAGGTTCCATCACTGGGTAAGTCTGTGTACTATGTATCATTTATAGATGACTTCTCAAGGAATACATGGATATATTTCCTTAAGAAGAAATCTGAAGCCTTTGACAAGTTTAAAGAATTTAAGGCTCTCGTGGAAAATCAGACAGAGAAGAAGATAAAGGTGTTGAGGATAGATAATGGTGGAGAGTTTTGCAGCAAGGAATTTGAATAATTCTGTAAGAAGTGTGGTATAGCTTGACAGAAGACTACTCCATATACACCTCAGCAAAATGGAGTTGCAGAAAGAATGAATAAGACATTGATGGAAAGGCAAGAAGCATGCTCAGTGGTGCTGGGTTAGGATAGGAATTCTGGGCAGAGGCGGTAGATACTGCATGTTACCTGGTCAACAGGCCACCTTCATTAGCGTTGGAGGATAAGACTCCACAAGAGGTATGGACTGGTAAGAAACCCTCTCTTTCACATCTAAGGGTATTTAGATGTGATGCATATGTACATGTTCCAAAGGAGAAACGAACCAAGTTGGATAGTAAATCTGAAAAGTGCATCTTTATTGGGTATAAGGATGGTTTAAAGGGTTATAAGCTTTGGAACCCAGTCACACGGAAGGTTGTGTACAGCCGAGATGTGGTGTTCAGAGAGGTAAAAGATGTTATTAAACATGAAGTCCAACCAAAGGAACCTGAGAAGATATAGTTTGAGCTTAAGGAGGAAGAATCAGACTCTATATCAGAGGAGGCATCAGAAGATGAAGAGCCAAAAAATCCGGGTGTGAAAAGATCAGTTCGAGAAAGAAGGCAACCAGAAAGGTATAGTCCATCTACTTTCTGTTCAAATTTTGCTTTATCTATCACTGACGATGATCCCAAAACTGTGAGGGAAGCAGTAGATTCAGAGGATGGCAAACTCTGGAAAGAGGCCATGGTTGATGAAATGGCATCTTTGCACAAAAATGAGGCTTGGGATCTGTTGGAGTTGTCGGCTGGAAGGAAACCCATTGGCAGCAAATGGGTGTTCAAGAAGAAGACAAATGCAGAAGGAAAGGTGGAGAAATACAAAGCTCGGTTGGTAGCAAAAGGTTATTCCCAGGTGCCGGGAATTAATTTTGGTGATATTTTTTCTCTTGTTGCCAAGGTAACTTCTATTAGATTACTTTTATCTATTGTTGCTACTTTTGATTTTGAGGTAGAATAGATGGATGTGAAGACAACATTTCTTCACGGGGATCTGGAAGAGGAAATATGCATGAAGCAACCTAAAGGCTTTGCGGTGAAGGGTAAGAAAGAACTGGTATGCAAGTTAAAGAAGTCTTTGTATGGGTTAAAACAGTCACCAAGGATGTGGTATCATAAATTTGATACATTTATACGAGGACTTGGCTTCACCAGAAGCAAAGAAGATCACTGTGTGTATTTTAAATTAATTGGTGACCGTGTTATTTATCTAGTCTTGTATGTGGATGATATGTTGCTGGTTGGAAATGACAAAGAAATTATCTAGGATTTGAAGACCCAATTGTCCTCCAAATTCGACATGAAAGAGATTGGTGCTGCAAACTATATTTTGGGCATGGAAATTAAAAGAGATCGGGCAAAGAGGAAGCTCTAGTTAAACCAGAGGAAGTATGTCGAGACAATACTGCAAAGGTTTAATATGTAGGATAGTAAACCGGTGAAGGTTCCTATTCCTGTAGGCATGAGGTTATCTACTGAACAGTGTCCCAAGACACAAGAAGAGGAAGAGGACATGTCCTATGTTCCATATGCAAGTGTAGTCAGTATCCTGATGTATGCAATGGTCTGTACTAGACCAAACATTACACATGCAGTGGGAGTATTGAGCAGGTTTATGTCAAAACCAGGGAAGGAGCACTGGACAACAGTGAAGCGGGTTTTCAAGTATCTACGTGGCACTAGTGATTATGGTTTGTGCTACCAAGGAAGACCAAGATTGGACAGAATGTTGGATATTCGTGGCTTTGTTGATGCAGACTGGGTTGGAGATCTGGATAAGAGAAGATCTACAAGTGGGTATGTGTTTAACGTATTTGGAGGTGCAATTAGTTGGATGAGTAAGAAACAATCTGTAGTGGCACTATCAACTACAGAGGCAGAATACATGGCAGCCACTCATGCAAGCAAGGAAGCAGTTTGGTTGCAGAGATTGTGTTCAAGTATGGGGTTAGTACAGGGAGCTATAAGGATAGACTGTGACAGCCAAAGTGCAATTTTCTTGGTAAAGAACCCCGCATATCATTCAAAGACAAAGCACATTGATGTTCAGTGTCATTTTGTGAGGGATATGATAGAAGACAAAAAGATGTTGCTGGTAAAGGTGGACACTTTGAAGAATACTGCAAATGCATTGACAAAATCTGTGAGCTCTGAGAAGTTCTCTTGGTGTAGAGAAACAATGAGCGTTTCAGGGCTGGAAAAATGACTAAGCTCTCTTGTGGCCCCTTATGGAAAGAAAACAACAAGTGGGATAATGTTGGGTTGTGTTATGTTCTTTCCACGACTAGCCCACATAGTTAACCGGGGGGTTAGAGGGGGGGTGGAACCCCCCCTTCGTTGCACCGATTGTGTAGCAGGGGTGGGGGTCACAGGGGGTTTGAGGTGTACCCATAACCCCACTTTATGGGGTCCAAGGCAGCGCCCCGGAAAATTTTGGTTTTGGACCGTATGTTAGGTTGGGCGGACCCACCTATGGTTTTTTGCATGATTTTCACACATGTTTTATGGACGCGATGGTTTTTGGCCATGGTATTGGATGCTTCAACATGAAAAATCAAGCTGGTAGTCCCAGTTTTGGGATCCAAGGGAAATCTCTGTGTATATGTGTTTTATGTGCTATGCTCTTGCATTGTTTATTTTCTGTTTTTTAGAATTCGTATGCAAGTAATTTCTGTACGAGGTTAAAACCTACAAAACCAACTACAACCAAGGAGTAGGTTTTAATATAATGTGGCATCGACAACCTCGACATCAACATGGATAGTTTTCCCCCCTAACTCGATGGAAAAATTCAGAAGAACCCCCTTTGGTACAAAGTTATGTCCGTCAAAATCTTGGAAAGTCGTGTTGGACGTGGCGAGTGCCGGAGAGTCAAGAGCCTTCCAGTAGGATACAAACATAACACATTTTGAAGAGCCTTCATCCACTAAAGTGTGATGAATATTCCTATGGAAAATACAAACAATGATTTGAAAAGAAATCTGATGGGAAAGGTGAAAAGTGGCTTTGTCAGCATTAAAAGTGATGAGAATAGAGTTATAATTTCAAATCCACCAATGGCAGACAACAAGGCATTGTGTTGTTGAGGATAGCTTTCCAAGACCTCCAAGGTAGACATGGCACAAGGAACCTAGGCCAGATATTCGACAATACTTTAATGTTGAGCGGCCTTGGTAGAAGGGTTGTGTGTTGGCTTTTGAGGAACACCCTTGGGAGGGCGATAGATGGGTTCCACGTGCTTATCAAAAGTGAGAGTTCCAGTGGACGTAGGTGGAGTTGATGAGTCCTTAGAGGGAGAACTCGACATAGGAACATCGTAATATTTGGCTTGCGTAGTCATATTGGCATCTTCCTTGCACATGAAGACAAATGAGTTATGAGAAGGATGAGAAGATGACCCCTCGTTGCTCCCGTGTGGACGTCAAGAAGGTTGAGAAACCATTTGTTGCTGAGGTTGTATAGGGAATGGATGAGTCAAAACAATAGGTTGTTGAGTAGATGGTGGTGAAATAAGCCTATGGACTTGATCCGTTCGAGGGCATTCGTAAGTAAGGTGGTCACCTTGATAAATTTTACAGGGGGACTTGAATTTATGACAAAAATCACTAGTGCCCCCTCCCTAACTTTAAGGGTTGGATTGAGACTCCTGAGTAGTTTGGTTCTTTTGTTTATTTTTCTTATTATTCTTTTTACCACCGGATTGTTAGTTGTTCATCAGTTGCATGAAATTCACCGTGAGAACATCGGTGGACTGCTCGGGAGGGGTTCTTTAGTAGAGCTAGACACATTTGGTGGGGATTGAGATGTAACAATCAATTAGACAAGTTCAGCAGCAATTTGTATCACAGAATCAAAGACATACCCAATCACACCATCAACATGTGGGCCAGGAACAGGTTTTGGAGGGTCAACGTAAGGCTTACGAGCATTAGGAAACACTTCATAAAGTTTACCCGAATGTGAATAGATAAGATCCAACTGTTGGGTAGCTAAAATAGCTTGTTCCTTGGTATTGGCTCAAAACATAGACACATCCTTGGAAATTTGAGGTCAGAGGGATCGAATGAACCATTTACGTAATATCTCATCAGGTAACTTGATTCTCACTAACTGCTTGCGACGACGCCACTCATGAATATGATCAGAGATTAACGTAGCATCATCTTTCTTGAAATTAGACAAGAGGTCAGAGTCGATATCATATCGAGTAGGTAACTAGAAGTGTGTCAGGAAAGTTTGAGCAAGGGATGAAAAGTCACCATAGGATGCGATATCTAACTCAATGTACCACTTTGTGACATCCCCATTCAACATACATTGGAATAGCTGAAGTTTAGCAGAATTAGCCACCAAAGAATTAGATGAACACCACAAATGAAAAGTGGTAATATGCGTGGATGAATTCTCCCTAGGCTTTCCTTCAAACTTGGGAATATCATACGGTAATTTGGTGGGCATAGGTGGCCACCAAGGATCATGATGGATGGGGTCATTAGTTAGTTTCACCAAATCTGCTAAACCGAGAGAAGATAAAAAAGTATTTTGGAGCTAACTAAACCCCTTGACCAACCTTGTGGTCCCCCCATATAAGGAGTGGAGTGATGTACCTGCTGGTGAAGAAAAGGGCTTTCCTTGGCATAAGACTATTGCAGGCTAGGTTGACTGGTAAATGGAGGTTGCCCCCTAGGGTAAATACCGTCAGAGACCAAAGGACCCCCAAAAGCATGACTGTTAATGGGTTTGTAACCAGGGTTAGAAGAAGGACCTCCCTGTGCAGTAGGGCTGACATAAGGAGGATACCTTGTGTGAGAAACGATACTAGCATCAAGGTTTCCCCCAGGTAAACTAGCCCTTTCAATAAAAGTATTGGTAGGCGACGCCCCTCAAAAAGGCGTAGTGTACCATGCTTGTGACATACTAGAAGCGAAATTGCCTTCAGGCTGACTAGGGACAACTGGTGATCATCCCCACATATTACTAGAAGTAACCATGGCTAACTGAGGGGCAGGAATAGTTAGTTGGGAAAAATGCAATGTAAAGGTTCTTGAACTTACCGACTGATTAGGCTGAGGTGCCAGGGTTGACATAGGAGATGGTGTGGCCATGGAAACGTTCGCGAAATTTGAAGGAATCAGAAGAAACTCGTGGAATGCCCCAAGAAGAAGAGGTGTGGACAGAGGATTCGGTATAGCCACACTAAGAGGTGGAAATGATATCATGGTAGTTGATACTGCTGATGTAGAATGTAAGGAAATCTTATACTCCACCATAGGGTAAATTACAGATAAAGGCACATAAGTGTAGGCTAGTGTGAAACCATTAGGGTTCAACCTCGATAACTTAGGTCTGAATGGATTGGGCAAAGGGGGATTGGCAGGAACAGTAGAATCGTTTGCCAAAGTCTTGATAGAAACCAAATTAGTACCAGAAGGACCAAGTATAAAGTCCACGACTATGTGTTTGTCTAAGTCTTGAGCACTGACAAACACTCTCCATGTAGAGGTAACAAGTCCACCTCATTCAGGAGGGAAACCGTGAATTGCACAACCATGGGTATGAAAGGAAAAGAACCCATTGCTAGCAGTAGTACTTCAAATTCACAAAATGAAACTCCAAATGAAAATAAGAGGATATAACCATTTTCACATAAGGGTGATCTCAAAACATAGAAAAATTGATACACTTTTCGACTGATCCAAGGATCTTTTGCTTATAGATGTATTAAAGAATCACATGTAGAAATTTGTAGCTACCATAGAAATCTAATGTGCCCATGAGAAGAAGAAACACATAAAAGCATGAAAGAAGAATACAACAAGACTTGATAACGGAGTTCATCCAACTTGAACTACGTCTTCGGGCCTTGCTCGATCAATGGGGAGGTTTCATTCATTAAATGGCATCAGAAAGGAAAATACAATCATCAGTCACAAACAAGAGTTTTATAATTCTACCTCCATCAAGTTCTGTGGCTCTGCGGCGCTCTGGCTTTTACGCTTCCCTGGGGAACTTCTCGACTCTGTCTAGCCCAGCCATCCCTCATGCGGCTCTGCCTGTATCGTGGTTTTATAACACATTTATTTTTTGTTACTAGCACGCTTAAATCGAGGTCGGTTTGTTCATAAAAGAAGTCGTTCCAATGGAAGGATCGGCGGGCGCAACAAAACCTTGAAAATAGGCCTTTTTCTGTTAAAAGCGATAGTACACAGAAACATTGAAAATTCCAACCACAAGGCTTAAAATCCAGACTTCAAATTTTACCAAATTAGGTCTATAAACCCATCGGGTCCAGCCCTTTATCACAAATCGCTATCGCAACGGCCCCGGGGGTCTTCCCTTTGGTTATGCCGACTACCAATACGTCGATCCATCGATCACCGATACGCCAATCTGCCAATCGCCGATATCGCCAACCACTGATCATCAATATTGCTGATATCAATGTATCACTATCGGCATATCACATTGCTACGACCGAGGGGTCCTAGTCTTATACCTTGGGCGCTGCCGACCCGATCTACCGATTCAATCACCGATGTTGATCGCCGACGCCGATCGCCGATGCCGATCGCCGACACCAAAATGGCATGTCGTTGATCGGGGGTTCCTTCCGCCCGGCCTTAAATCCACCTTTTGGACTCCTCCAATTGTGATTTACCTTTTAAAGGCTTAAAAGCCATTTTTTTAAGAAATGCCTCCTTTTTCAAAGGGACAAAGGCAGAGTCTTTCTGCGATAAATTCATCATTTGGACTCGGATTGGAGTGTCATTCGCACCATTGGAATCAGGGCGACAAGCACTTCAATCTGATTTCAAGATACTTGCCTTTCTGCCACTTTAAATTTTGAGCTTTTCCATGCCATTGTGTCTAAAGATCCACCTAGATCAATCCTCCCCACTAAAAATCTTTTGGACCCCAAAAGCATTTTTACTTAGTATGCTGTCTCAATCCACACTTTCAATCACTTGCACGTGAAACTGGTACATTCTTGCAATTATGCACACCACACATGACTCAACAACCCCTCCATGCCAAGAGTTCATAGCACACACTCATTGGCAAAGGATTACATAAAAGTAATTACTACCTCAAATACTAATAAGGAAAGGCCAAAATATCATTGTTGCATCTTTGAAGTGATGGGAAACACACCATCATATTTTTTTATTTTTATTTTTTTTACATTTACTTGAAACGTATGATTTACAATGGTGGCCATAGCAAGCTACTATCCCTAAAAGAACCATCTTAATAAATCAAACCGCCGTGAATGGGGTGGATTAACCTATCGAACATGTTCTCCTTTAGACTCCTCTAGCGATGTTTCCAAAACATGGAGCATCGAGCACGTGGTTTGTTGGTGTCCCTCTTTGTTGCAATGGCTACAACGATTCTTTCTCCTCCAAACTTTCAGGGCTTCCTTGGGGCACTTGCCCCTGGTGTTCCTTCAATAAGTGTTCATGGAGCCTTGACTATCGCTAGACTATGAGGAAGGGATTTCGTCACCTGTTGTTGGTTGGTTACTGGCTATATTGGAGCTTTCCCCCAGCTACTTTCTGCTATATCCGAGTCTTGCATGGCGCAACAATTCCTGGACTTTTATGGGGTTTATGATGCCTTGGTCTTTGATGCCGAGGCCCTTTCCTTGATATCCCATTTCCTTCATTAGTTTGGATCCAATCCCTGTAGTATGTTTTTCAAAGGTAGCAAACTCATCATCATGAAAATCATATGAAATCGAAGAATCGCTTTTTACCTCCAGATGGCTATGTTGCAGCTTTTCCAAGGCCACGTCCTTGGCTTGCAATTGGCGTAATAATCTTTGGTTTTCTTCCCTTGCCTCCTGTAGAAGCCTCCTTAGCTCTGCATTCTCTGCTTGGGCGTGGTGGTTGATCTCCTCAAGTTCTTGGCGTCCTGCTGCGAGGAGTGTTATGTCGGTGGAAATCCTCGATTCATTGCTGGAATCAGACCCCAACTCTATGGGTCCTACTGCGGCAATCCCAAAGGCTACAAACTTCGTCTCATCGCCGGAGTCAGACCCCAAGTCAATGGGCCTACCCCGTGCAAATCTTGTAGCTGTGACCTTCTCGTCTTCCTCTGACTTGGAATCTGGGCTTTGCTGCACAGTGGCGACGACCTTCTGCTTCCCCTTTCTGTCATTCCTCTCAGGTCTCAGCTCAGGGTGCAGCTTCCAACAATTCTCTTCATCATGCCCCTCTTTCTCACAATGTGTGCAAGAGGGCTTTTCTCCCCTTCTCTTGGCTGCCACGGCTCTCTTTGAGTGGTCATCTTGTCCATGTGTTCCCCTATTTTCCAGATGAATGGCCTTTACACTGGCCGAGTCAATGGTAGTAGGTTCAAACAATAATAATGAATGCCTGATGTAACTATGTAGCGATCCAATGTACTTAGTTATTACTTCAGGTGTATCAAGTGCAATACCCAAATTAAGTGCTTGCTTTCTAAATTCCTCTATAAGACTCTGGACACCCTGACCTTTGCCTTGCCTTAAATACTACCAATTCATTAAATCTTTTTACTTGTATCCCAAGGGATAAAACTGTTCCTTTAATGCAGAAATAAAATCAGGCCATGAGGAAAAGAGGTGACCCACATTATTATTGCTCTGCAATTTTCTCTCCCACCAAATGAGAGCAGTGCTTCTCAGCCGTAAAGAGGCCAGCTGAATCTTTGCCTCATCCTCGACGATCTATTGAATCCTGCAGTAGACCTCAATTTGCCTAATCCAATTATTAAACTTCTCTGCATTACTTTCACCATTAAACATGGGAATATCAAATTTAACATCTAATTTAATGAAGGGTTTCTTATATGCATCCCTGGGATTTCTGTGATTATGGTGATGGGAGGAAGAAGAACTTTCACTCATGGAAGAAGAAGGAGGTGGATCTCCTCCATCATCTTCGTGTACCAAACCTTGTCCTTCTGGAGTTCTTTTCTCTGCACTTTCAAGTTTTTCAAGTCTTGAGAACAGCTTCTCAACACGATCTGCCATTGTATAGAAGGTCTTGCGGAAGTTTACTTCCTCTTCAAGACGAGCCTCGTCTTCTGCCATGTCTCTCCTTCGATGTGCACGCCCTACTTCAGGATCGAAAGGCTCTAGTTCCCCTTCACCTCTTCGGAGCCTGTTTCTTGTTAGCATACAAACATGCAATTCACATCTAAAAAGACCTGCTCTGATATCACTTGATCCAGGGATCCTTTTCTTATAGATGTATTAAAGAATCACATGTAGAAATTTGCAGCTACCATAGAAATCTAATGTTCCCATGAGAAGAAGAAACACATAAAAGCATGAAAGAAGAAGACAACAAGACTTGATAATGGAGTTCATCCAACTTGGACTACGTCTCTAGGCCCTGCTCGATCAATGGGGAGGCCTTCATTCATTAAATGGCATCAGAAAGAGAAATACAATCATCAGTCACAAAAAGGAGTTTTATAATTTTGCCTCCATCAAGCTCTGTGGCTCTGTGGCTCTGCGACGCTCTGGCTTTCAAGCTCTCTGGATTTTATGCTTCCCTGGGGAACTTCTCGACTCTGTCTAGCCCAGCCATCCCCCCTGCAGCTCTGCCTGTATCGTGTTTTTATAACACGTTTGTTTTTTGCTACCAGCGCGCTTAAATCAAGGTCGGTTTGTTCATAATAGAATCCCTTCCAATGGAAGGATCGGCAGGTGCAACAAAACCTCGAAAATAGGCCTTTTTCTATTAAAAGCGATAATACATAGAAACATTGAAAATTTCGACCACAAGGCTTAAAAGTCGGACTTCAAATTTTACAAAATTGGGTCTATAAACCCATCGGGTCCGGCCCTCTATCGCAACAGCCCCAAGGGTCTTCCCTTTGGTTATGTCGACCGCCAATACATCGATCCTTCGATCGCCGATACGCCAATCCACTTATCGCGATATCGACTTATCGCTATCAGCATATCACATCGCTACAGCCCAAGGGTCCTGGTATTATACCTTGCACGGTGCTGACCCAATCCGCCGATGCCGATCACTAACACTGAAATCACATGTCGTTGATCAGAGGTTCCTTCCACCTGGCCTTAAGTCCGCCTTTTGGACTCCTTCGATTGTGATTTTCCTTTTAAAGGCTTAAAACCCATTTTTTTGAAGAAATGCCTCCTTTTTCAAAGGGACAAAGGCATAGTCTTTTTGCGATAACTTCATCATCTGGACTCAGATTGGAGTGTCGTTCACACCATTGGAATCAGGGTGACGAGAACTTCGATCTGATGTCAAGATACTTTCCTTTATGCCACTTTAAATTTTGAGCTTTTCCATGCCATTGTGTCTGAATATCTAGCTAGATCATCGACAGTGGCTCTCAAGCCAATCTTATCTCTGAAAACATTGTGAAAAATTTAAACTTGGAAAGCATTCCACATCATAAACCATATCCACTTGGATGGGTGTGTGACAATGCACAATTGTAGGTTACTAGAAAGAGTAAACTAAAATTCGCCATTACTGAAAATTTCATAGATGAAGTGGAACTTGATGTTGTGCCATTAGACATATGTGGTATAGTCTTGGGCAGCCCGTATCTCTATGACAGAAAATCTATCTATCTTACTGTGTTTTTTTATCTCCTCTTATGTCTTTGATTCCCACCATACTAGTGTTGCAACTTCCATTCTCAAGGAAGCTAACTGAATCTTTATGTCATCCTCTTGAAGGTTTTGAATTTTGCAATAGACCTCCAACTGACAAATCGAATTATCAAGCTTCTTTGCATTCACTTCACCATTATACATGGGCAGCTCAAATTTAACATCAAGTTTTAATGTGGTTTTAATAAGGGTGATTTACCAATTCCTTTTGAGGTATGTTGATGAGTATGAGTAAGGGATGTGTTAGTGGAAGAGGGTGAAGATGCATGTGAAGAAGAAGATGAAGAAGAGGGTGGAGAGGGTAGAGTTTTACCTCCATTTACATTACCTCCTCATGAAGAACCTTCTCCTTTGGGGGGTTTGGAGCTTCCACCCTGCAACCTAGTATTCCTCTCTTCATAGAAGACATTCACCATCTCTGTCATATCAAAGAAAGCCTTCTTGAAGACCTTCTCATCTTCTACCATGTTTGGATATTCTCCTTCATGAGACGTGATGCAACCTTGCCCTCCTTCCCCTTGACCTAACTTCAGGGCTTTCAACTAGCTTCCCTTCTCCTCTTTTGAGTTTTAACATTATAAGCATGACATAAACTTGCAAACAGTTAAATCCTTCTTTCACAAAGAAAACCTAGAACTCTGATACCAAAATGATCTGATTAAGAATATTAGTTTTGCTATGCTAAGATCTTCCTCATATTATAAACAAAATGTTATTCATGTGCTTAAGGATTCATGAGTTTATTGCAAGTGAAAATGAGTTTTTATGTTAGTTTTATGAGAAATTTTAACATAAATAAGAAACTGAAAAAAAACATATAAATGTACAGAATATCATCAACAACACATCACAACAGGAACATGATGAAGGAATTCACCCCTCCTGGGCTATGTCTCCTTGGTCCAGCTTCCAATGGATTGAGTCTCTCTATTATGCTCAAAATGTGTAAAAAGATGTGCTTACAATGTTCAAATGCTTATGTAACTTGCTCCAGTGAGTCCATAATCTCCAAAAATGGATACCTAGCCTCTTTCTACACTCAGTTTGGTTGAAAACTAGAGAAGTTATGACCTCTCCTAGTTTCTCTACTATTTGCTCCACATATTGCCCAAAATCCTGCACCGAACCCTCATTTTCACCCAGATTTCTGCTAACAGGACATCAAATCTGCCTAAATCCGGGCGGATTTGTCAAACGGTTACTTTGGTCATTAAGGCCTAAAAATGTGGAAAATAGGGTCATATGGGGGGCCATGCGCCTAGGGGATAACCCCCAGCACTGTCCCCTTTCCTTCGGCGGTTAGATAACACTTGGTCGTTACAGTAGCGATGTTCACATGGGGTGGTTTTATAACTATGTCGGCTGGCCCACACAGGTGACCGTTCGCCCGAACTCCATGACAATGTCATTTAAATATAATGTGCCATCATATGTTGTTAAGAACCACGCGCATGGTGTGTTGGTAAAGCCTTTGTGTTAATGTTGGGAGGTCATGGGTTCGACCCTTGCTACCTCCCCTCGGACTATAGCCAAACTTTTGGTGGCCTCCCAGGCTGCCATGTGGAGGCCTCTGACTGGGCCACATGTCAACCTGCGGTTGGCCATCACTCCAACCAATGAAATTGTGCCAATTGCACCCACTACTGAAACACCACTTGTCAGCACCCCATTCGTCGAAGGAGCCCATTGATTAAGTCAACATACACATACCCTGCCCAGTCAGTGCCACGTCAACAGTGTGGACTGCTGACTGGGCTGTCCTTTTTTTTAATTTGCCTATTTGGGAAAGTGAATAGAACTCGTTTATGGAGTCATACGGGGTCCGTTTTGCGCGAAACGAGTTGTGCCTGATTCAGGATGATGAGCACTACGTAGTCGTCCAGGTTTCACACCAATATGACAACTTTGAATTTTGAGCACCTGATCAATTTCTCTATCCACAACTGAGGAAGAATAAATTGCAGTAACATCAGATTGCACTCACATCCTATGGATGAAGAAAAATCTCAAGGATCTTCAAGGAGATGGTGATCAAACTATGCCCATCTTGTGTGACAACACTAATGCTGTCTATATCTCTAAAAACCTTGTTATGCACTCTAAGACAAAGCATATTCTTATCAAATATCTTTTTCACAGAGAACAAGTTGTTGAACACACTGTGAGGCTAGAATACATTCCAAAAAAAGAGAAAATTATAGAAATATTTACCAAACACCCTCCTAGAAAAAGTTTTGAATATCCTAGGCAAAAGATGGGTGTAATCTCTTCCTCATAAGGAAGAGTGGTCCATTAATTTCTGATAAGAAATATGTTGGTGACAATGGCAATTCAAGGAAAGAGTATGCATCAACAATATAGGGGGAGCCTATACCCATTTCCATTTATTTCAAAGGGGGAGAATAAGCATACATTAAGAGAAGAACAATTCACAAAAAGATAGGGGGAGTTCCTAGCTGAAGTACATTAATCACTAAATGACATATGGCATTGTTTCCATCAATGACAACTGGGAGATTGTTGTCTGTGTTGTCATTGATGTCAAAGGTGTAGTCATTAATGTCCAAAGTGTTGACATGATAAGGATATGTTTTCTTTAGGGGTAGCCTTGGCCTATTAAAGAAATAGGAGCCTCTTCATATTCTTCCTGATGAATATAAAATAAATCTGGATGAATCAAGATCTGGGTATAAATCTAGTTGTAATATTATATTTGGCCCTTTAGTATAGTTGGGTGTCCTTATCAGATGAAAAAGAATTGGATGAATCTGAATCAGGGTAGATATACGGATGAAATAAAATATCCAGGCTACAAGTAGCAGTGTAAAGTCAGAGTCGAATAACCATATACCTAGATTTTGGCTCAACTACATGGCACAAGTGACGATGCTGATAGGTGGTGCCATGGGGAGGTTATGTGGCAAGACAAATGACATGGACGTGTTAGGGAAATACATGTGGCAAGTTAGATTGGAATTTTGGCCAACCAGTGAGATGATTGGCACTTGACACATGGCAAGTACAAGTCAACATCAAGAAGCATGGAAAGCTTGAGTTCAATATAAATGCTGACTTGGTAGGTGATATGGAAACTAACATGGCTAATTATGGTCTTGTTTTAGAGCCAAAAATTAATTCATTTATCCAACCATACAAGAGTGTGTTGAGGTAAAATTAATGACAGATCAACCTAGATTCCATATTCAACAAAGATAGTTGAAGAATGGTTTCATTTATTCAAGGTTTTGCACTAAAAATTAAATGAAAAGCCATCTAGGCATCTAACCATCCTGAAGTACACTAAGTGAAAGCATTTGATACATATTTTAGATTCAATGGAGGTATTTAAAGAAACATTCCATTTTTTCAAGGTTCCACATTGAAAGAAAAGGCATTTGGGCATCTAGTAATCCAAGTTTGAAACTAGTGTGGTCATTAGAAAATGGATCAGATTCTAGATTCAAGTGAAGCATAGGGATGGTCAAGGTTCCATGTAGAGGAAATAAAATTATATCCGTTCTCCATTTCATGTGGGGTTTAGACAAAGTTGCACCATAAAAGCAAAGTTGGAATCCCGGATATACAGATCACACATTATAGAAATATTAGTAAATGTCATTTGGGTTTGCCCTGGGTCATAAAGCTTGGTTCCAACATGTCTTCGAAGAGACAAAGAGGATTAAAGGGAGCCCACTTTACACACAAAAGTAATACGGGAAAATAAGATATTTTAATGTTTGGTATCAGTTATGCTCAAGTGGACCTAGATCCTGAATTTGCTAAAATATTCTTAAACATAGTCATGACATCTGGTCACATATGCTTTAGGGTTTAGCCCTGGAGGCTAAATAACCATGAAAAAAAGAAATATTTGATCATTCGAACCAAATATCCATCCATGAAAATAGAAAATAATCTAAGTCATTCAAATTTAATCTCTATGTCATGTTGATCAGGTCTGCGTTGACATAATGTGGTATAAATAACTTAAGCTGGAGGGGTTTGAAGATGAGAATGTGTTTAATTGTGTGTCAATAAAGTACATAGAAGAAGAATCAATGAGTCTGAGTTCTATGGGATCAAATGCAGTAGATATTTGAGCATGATGTCTAAGGAAGACATGTGACCTAGACATGGAAGTTATTTAATCTGAGTGCGGATAAACATTGTAAAATATGTAAGTGTCATGCTAGTTGCAGTGTGCAAGAATGTTATCTTGATTCTAAAAATAGGGTTGTGAAGTACAAGAACATAGTGTAATGTGCAAGAGAACATATTTCCTACCTTGTACAAGAGTGTGTAGGGCATAACACATAATTGTGTCATCTCAAAGGACCGATATCTCCTTTTGGTTGGTGCCAGTAAATCAATTTAGGGGATTGGTGTCTCCTTTTAGTTGATCATAGTAAATCATTTCAGGGGATTGGTATCTACTAGCTGGTGCCAATAAATCATTTCAGGGGCTTGGTGTCTCCTTTTGGTTGGTGCCAACAAATATTTTCAGGGTATTGGTGTCTCCTTATGGTCGGTGCTAGTAAATCAATATAATAGTAGGTTCGTGCCTATAAGATCATTTATAATAAAATAAGTTTCATGCATATTTAGAGTATTCTTGTGTTGTTGATGTGATTGACATTGTACATGCATTAATATATTTTAATTAGTTAAAATTGACCATTATACTAATTCACCCCTCCCCTCCCCTCAGTATAATCATAATTCCAATGGTACTCATGCACAACCATGTCTTGTAACAATTGTAGCTAGCAACTTTAGAGCATTTCTTGCTTAGGTTTTTTGACATCATCACCACATTCACTTCATACCTCTTTTTTTTCACTACATCTGTGACCTTCATAGCCATCATCTATGTCCACCAGATTCATCCTTTTTTGGGAGATAGAATGCAATGCTTCTTTGAGTGATTTGTTCTCATTCACCATTTCGTTTGAGATCAAATTTTCTTCATAGTGAGCTTCATACATAGGACCAATTACTATTTTGACTTAGGGGTTTTAGTGACCAACAACCCATGCATTTTGATGAAATGGATTGGCATCCATACAAATACACATTTTATGTTGTTTTTCTCAATTGCACATGTTTTGTGTTCTTTCCTCGGCAAAAGTTTTGTATTTAGATACCCTAGCAAGATTTTTTTATCAAAGACTCATTTTTTTTTCTTTTATTTATTCCCTATGTTCCGCTTAAAGAGGGGAGTTAGTATATAGACAATTGATTTTTTTTATAACTTGGACTGATAATTTCTAAGGAATTGATCATTTTGAAAGATCAACTACCACTATTACACCAAATACAACTATTTCATAAATGCCACAAACATGCTAGCTACAGCATGTCTCCGGAGACTTGAACCCACACAAATGAGGAAACAAATTGTTCACTAAATCACTCGTGCTAAGATCCCTTGACATATATGAACAATTTTTTTTTTTTCTCAAGTTGTTTGTGATCTTCTAGGCTAACTTGTGGCTCGAAGAGCCACGACCCAAGGGCATCTAATCTATCAAAGTCACTTGGAAATCGCACTCAGCCTGGGCTACACCAACCCTTAACTGACTGTATTTTTAGCATGTCTCATCCCTGTAGCACAGGGCACAACCACCCCCTATGAGGTTTGACTTGGGTCGCCTTGGTAACGAGGCCCATCCTCAACTGATTGTGCTAGTGAGACTTGAAATATATAAACAAATCTTAGTCTTATATAAATTGATGACTAGTTACCAAATCAATATACATATCTACTAAATTATATACATTAAACCTTTTCACAAGGTGGGAAAACCGATCATAACGCGATTGTCAAACCAGCAGTGAGGACAACCATCTCTGGTTGTTATCCACGAATGCACACTGACTCATCACTGTTATCCATGGAAAATCACGCCACCTGGAATAACCGGCTGGAGGTTCGTGCGGGGACATGCTTTCATTCCTACCAGATGCGTTTAGGTCTTGGGTCGTTAACTTGTTTCCTTACGCCCGAGGAAGATGATCTCTTAGTGAAGCACAATCAGTTTTAGGGCATACTCCAAGTCCAATTATATAGATTAAACCTATTAACATATCAACCAATTACAAAATAAATTCCCTTGAATTTAAATAAATCAATATATATGATTTTATTTTCTAATATTATTCTTTTATCTCTATATAAAAAGTAAAATAATTTATGATTTGGGTTGAATAAACATTTCTAAACATTTCTACATCGTTGCAATTATTACATGCGTGAGCATATAAAGTTTGGCAAATGAAGTAAGTAAATTTAACTCCATGAAAAAACGCATTATTAAATAGAGAGAGCTATACTCAAGTGAGTTAATTATTTTACTTATTCACTTTGGAAAGCATCACCTAAATGTACTATTCTAAGTCATAAGAAATTGTTAGAAGACAAATGTATTATTTCAAGCCATAAGATTCTTAGTCAAAAATTGTTAGAAGATAGATGTATTATTCGAAATTATAAGAAAATCATAGCTAATACGGTTTCAAATTTGTTTGGAAAATTATAGAAATTCTGGTAAGATTTTGATAAAATTTGGCAGATTTTTTTGTAAATCTAGGTTATAATGATTAAATTTCAGGATTTTGGGTGTCTAAAGGGTTTTAAATGGTGTTGAATATATTTCCACCATCAAAAATACGATTCAAACACTACTACTTCCATATTTTTGAAATTTTTTTTTTATCTAATTCCAGTGACTTTTGACCATCCAAAAAAATTTGTCACCCCAATAAACAACCACCAAAAAAAATTGTTAAAAAATAAATTATAATGAATGACTTAATTAGCAACAACTTGATTTTAATAAATGAAATTATTAAAAATTGAGTAAATTACCTAAATATCAAGTTCCGAGACATTTTAAAACTTGAAAAAGCTCAATATCGATCTGTGCCATGATATTTTGTCCCATGGAAAGGAAATTTCCATTTTTGAGCTTTCACGAGAAAGAAAATGAAATTCCTTTCCATTTTTGAGCTTTCACGAGAAAGAAAATGAAAACAAGATATAAAGGTGGGAATCCTATCCTCCAATTGGAAGCTCAGTCCAAATATTCAAAGGCATTAGAATAGTTAACAATGTAGCATCCAGTTAAGGGAATCCTAGACTCCAACTGAAAGTAGATCACAAGTATTGAACCTGAGGCAATTAATTCACACCTCGACAAAGTACGGAACCATGTGAAAAGGTACAACATAATTTATAAAGATATTTTTATATTACTGGTTGGGTATATCCTAGGAGGTGATAACTCCAAGTAATATAGAAAAATGGAAACCTTCACTGTACTGTGAGGTCATAATTGAAGCTTCTTGGAAACCAGAGCCGACATGGGTAAAAGTAAAGCATTAAATATCCCTGGCTGTCAAACAAGAATATGGTACTCTTTTAATCAAACATTATAAAAACCAAAACCAACGTTGCTTACTGATATTGGTGACGATAGTAATGCAGTCTGGATATATATTTAAGGAGGTTTCGTTGGGCAAAATAAGGGTGCTGGTACCGAGATGTTTGATCGAGAACCAAGGGTTTGGGTTTGTATTTGTATTGGAACAAACAAACGCGTTTTGTCAGACATAGACAGCTCAAAGGTTGACTGTTTTCTGTGTGAATCCCCAGATCAGATTTCACAAATCCACACACAGCTCACGAGGAGGAAGCTGCATAGATCAAGAGTAAGACCCGTGCAAGACCTGCACAACACCTCATTGCCATTCCAACAACAAACTACATATTCAGTCTGGCCATTATATTATGGACTTTCTCTCTGCTGGGCTCATAGGTTTTTGCCAAAACCAACAGCTTGCTGTGAGATATTGGCAATCAAGGGATTTTGTAAACTTTCTCAATTGATGACAGATTCATTTCTGGGTACTTTTGATGTTCTTGATTTTGATATAAAATGGTTAGATCTGGGCGCAACAAAGATCAGATGTCGCTGTCGAAGAAACCGTTCAAGGGCGTGAGAATGAGAAGCTGGGGTTCGTGGGTTTCAGAGATTAGGGCTCCCACCCAGAAAACCCGTATTTGGTTGGGATCCTACTCCACCCCGGAGGCTGCTGCCCGTGCTTACGACGCTGCACTCTTGTGTCTGAAGGGCAGGTCGGCTTCCTTAAACTTCCCCGATTCGGCTGACCTACTTATCGATCTCGATGTTGACCTAGGCCGACAGCTCGCCATTTCGCCGCGGTCGATTCAGAGAATAGCAGCATCTGCGGCCAATAGAACGCCAGTGAACATCAAGGATATTGCAGACCGGCATGCCAATAATATTGCAGAATGCGGTAATAGAAGCACAGCTAGAAATACTGATAATGCTCCTCTGTTAATGGGAGCTTCCAAGGATCAGACAGAAACTAAAGAAGAGTCTTCTGCGGCCACATCCATTGATGGGCATGAGTATTCTCAAGCTACTTCCTCTTCGTCGGCCTGGATCGATCCCCACTTCGGCAGTTTCAACCAGATTCACCATGACTGTGACGCTGCATTGGAGCTATCATCTTTTGACCCCCCACCAGCAGCCTCCTTCAACAATTGGATGGAGGACTACAATGACCATGATCAGGATTTTATGTGTTCACTTTGGAGTTTCACTTGATCATCATCCTGCAAAACCAACATATTTTTGTTCTTGATATTGGTTGTGATTTCATTTATTAATATGGTGCAGAATGCATCATCCTTATTATATTATTGTTGAAATTTAATTATCCAATCGAACTTTTGTTCTCATTTTATTCATCTATATGGTGCTGGTTCATCTTACTGCTGTCAGATATTTTATAGATACAGTGAGTTGATCTTGAGAATTGAATGTGCCAGAGGTATGTGGCTCCCTTCTTGCAAAATCTTGTGTTTGGTGACTTTAAAGGTTTAAAGGTTTTATAAAATTTTAGAATATCATGCTTTATTATCCATAGAGTTCACTGCATATTTTGTTTCAATCTGGAAATTTTTTCAAATCGTAGATGATAGATCATACAATGCTTTTGGCACCGGTGTTCATATGGGCCTCCACGTTGTGTTAGTTACTTACCTATAACTTTTGACAACATAGACACACACATGATTTAACATCACCTAACCAATACATTTTGCACCGGATAAATCCCTCCTTTTTGCACCAGATACACCCTACCTTTTATCATGTTTGGGTGGTAAACCAATTCATGGGCTTTCTTCTTATTGTGGAGGCCCACTATAATTTGGACTTAGTAGGTACCCTTCTTAGCTCAAACCCCAATTCATGCAGCTTTCTTTTGGGAGGATCAATATAACTTGGACTAAGGTATCTTTCTTATCTCATTCATGTCTCCTTTTATATAAGTTTTGACAGTATAATTAATTCATGAAACTGTTTTTTTTTTAAATTACGGGACACCCATTGTTATTTGGATTTGCTAATTTTTTTTTAACTCATACTGTATTTTTTTTATTAGGCCAGACTCATTCTAATTTGGACCAGGTATTGTTTTAGTTTGTGCTTCATTTTTCTTTAACATAGATTTTTAAGTAAGTTATAAAAAATATTAGTATTTTAATATATTTTAAAATGATATATTCATTTTCAGATTAAAGTAAATGGTTGATGTTATTTACTTTCTATTTTCTTGTTTAGGAAAAATTTTCATTGTATGAAATATTATTTGATCTTTTATTTTGAATGGTGAAATTTTTCATATATGATGAGATAGAGGAATGCAACACAATCAAGAGTGTGTTTATGGGGTTTAACTAGGCAGCAATATCATACCATGTTCATTTATATTGGTGGATATACATTGAGGAAAAAAAGGCATAACATATTGAGCATATAATAGGGGTAAAATGATTTTTAGAGGTATTTTCTAATATGTAGTTAAATTAATGGTATTGTTTAGTATGCCACAAATGCATGTGCTATGTTAGAGGTTCATTGTGTTAAGCCTCGTGAGTGCGTTATGGCTAATTCTTGCCAAATTTTGTACGACCACCTTATATTGGTTTTACAAAGGAATGTGAACTATCACACATTTAAACGTTCATTTACATATAATAATTAAAAACCAACACATAATATGTGGCAATGGATTATTAATATATGTAATGTAAGAGTAGAAACTTTCAATTGTGTCCCCCCTTTTTGCCCAAAAACCATTACATTTGGCTCTCTCTATTCCAAATTATGTGTTCAATTAACCTATTGATATATTCTACTATTTAAGTCTTTTGATTGTTTTGTGATTTTTTCTTTTTCTCTTCATTAACCCCTCTGACTCTACAATAACTTCTTGTATATTTATTTAGATCTCATTTAATTTTTTAAAGATGCTTTTAGATCTTCAACTTCATTTTCTTTATTTCATGACCTTTCATATTCCCTCTTCTCCCCATCTCTATATATGTCAATCTTCTACTCTACCTTGTGCATCCATTATCACATTATTTAATTTGCATTATTATGTTACAATATTTCACATTTCATCATCTTTATTCATATGTTATCCATGTCATAACTATGTTAAAGTTTTAAAATTTTCATTTCCTTTCATATAAAAAACTATTAACTACCCCATACCATCATACCTTTTGTACTTCTTATTTCTCCTATGCCCTTTCTAAAATGGATAGTAATAAATTTTTTTTGTCTATATTCATCATATCTTATTCCACTTCCTTGAGAAAAATCCCCGACCATTGTAATTTCATATTACAACATTTTCATTAGGCTTCACAAATTTTTCTTTAGACATATTTTCCACCTTCTATATTAAATTTACCCTTTACCTTAGCTTCTAACATTGTATCCTCCATTAAATTTCTTCTACTAGCATTACATTTAGTGCAAACAAATACTCTTCCACTATTGAATGTTTTCTATGCAAATTAAATTATATTTTGAGTGAAAAATATGAGTTCATTATCATAGCTTGAAACTTGTTGGTCTTTGTCCTCTTAATAACCATTAGTGAACCACTATGTTGTAGAAATATTATGTATAGACCTATCCATTCTATTTTTTCTATCTTATATTTTTCAATTGCTCAGTTATAGTTTCATATAATCTATGGAAATCACAATTCCTCTCAACTTTAACACCATCTTACTCCAACATCTAGTTTGTTGTCCCTTCTAAATTAACAGATGTGGAGCACGTGTCATAACTGTTGTACTGGAGGGTGATGTCATAGCACAAATTTGATTTGACAACTTAACTGACCCCACTAATTTGTGCCAATGATGAAAAAAGAAGACTCACTATGACATCACTCATGATTTTGCATGAAACATTGACTCTAGACTCACTTGACTCAATCTTTAGGGAATCAATGACTATCTTTACATTATCAGTCACACAATTCTAACATAATTACATCAATAATATAATTTTACATTCACAAAGACTAATAACTTGATCTCTAAGAGATCATAGCAAAACATTTGTACATCTACCAAAATAAGTTTAAAAGACTAAACTTGTTTTTTACTACTATAATATATGACACTAACACAATCCTCACTCTCCTAGAGGTCATCCCATTTTGATAGTAGATTTTGTAATTGGGTGCATGATGTGCCCATTTCTCATTAGCTTCTATGTTGTGTTGAACTACAACTTAGTGGTCTAAATATTGATTCATGGAACAATATGATATTAACACTTAATCATGGGGCAATGATCTATTGAAACTACTATTAAAGGTGAACAAAATATATAAATATAACTTCCCATGAGATTTGAACTAATTTTTTTCATCCTTTGGTTGAAATTCTAACAGTCTAGATTTGGTTTTACCTTGGAATTAATTCATTTTATAGGCTAAGCTACCAATGATGTCTTTCCTATTATTTATGCTTAGGTATGAATCCACATCTTCCATTCTATATTTTTTGTTTGTTCTCCCATCTCTTCGTTTTCTTATATGTCCTTTTGGATCATAATTCAGTTATTAAAATTTATGCCTAGCTATTTAACTTATTTTTATTAGAAAGCCGGACAAGAAAAACTCACAAGCATCCGTGGTATGAAGGCAACTCTGGACTCAATCAAGATAATTGAACAAGGGCTCTCCTGGGAGGTGGGTAATGGAGAGCAAGTAAGAGTGGCAAGGCCCATGGGTGGGCTGTGACGGAGGGTTTTCCCTCTCCCCGGGCATCATCGACCAATTGGAAAGAAGAGGATTTTTTTATTTGAGTTAGAGAGAGAAGGTTGGGCATTCGACAATTTAGCACCAAGCATGGTTATCTGGAGGAGATTTAAACCTTGACCCCCAATGGGAGGAGGAATGGCAACACTTTACCAAGGAACCTCAGAGATCAAATGTACGTCTTAGAAACAGACCAGACACTTTGCGTTGGGCACATGCTCCCAGATGAACTTACTCTCCAAAATTTGGATATAACTACCTTATGTCTAAGAAGGGACGGGAAACTCTGAAGTGGTGGGCAAAGCTTATCTGGAAACTCAAATGTCCAGCAAAAGCAAGAATGATTTTCTGGTGCTTACTAAGGAACAAGGTTCCAACATGGGATAATCTCCAGAAGAGATCAAAAATGGGACTTGGTTGGCGCTCCTTGTGCAGAAAAGCCGAAGAATCAACTCAACATCTATTTTTAAGTGTCCTTTCAACAGAGAAGTATGGCTAGAGACTCTGAGGTTGATAAAGAAATCCCAGAGATGAGACAGAGAAAATATTAGGGAGGTGTGGCAAAATTGGTGGATGGACACACCAGAGGAAACTCTGTGAAATATACCCCTAATAATAGCATGGGGTACTTGGTTGGCCTGAAACAAGAGGATCTTCAAGGATCAGAGCCCATCACATGAACACATTGTGATTGAATGCGCTGCCATTTATGAAAGTATACGTGTACCAGTTCCAAAATCAAATATTAGGGGGAATAGGGAGGAATAGATTAGGGGTGATATTTCCTGGACTTATTTCAACGAGGCTTCTGATCAAAGGAATATGTGTGGGGCAAGAATTGTAATTCATATTAATGCACACAGATGCTTAAAAGCCTCGGTGGGGCTAGGAGCAGGAACAAACAACTATGTCGAACTTCAAACCTTAAAACTCCTTCTGTGTTGGCTTACACACCTGGGAATTAGATCAGTTCAGATTTTCGGTGACTGTCAGAATGTCATCAAATGGTTTAATGGAGAGAACAGATGTCAAAACTATATATTATCTCCTTTGTTAGAAGAAGCCATAAACCTTAAACAACTTTTTAACTCTATTACTGTGTGCCATATTTATAGGGAACGAAACTCAATAGCAGACCTCCTATCTAAGGAGGGTATGCAACAGGTTATGGACAGTTGGAGCATTAAAGATATAGAAAATGAAGTGATTCGTGTGTCGTATCAACCTCCCTTTGTGCTTTAAAGCTCATAGCAGTGTATGTCCTGCCATCGGGTTTTGTATTTTTGTATCTTTGGTTTTTTATCACAAAGCACTTGGTTTCTATTAATATGGTGTATATCTAGACTATCATACTTTTGGTTTTTGTTTTTGATTTTAGACTTTAAAATAGTGGAAACAACTTAGCAGAATGTGGTTGATCATTTTCCTGTTTGGGTTGTTTTCCTCATTAGAGAAGGCCCGATTATTTGAATCAGTGCTTTTGTTTTGCACATCTTGAGATGGGAAAGTAATTGTTTTGCTTACAAGCTTAGCTTAACACTCTATGTTTAGTTGATAAACATACAATATTCAGAATGCTTAAGTGCATATACTATGTAACTTTTTATTGTCTTAATAAAAAGTTCTATTTTTTCTCCTAGAAAAAATAAATAAATAAATATTAGTACCGCCACCTTCCATCATCTTCTACATGCTATCACACATTATATATTTTTCCATACTACCCCCTTATTTTTATTAGTACCACGACCTTCCATCATCTTCTACATGCTATCTCACATTATATATTTTTCCTTACTACCTCACATACTCATCATCACACCTTCCAATATGTTATTTTTTTTACCATATTTTATGCTCTTGCATGTTTTAACATCATCATATTCATGTAAACTCTATCCACACATTGTATTCTTAATTCTTATGCATTTCTTTCTATGCTGAAAATACATATTACCATGTACTATCTTCATGCCAACAATTGAGTCATACCCATACTATTTCATATATGCTAACTTTTTAATTTATTTTAGTCTTTCATCTCTTTTTGACAAAAAAAATACTTTGAGAATCATACATCAAAAGAATTATCTATACATATATTAAAAAAAACCATCTTTTTAATTATTTTAACATATTTTATTTAATTTTTCTAATTTTTTATAGCTAAAAAATATTCTATACTTTTGAATTTGATATTGATATAATTTTTCTAACATTATTTTATAAAAACTATTTAACTTTATTCTCCCACTCTTCCAACTCTTCTGAAAATTATAGCTCCTAAATAAAAGCCAAACTTCATCAAAAATCACATAAAAATCCATACTTGATCAAAATCACATAAAATTGGTCACATAACTATATACAGTTTTCCTTAAAGCTTTACAACTTTTCTCAAAATTATGGCTCCTGAGCAACAATCCATGCAGTTTTCCTTAAAGCTTTACAACTTTTCTCAAAATTATGGCCCCTGAGCAACAATCCATGCTTTATCATGCGACTTGTCTCATCCAAAAAACAACTCAAATAAGATTCATCAGGACTCTGATCCATGGCACATAGAGGCGTTTAAAATTAGATTAATAATAATAATATGTTAACATATTATTAATATCACGGCTTTAACTATAATCCAGGGCACATAAAAGGTATTTAAAATTAGATGAATAATACAATGTTTACGTATTAATATCACGGGTTTAAATTTAAATTATAAGAAGTTTATTTTATACAACGATTCCGAAGATAAATGACTCAGTACAATGCATTATTTCCCTTGATTCCTTAAAACGAGATGTACATGAATCTTTTAATGAAAATTGTCCTTCAAATTAATTCTCCTTATTATACATTTGTTTATAAATGATTAGGGGAGGGATTCCTATTCTTGTGCAGGGACCAGTAGTTGATATAATACTGGTCCCACCAAACCACCAGTGATTAAGACTTGTGAAACCAAATTTTAAACAGAAATAAATAACATTATGTATAAATAAGTTTTAAATTATGTCCAAAAATCACCCATACATTGACTGGGCCCACAACTGTCCATAAATAGTATTTTACTACTTAATATTGCAAAACATATTGACCCAAGTAGAAAACAGCTAGAGCCATAAAGGCTTCCAAACTGGTCTATTCCAGAAGTACAAAACAGCAGTCACTTCAACCCCCACTCATGAGAACTCCAACTTTGCATCCCAAATAAATATGCCTACCTGCACATAACAAAAGGAATGTATGTCAGCCATAACTGCTGTGTTGTTCAACAACTAAGCACCCTATGTTCAATAAATGACACCCAACCCAATAACAATTAAATCCAATTTGTTCAATAAATGACACCCAACCCAATAACAATTAAATCCACTTTGTTCAATAAATGACACCCAGACCCAATAACTGCAATAAATGACACCCAACTCATTGTATTTCTCATTAAAACAAATCAAAGCACATGGATCAACAAATAAACAATTCCCAACCATTAGATCACAGCAAATTAAATCCATACCACACATTCAAAATGAAGCCATTGCAATCCATGTGCATCCATGTCCACCAATTAAAATCAAGTCCCCAAAACTATAAAACAAATCCACCCACTGTTGAAGTTGCATCTTATGCTTTCAAACTATTCAGCAAACTTGAAGACAACATCACAAAACAGTGGCCAATATATTCAAGTTAGTTATATCTTCTTACAGTTCTGTTTTCATTTATCAGATTTTTCTTACATTACAGTTCTGTTACAGTTCTGTTTTCATTGTTTTCATTTATCAGATTTCTTACATTACAGTTCTGTCCATTCATTTATCAGATTTCTTACATTACAGTTCTGTCCATAGGGTGGTGACAGTTAACCTATACAGTTACAATTAACCTTTTTTATACAGAGTTTATAGATCATTTTTTCTAGGATTACAAACAAATTAGTGCAGTAAGCTATCAAACATATTGCTCAGAAAGACAGCAAATCAAATAAGAGGACAAGATGCTATTAGATTTTAAGTCTGCTTAATAAAACAGGTGTTTTTAAGTTTAAAAATACTTGGGCTAGGGGAGGGACGCCATTACCTGTGCGCCCTCCCCTCCACCTGGCGGACAAGCACGTTGCAGGCACGTGGCCTCGTACGACACCACGCCAACTCAATCCGCCACCTGTTAAGGAACGTGTCAAGGGTTTAGTGTTTATTTAACGACCATGGAGGGGCTCATTTCCGCCTTTACCGCGCGATGTATGCTCCGACTGTGGGTTATTTTTAAGTCTGCTTAATAAAACAGGTGTTTTTAAGTTTAAAAATACTTGGGCTACATTAGTAATCCAGCTCGCTATTAAGCCATAGCTGCAAAACTCAAAACTTTAAAGGTGCCAATTTCAGAAATACTAGTTTAAGTTCAGTTACATTTTACAATGGTCGCGCTTAAGTGGTATACCAGGAAAAACAGATACTGAAGAAACCCGTGAACTTACATGATTACGAGAGAAAATTTCACAAATATATCAAAATATAATGAAAAGTGAGACCTCTCAGCCGAATTTTAAGTTCAGTCACATTTTACAAAGGTCGCGCTTATTTTTGCTCATGCAACAAGCACATGGAACAAACTAAATAGGATTTTAGTGAACTATCGGTGAAGTAATATGAGGAGATGCAAGCCATTTGTTTCAAAAAGCCTAAGGACAAATTAATTGAAAGAAGAGACAGAGTAACTGTAAAGGAAACAATCAAAATAGGGCACTGAATCCAAATTTCCAGTAAGCATGGTAAACACCAATAAAATACTAAGCACTGAAGCAATAATTTCAACGATTCAAATTTCCAGTAAGCATGGTAAACACCAATAAAATACTAAGCACTGAAGCAATAATTTCAACTCTTTTGAAATTATGTAAAGATAGAGAAAAAGACTCATTTAGACATTACATGAAAAACTAAAATCAAACTCACAAATTCCATATCAGTCAAGTGGGAAGCATTTCTAAGTTTTTGTAACCAGATATGCGAAGCAGAGGAAGACATGTCCCAATAATGTAAATAAAAGCACAAGTTTACCTCCATCGTAAAAATCTTGTTTTGACCTTATTTGTTGACCTTATTTGTTGCTTACCTTACAGGAAGCACTGAAGCAATAATTTCAACTCTTTTGAAATTATGTAAAGATAGAGAAAAAGACTCATTTAGACATTACATGAAAAACTAAAATCAAACTCACAAATTCCATATCAGTCAAGTGGGAAGCATTTCTAAGTTTTTGTAACCAGATATGCGAAGCAGAGGAAGACATGTCCCAATAATGTAAATAAAAGCACAAGTTTACCTCCATCGTAAAAATCTTGTTTTGACCTTATTTGTTGACCTTATTTGTTGCTTACCTTACAGGAATTGAAGGTTAGCTTACAGGAATTATTCGATCATCAGCTTCATAGGGATAATTTTTGCAGAAGTAATAAAGCATAATTTAACATATATTCTAATGTCTAAATGCATGCAATAATTTTATAGGTTGTTGCATCTATGGCAAAAGGAAGTTACTCTGCTCTTACAAGGAGAAGTGGCAGGAGAGTGACAAGGGGTGCGCAGCTGCGATGCACATCGTCCGATGATGACAGGCCAGCTGATGTCGATGCCAGCAATGCACCAGGGAACATTGTTGAAGATGACCATGTGACAGCTGCTGATGTTAACACACCATCAGCCACAGAACCACCATCAACAACAGTCCAAGGGGCAAGCTCAACTAAAAAAATCAGTGCTATAAGAGGATGGACAAAAGAACAAATGTTAGTTGCAATTGACGACATAGAGTTTAATGGATACTCAGTTCGGGCATCTGCAAAAAAACATGGTATTCCTCCCTCATCAATACATTATTGGATAAATGGACTGACTCATACAAAACGTAGAGGGCCTCTTACAGTTATGACTGAGGATGAGGAGGCCGAGGTGGTTGAGTGGTGTAAAGAGATGGCCCAACTGGGACATGGGCTAGAGTTGATACAACTCAAATCAACAGTTGCTCAAATCTGTCAAGGGAGGCCAAACCCATTCAAAGATGGGTTTCCTGGTAAATCATGGTGGTTTGGGTTTAAAAAAAGGCATCCAGAACTTGTATTGCGTACTGCTGAGGGCCTTGACAGAGACAGAGCATTAAATTTGCGCCCTGCAGTTGTGCAAAAATTCTATGACACACTTTCTAGTGCTTATGATAAACATTCTTATGGAGCAGACCATATATGGAACTGTGATGAAACAGGTTTACAGGCAGGGAGGAATTGTGGCATGCGGGTAATTGCCAAGAGAGGGAGCCGAAATGTGCCAAAGATTTTGCCCAAGAGTAGGGAGTGGATAACTATTTTATGTTGTGTTAATTCAATTGGTACTTCAATCCCAGGATTTTATCTATTCAAAGGTAAAAATCAACTGAAAAACTATATACAGAACTGCGAACCAGGTGCATGCATGGCTGCACATCCCCATGCATGGATGACTAAAGAACTGTTTCTAAGTTGGCTTTTTCACTTTGCTGCATCGGTACCAGGTGGCGTCTCGCCTAATAACAGACACCTTTTGATATTAGATGGCCATGGGAGCCACATGGCTGTACAAACAATTGAGGAAGCAAACAATTTAGGCATCGACCTATTGACATTGCCAGCTCATACCACTCATAGACTGCAACCCCTTGATGTTAGTGTGTTTGGCCCTTTCAAGAACTATTTCAGGTCGGAGCGTGCTGCATGGATGGCAAAGAATCCAGGGGTTGAGGTGAAAAGGTTTGAGCTAGCAGAGCTTGCAAGTAAAGCTTTTAAAAGGGCTTTGACACCATCAAATATCAAGGCTGGCTTTAGGAGGACAGGAATCTGGCCACTGAACTATGATGCTCTCATGCATGATACTGGTTGTAGCCAAGCGTTTCATGTGGATGGTCAGGAAGAAGGGAATGCCCAAACAGGTGTTGAAGTGCAAGAAGTAGATGACCAAGATGATGTTGTTGCAGCTGGTAATATGATTTCCTTGTCTCAAGGACACTTATATGCTGAAGATGATGAAACTGTATGTGAAACACAATATAACAATGAACAAATTCGCAGTAACATGGAGATTGTTCCACCAACTCAAGAACATGAAATTCCTGTTGTTGATATTGTTAATGTTATTGCTGAACATGCAGTTGACAATGACCAATTGACATTGCCAAGCCAAGTAACCCCACCTTCATGGCTAGCAGAAGCAATGATCAATATGAATGCACATAGTGTCTCAGCAACCAATGAAGAAAGCATGAACATGCCCTCACAACCAGTAGAATTGAACAGTGAAATTGTTCATTTTTTTGTGGACAATATATCAATGGAAGAAGATGAAGGACATAATGAGGCATCAAATGAAGATAATGATATAGTTCAATCAGTTCCAACAGAAACTGGAAGGGAAGTACCAAGCAATGACATGCAGGTGGGAGGGGTGGAGAAGACACTTGGACAATTCCTAAAGCTACCAGTACAGAGAGTATCAATGAAAAAAAAGCAAGGTGCACCAGGTAGTCTTCGTCTGGGCCGAAGCTCACAGTTACTCACCTCAGAGGACTATATAACCCTGTTAGTTGAGTCTGAAAAAAAGAAATTTGAAATGCAAGAATTAAAACAGAAAAAGAAGGATCTAGTCAAGGAGAAGAAGGCAGCAAGGATTGTTGCCGCACAACATCGAGCAGATGAAAAGATTGAAAGAGATAAAGCAAGGCAAATTAAGGACCAACAAAAGCAAATGGCAAGACAGGAAAAGGAAAAACGAAAGGCACAACAAATGCTTGAAAAGGAACAAGGGATGATCAATATGGTTGACAATGATACAAGAATAGCTAATGAAACCAGAATTATTTCAAACTCATTGGACTCCATTGCAGATAATACACCATTATTCCAAGATCTCATAAACATTCAAGTGCCTCACTATACTACTGAGGGTTTACCCACTTGCCTTATTCCTACCAGAGTTGGTGCCAATTCTATGTATGCTCATTACACACCTCCACTTAATGCAGGGACCAGTAGTGCAAATGTGAGGTATGGGTACTCAATACCTCCATGGTTGGAAGCTGCAAATTGGAGTCAATCATATGGCAGCAATCAACCATTTCCTAATCAACCCTTGACAGGTAGGCCAACCTACTTGGCTCAAGAAGGTAACTCGGGGAGTTTTGGCACTCAAGATTCTCAGGGCCATAAAGAATAGGGGTGTCATATGTTTTTGTTTGTAACCACATTATGATGTGGATTTTGGATGGATTGTGTCTTTTTCTTGTCACAAAAAACATTCTGGCTTACAACCTAGGTTGTTTTATTGCTTTGAAACACTAACAACATTATGGTGCTATACATTCACTACATTGAAAAGCCAACAGCAGCTTGGTTGGTTGTAAAGTAGTTTTATTTGCGAGTTAAGCACAAATGATATCAGTCCACAAAAGACACTACAATGATAACTTAGATACTTATTTCCCTTTTGAAATTGTTATGTCAATTCATATTATGTCTTGGGGCATCTTTTTCCACTGCAAAGATGAACTATATTTCACAAAATAAATCACTTAATACTTCACCATTAGCTTCAAAATGATGCTCCCAACACTGATAAGTGATTTCTTATGGATATTAAACCTTAGCAAATTGATTTCTTCTTACTAAAACAAGTACACCAGATCTCGAAAAGCATATTTCAGATATCAGAAAACATATACCAGACCTTAGATAAACACTTGGAAAGTCACCAACAGAAAAACATATGACTTTATTAGTCTCTTATGGTCAATGTGCAGTGGTCTTGGGCTTATTATTATTGTCTTATGGTATTTATGCAGACACCGTAGCAATATGCTTTAGATCTAATTATTCATTGCAGTCAACAAGTATCATAGAAAGCAGGCCACTGTAAGCAGTTTTTCAACTTTGAAAGAATAACCTAGATCTAAGTAAGCTTACCTACAAGCACATACTTCTGTAAAATATCCCAACTCTCAAACACATCCATCTTCTATTGAATACAGAAAGAAGTCAATACACAACAATAGCTCAAAACCAAAACTGAACTAAACTTAAAGCCTACACAACATATTTACTCCACAAAGATCATAAAGAGTTACAATTGGAACTACTGGACTCTTTGAAGTCATTTTCTTCATTTTTGAAGTAATTATTATTTAAATTTGTTGAAGAAAACCTGAAACACTGAGATAATAAGACACAGAGCTGCAAATAAATTCTCAACCATAAATAAGTAAATAAATCCAACAAATCTGATTTTAATATAATCAAATATGTAGTCATATATAGTTCTAAAATAATTGAGCTAAGTATTTTTCCAAGGAAACGAACAAAATGCATGTGATAGACAAAATTGAATGGCATAGGCAAACATGGGAGATAGTCTTTAGGAACCTAACCCAAACTACTGCAAGCACTATATCGGTATTCATCAGATTAGTCCCATGGAAGTGAGAAGCTAACACAATGCTTGAATAAGAGTACTCATTGTAATCAATTCAATGGGAATCAGAGCCATATGTGTGAAATAGTTATAGGTATAAATGTATTACAGCTTCTACTAATATGGAGTTTAAGCTTAGTCAATTATATATGGTACATCAATTGATCCCGTGTAAGTGATTAGACTATACGCTTCATATTCCATATCCTTACATTGAGCTTATATCAGTAATATGTAAGAGTTATGATATCACTGTAATCAAGCTATACTAATACAGGAACAAGAGCTTATCGTAATTAAGGCATGTAGATTATGTGAACACTGTCCATAAGGTTATGCATTGTGATTACTAGTAACCAATACAGAGAAACAAGCTATCATAATATATGAATAATACGTAAGCTGCTTACACCATAGGCTCTAGTATCCTTCAAGAAGCAAACCAACATTCCGAAGAAGGACAGAGACAATCTGAAGATGGTCTGAGACATTAGCTTAGAAGGACTGAGGAAGCTAGATCTTTGGAATGAAACACTAGACCTTGAATCCTTACAATACCTGCTTAGGAAGGAATCCGCATACCTTCTTATCTGTATAACTCCCTTCAAACCCTCAGAACAAGACTAGACGCAGTAGAACCCTAGAAACAACTTAGCCACCTTAAGACAGTCTGACAAACTTCCTACAAGCAAACAACCTTACATCTCATAGAAAACATAAGGTGGAAAAACAAAAAGAAAACATCCTAGAGCATGCGTTAAGGTCCCAAAATATTGTGAAAAAAGAATATAAGAAAGTGAAACAATCTAGTAGTCATAAGTTAGACTACTCGTAAGCTCAACCACGCTTCAAGAAGATCCATGTAATGATAGTGTAACTTTACCCACTATTTATTACTTTATGGTTCCATATAAACATCAATTCAATTCTTGTATTGCGTTATGGCCTTGGGCAACTCCTCCAAAGTCTTTGATATTTCTGTAGACTTTATCCCTATTCAACTCCTAGTAGAGTAAATGTAAGAGAAACAATGTTAGAGCTACTTGTTGTTGGAGATACTTTCCATCTAGCGATACAAACAAAATACCACAACAATCTTTATTGGACAGAACTAGCGATAAGAATAAAATACAACAACAATCATTATTGGACAGAACTAGTGGGGTACTCAATTAACACTGTTCAAAGCTTAGGTATGATAGTGTTAACACATATAAGATGTATTCAAATTAGTAGCAGTAACCTTGTTCAAATCATGATATCAAAGAACTAGTGGTTCAATTCCAATACCTGCTTAGGAAGGAATCCGCATACCATCTTATCTGTATAACTCCCTTCAAACCCTCAGAACAAGACTAGACGCAGTAGAACCCTAGAAACAGCTTAGCCACCTTAAGACAGTCTGACAAACTTCCTACAAGCAAACAACTTAGAACACCACCGGCTTAGGAGTCTTACAATTCATGAAGTATGCCTAAATTATATGGAATGGTACAGAAGCTCGAAAGGCAGTTGAAACATTCTCTGTTCATGCTCCAATATTGAAAGGCAGCCTATAATATGGCAGGGACCTGAAGCCTCACAATCTCCTGGTGGATACGCGAAGAGGTGTAGTAAAAATAGCATATCTTGGCCTCGGAAGAGCATTTACAATTCCTATTAAGAAATATACACATGAGAATCCAAAACCCTAAACCCTTCAACAAAGCAGCTAATAAATTATACCTTCAACAAAACCAGAGGGCTACCATTATATCAGAAAACCATTATATCAGAAAAAAGCACAAGACCTTAACACCGAAAAGCTACAACATCATTTCTGTATGTTCCGAGTCTCACACTAGCTGCAAGCTTTGGAGATGGCAACCAAAACCAAGCTGCCATTAGAATCCAAAACCCTAAACCCTTCAACAAAGCAGCTAATAAATTATACATTCAACAAAACCAGAGGGCTACCATTATATCAGAAAAACCAAGCTGCCATTAGAATCCAAAACCCTAAACCCTTCAACAAAGCAGCTAATAAATTATACATTCAACAAAACCAGAGGGCTACCATTATATCAGAAAAAAGCACAAGACCTTAACACCGAAAAAAGCACAAGACCTTAACACCGAAAAGCTACAACAAAACTTCCAATAAGCGAGGTGAGGTGTTGAGAAACACACGGTGAGAGGTGTTGAAAAACACTTCAGAAAATGGCTGGTAGGATAAAAATCCTACCGGATAGAAGCCATCAGTCCAGAGCTCGCCACACATTCGGCGGACCTTCTCCAGTGCTCGCCGGACCTGCCACACCTGCAACAATTGGAAAAAATTAACAAATGAGCAAATGCAGAAGAAAAAAACCCAAAAAACCAGTCAAATACCACCGAAATTTGCAGTTACCTGTAAATTGGTACTGGCTCCTCCCCAAACAGCAAATAGCACGAATTAAACCACCGACGGTCCTGGCTGAACAGCAATTGGCGGACATGAGCTCAACAATGGCGGACCACCCTAAACCACCGACGGTCCTGGCTGAACAGCGATTGGCGGACATGAGCTCAACAATGGCGGACCACCCTAAACCACCGGCGGTCCTGGCTGAACAGCAATGGGCGGACAGGAGCTCAACAATGGCGGACCTCATGCACAGGTAATGGAGCCCTCCCGCGCCATCATCGGCGGAGGGCTTCGAACAACCACCAGACCCGAACAGAAAACCCACAGTCGGAGCATACATCGCGCGGTAAAGGCGGAAATGAGCCCCTCCATGCTCGTTTAATAAACCCTAAACCCTTGACACGTTCGGCAACAGGTGGCGGATTGAGTTGGCGTGGTGTCGTACGAGGACACGTGCCTGCAACGTGCCCGTCCGCCAGGTGGAGGGGAGGGCGCACAGGTAATGGCGTCCCTCCCCTAAGCATGATGCATTGTGTCTCTTTGATTCCTTAAAAAGGACGTTCATGAATCTCCGAAAGATAATTGGTCTTAATTGTTATTTTCAATTATTTTGTTTTTTTACAAATTAAGTTGAGTACAGGTTATAGCAGCATTAATGTTGGATAAGAATTTGGACACTTTTTGGGATAGTTTAATTTTCTTAAAGTTGATTCTCATTTTCAATCTCTCTCCGTTACTTGTGACCTAGTAAGAACTAAACCCCACATAAACTAATTGGTCTACATCTCATAGGTTCAATTAATCTCCCTTATTATAGATTTGTTTATTGATGTTTTCCTTCGGATTAAGGATAAAGAGTCTTTCTCCACATGAAACACAATTTAAGACCTTGTAGATAACACATGTTTGGTTTTGTTTTATTATATACATTTGTTATTTTATTATTTAGTAATAATTTAATTAATTGAGATTAGTTTAAGTGGTTGTGAAAATTATTTTTTATTAGTTTTTGTTAGAATTTAATTTTCATAAATGATATATTGAGTTCTTGACGAGTATATTGCTATAATTCCCTTAAATTCTACATTACATTGTATTAGGCTTCTAATAAATACAATTGATCATATCTTTAAAATGAGAGGAAGTGCTTGTTAATTTTGTAGGGACAAATTTCCTCCTTTGGACAACCTTCCTCATCAAGAAAGACCCCTCCTCGAAAAATTTAATTTGGTTAAAGAAAAATATATTTTTAATATGAAAAAAATATTTTTAATATATTTAATTTTCATAAGTGATTTATTAATCTCTTGGCAAGTATATTGCTATAATTCCCTTAAATTCTACATTACATTGTATTAGGCTTCTAATAAATACAATTGATGCTATCTTTAGAATGAAAGGAAGTGCTTGTTAATTTGGCAACTCATGGAAAAATTTTCTCCTTTGGACAACCTTCCTCATCAAGAAAGACTCCTCCTAACCCTTGGAAGAATTTAATTTAGTTAAAGAAAAATATTTTTTTAATATAAAAACCCACATGTGCACAAAAGGATAGGTCAACCCTAAAGAGAAACTGGACACCCTTGGAAGCCTATAAATACAAGTCAAGTGACCTCATTTAGACATCATCATAAAGCATCTTCTTCTTCTCTCTTTTTTGATTTGTCTTGTACTAGTTTGATGCTAGTTCACGAATTTGGTTTGTACAAGCTCGAAATTGTGGGGCCTGAGCTCGCACGTGTGAATTAGGGTTTCTAAGTTGGGGTCACAGGTTTGGAATGTGGAAATATCGGTTGTAACCACATGGAGGACATGCTTCTCCCTACTACTCGAATGTTGTAGCCACACACATGGTCACTAGCTTCGTGTTGTTGTGACCTTGGTTTTTTATGACAGTTGACTAAAGATTTTGATCGTTGACTGCAGGCAAGAGATCTATGATTTGACGCAGATTTGTTTATTGGGCTAATCTTTCAGATATTGTTTGGTTGGTTTTGCTATTTGTAAATTGGAATATTGTACTCTTTCTTTGCTAAACATTTTATGACAATCTAATAAGAAGAAGAATTTGAAAGGGTTTCCCCCCTTGTGGGGTTTTCCCCTAGATTTGACCAAATCTAGTGTCTCTTATTGTTCATTGCATTTACTATTTTATCTACAATTTCTATTCAATAATTAGAATATTAAATTGTTTTGAAATATTACTAATTGAAGAAAATAATTGGGCTAAAGTGATTGTAACAACATAGAGCAATGGAAAAATAGCATGGTATCGGAGTTGAGGTGAATAACAAAGCCCAATGAGACAATAACACTCATCTTTGAAAGAAGCTAAAGGAGCCTATTTGGTTTGGTCAAAATGATTACTTCCTATTTCAAGGATAATGAGAATCTAGGTGACTCATCTAACTTTGTTGAATGGTTGATCAAGTTGGAAGTTATATTGGATGACAATGATGTTTTGAATACATGCAAGGAAAGGTACTTGAGCCTTTAGCGGATGTTTCTGCTGCTATCAAGTCCAAGTACAAGAAATGTGATCTCTAAGCTAAGAAGATTATTATTGATTGTTTACAAGGTCATTTTCTTGTTTATGTTGGTAACTTAAAGGCATATAAGGATATAATTAACAAGTTGGTCGGAATGTATGAGGTCAACAACTTGAATCAAATCCTCTCTCTGAAGGATTAACTCAAAGAGATAAATATGAATTGGGGAGAATTTATGCAATCATATATCATGAGGGTATCTTGTTTAAGGGATCAATTGCAAGTTGAGGGTGAACAAGTATCTGATAGGGAGTTGGTATTAGTCATTCTTTAAGGTCTTCCTCCTATTTGGGAAACCTTCATTACTACACTAAGCAACAATAATGTATTTTCAACATTTGATGAGCTTGTTGGTAAATGTACTCAAAAGGAAACTAGGATGATTGATAGAGGGAAAATTCAAAAGCGTGAAGAAGGAGAGCTCTCTACATTTTTACTGAAGATAAGAAAAAGAAAGGAAAAGGGAGACCATCCAATCAAAGGAAGTTCTCTACCGAATCGAAAGACTCCAAGAGAAGATTTAGAAAATAAAGGCCTCAAATTGAATGCTACAATTTTCACAAGTATGGTCACTATGCATGAGATTGTACGAGAAAGAGAGATGCTCCAAGATCTAACCAAGGAAACAACAACATGTACAATTATAGGAGGAGTGATGATAGAATAAGAGGAGATGAAAGAAGAAGAAGGGATGATAGAAGGAACACTCTGGATGACTATGAAGAAAGCCATCATCCTAAAATGAAAGCAGGAAATTATAGGTATGAAAATGATGTTGCGGCTAGTCAATCTAAATATATTCTTATTTCTTCTCTTTTTAGTTCTTATCCTACGAATTCACATCATAGTTTGTTTGTAGATAGTAGAGCTTCTAGACACTTCTCTGGATACAAGGAAGTAATCTCAAATCTAAATGAGAGCGACACAAGTGTGAAGATCATTCTTGGAGATAACTCTACATATTCAGTGAAGGGCTTTGGTTTTGTCAAATAGATTTGTGCTCTTGGGAATCCATCCTTCTCCATGATGTAATGTATGTTTCAGAACTAAAGAAGAAATTGGTATCTATTTCTGCCTTGGCATACAAAGGGATGAAAGTAGCTTTAGTAAAAGGTAAGGTCATCACATGGTTTGGGAAATCTTGCATGAGGGATGCATTCACATTGGGATGTAGAGTTGAAGGACTCTATAGAGTTAATGGGGGAACTCTACTGGAAATAGTCCAAAATACCAATCACTAAAGTGAGTTATGGCACCGTAGGTTAGCACATCTACATTATGATGCCCTACCATAATTGAAGAAGCTATTCTTTGGGATGCTTGATGTTCAAGAAAGTCATGATGAAATATGTTCGAGATGTGTCAGTGGAAAGAAGACAAGGGGAGCATTCCCCTCTAGTAGGAATAAAGTATATGATAATTTTCAACTCATTCATTCTGACCTTTGTGGACCCATGCTAGTGCATTCTATTAGTGGAAATCTCTATTAGATCATATTCATTGATGAATTCTCCAAGAAAACATGGATATACTATTTGAAGAACAAGGACGAATCTTTTAATATGTTCAAAGACTTTAAGACATTGATAGAGAATCAAATTAAAGTCTCCGGGTCTAAAAATGTTGGAGAGTACATTTCAAATGAGTTCATTGACTTCTGTAGTAAGGAATCTCTCAAGAAAGAAACCATTGTACCCTACAATCCTAAGCAAAATAGAGTGATTGAAAGAAAGAACGATTTCATTGTGGAAGCTTCCCAAGTCATGTTGCATAATCAAAAGTTACATAAATTCCTTTGGGGAGAAGCAACAAATATAGTGGTCTATGTACAAAAAATGGTTCCTCATCAAGCCTTGGATAACAAGACACCCAAAGAAATGTTCACAGGTGTGAAGCCTGACATTGGTCATCTCAAGATATTTGGCTACCTTGTATACTTTCATGTGCTGAAGGATAAGAGGAACAAGTTGGAAGCCACCAGAAAGAAAGGTATGTTTTTTTGGTTATTGTGAAAATTTTAAAAAATTTAGAATATATATATCTAGACAAAGGATGATCAAGTTTAGCAGGGATGTGACCTTTGATGAAGATGTTTCTATTGGAAAACAAATATGACTTCCTCCTCCTCCTCCTCCAAAGAATGATGGTGACATGGACATGTTAGAAGGTCCTTATGTGTTGGATATGAGAAGGACATTGTTGATGATCCCATGGAGCCTATGGACCCCTTGGATTCTCCTCCAAGTGATCCCCCCATTGAGAAGAGACCATTATGGCTTCGTGGTACATTACAGGGTGTTGTGAGATTTGTTCCTACCAAAAGAACCTTTAGAGAAAGTAGGAAGTCATGTTGATATCAGGGATATGTTGTAGCTATGAGCACTATGATCTAGGCTAAGTCTTCTACATTTGAAGAAGAAGTGAAAGAATAGGTTTGGAAGGATGTTATGGTCGAAGAGTATGAATCCATTATGAATAATGATGTATGGGATATTGTTCCAAGACCGAAAGGAAAGTCTATAGTAGCTTCAAAATGGTTGTACAAGATCAAACATGGGGCTGACAGAAGCATTGAAAGGTACAAGGAAAGGTTCGTGGCTAGAGATTCTCCCAGAAAGAGGGAGAAGATTATGAAAACATCTTTGCACTAGTTTCTCGCTACACCACTATTAGATCGATTATTTCCCTTGCTGCTAGTCAAGGATGGATGTAACGACCCATCTAAAAAATAAAGAACGCAAGCATAATAGTAGGTATATGACACATGCATATGTAGCTATCATATGCATGTACTGTATACCTACTATTATGCTTGCGTTCTTTATTTTTATAGATGGGTCGTTACATACACTCCCCCTTCAGAAAAATTCATCCCGAAGTTATAGTTTTTATCTTATTTGATTACTTATGATAGCAATTAGTACATCCTTCTTAGGTTTGTAAACCGAGGTTTAAAATTCTTATTTTAATATAAGGAGACTATAAAATTAATGTTTTAGGTTTATGATTTTAAAGATCATGCCTTGCCTTATCTAGGTTCCCAAGCTATTCTAAAATCATCATATCCTTCCTAATCTCTTCCGCTCCCATCCTATCCATCCTCTACTGGAGTATGCCATGGCGTCAGTTTTACTGACCTAACCATTCATAAACTCTAAGGTGACAGTGTTGGTTATAATGACCTAATTCCCAGTAGGCATCCAGTAGTCATCATCACACGTCTAGGGGAGCGTGATTCGCACAATCCTCCCATGACTCCAGGGTTCAAAGGATAAATGGTGGGCAATACCTCCACCCCTCCCAGTAGAATTAGGGTTAATACCCTATCATAGAATCTCTTTGAGCTTTAATTGTTCTTAGGTTCTGTCACCACGTGGTCATTCTGGTAACTGTTTATTGTCTGCAATCAATCACTTATCCATGCATTTGTAAAATGTGCATTAGCATATTCAAAATAACTTATGTATAATTCACATATGTCAACTACAGTATAACATATTTTGCCACAGAACTGATTGGAGGTATGAAGTACGGGATCAGGTTTTCATCCGCATCAAACCAAATAAAAGTACTATTCCATTCGGAAAGGGACAAAGTTGTCATCCCGATTTATTGGACCATTTAAAGTCTTGGAAAGAGTTGGACCTATTGCCTATCGTCTTGCCCTGCCACCTCATCTGCATAGAATTCATAATGTATTTCATGTATCTGTATTAAGACATTATATAGTTGATCAATCTCATAACCTTCAATGGAAGGAATTGCAGGTATCGGACGAGGGAGTTGTATCGGTCGAACCATTACGTATACTGGAACGTAGGGTTCGACAGCTTAGGAATCGCCCGGTGGACCAAGTTAAGGTCCAATGGGACAAGTATAATCCTGGATTAGCTACTTGGGAAGATACAAAGGACATATGTCAAAGATACCCTAATCTATGTCAATTTTGAAGAACTTTAAACTATGTTTAGTATATATTTACTTCACTGCAAATCAGAGACTCAGAACCATTTTGAATGATTATATATAAACGTGAAATTTTGTGACACAATATATGTTTAAATTATGTTGGTACATGGATACTAAAATGATATATGTTGTTGATCTTACTAAATTATAGTTGTCAAAGTAAAGTTTAAAACACTTAAATGATTTTACTTCTGATAAGAATTAAGATATTATAAATCTGTTTTATTTACACATGTCAATATGATCGATGGAATAGAAATCAAGGGATAATTACATTTTAAATGAAAGTCAATGACATGAATAGAATATGGAAAAATATGTTATACTGTAGTTGACATATGTGAATTATACACAAGTTATTTTGAATATGTTGAGATTGCAACAAGATGATGGAGCTTAGTGAAAAGAGTCGCCTTCACTAAGTGGGCCCGCAGGCAAATTATGGTGCAAGTTCTATTTTTGATCACAGTGTGGATGATCACAGTGTGGGTGATCACAGTGTGAGTGATCACAATGTGGGTGACCAAAATGTGGGTGACCACAGTGTGGGTGATCAAAGTCTATTTTTAGACTGGCTGTCAAAAATAGAAAAGTTAAATATTATTGTCTCATAATAATATTTGGACTATAAACTTGATCTTATTCTCTTGGAGCACTTCAATTTGAGCTGCAGATGTGGCCCATGCAGCTGTCAGAAGGAAGTACGCTTTTCTTATGATTCAGTTGAGTTGTTGCATGCATGACTTCAGTTAGAACTCAATCAGTTGAGTTTGGTGGAGTTGATTGTGGAGTTGATGGAGTTGTGTTCAGTTTGACTTGGTTAAACTAGTTGTAGTTAGCCTAACTGCAAATATACTAATGATAAGTTGTTAAACTAATTATTAACTCATAATACAACTATAGAATACATCAGTTAACTCAGTTGCATGTCAGTGCATATTCAGTTCAGCAGGGACAGGTGTTAGAGAATCAGATTGCTATCAGTTGTGACTATAGTTGTGCATCAGATCTTGCACAATCAAGGGATTGAGTATGCCAATGAGTTTGCTCATGTATTTGCCCAGTTTGTAGCTTCTGCTCACGTCTTACACATTGTGAGTGATTCTTTGAAGGTGAAATACGAGTTTGGTAGACCATTCTCATTCATTCTTGAGCAGGTATTGAGCAGTGGAGGCAGCAGTGGAATAGATTTGGAGATTAGATCTTAGCTGTATTGTGTGTAACAGGTGGAGCTGGTACTCGATTGCTTGTGATAAGCATTGTACTTTGTAATGTTACATGGTCTCAATCATTAATATACAGATCGTGTGGTGTTTTTAGCGAGATGCTTTCAACTCGGCCACATGTTGTGCTATCACATGCTTCGAACGAAGCCGCAAGAGACACAACTATGGTTTTAGCTTTGTCTATGAGCGAACACAAATGCTTCGATGAATCAAATCACCGAGACAAATGTTGACCCCCTAGAATTGGATTTGACTTAGGATAACACAATCATTGTACCATATTTATTGGTTCTTAACAACTCCTCAGGGTGAATAGATGTCCTCAAGAAAAAAGAAAAAAAAAAATCCTCAAAAAGATCCATGTTCATTTCCAGATTCATTACCTAAAATAGAAATAATGTATGAACTAGATAATAAAACCAAAAAATAATAAATATATTACCATATATTATACTTATAAGTAATAGAAAAAATAATATAATTAATATTTTAAAAATAATACAAAACAAATACAAATATAAAAACAACAATTATTTAATAATATATATATCAACTTAAATTTAATATTGAAACATCAAATTCCCTCTTTTGTTCCCTCCCCCAACCTATATAATCTTGTAAACTTGGATATAGCATCAAACTCGTTGAACCTATAACGTGACAAAGATTGAATGTCCCGAGGATCTCATGAGAGGCATTTCAAAAGGATTTTTCTAAGCATTTTCTTCTTTTTAAAATTGAAATAGGTTTAATTTAAGATTTTAGCAGTTAAAAAAACATGGTGATATGAGAGAGCTGTCACTGTCAAAAGGAATATAATGTGTGCTCCCATGAAAGTCACAAGATACTTAGGAGTAAGAGGTGCCATTATAAAATAAGGGTTTGATTATTGTTATGACAGTCCGCGTTGAGACAAGTTCTGCTTTACATCATTTAAAAAAAAAAAAAATTGGTTTTCTTTATGCCCAACATTGACTTTGAACGAGGTGAACGACCTCACATGTTTCGATTATTTAAATGCTTGTTGAAGGAATATATTTTTAATTGTGATTTTTTAGAAAAATTTTCATTTTATTTTTGAATTTAATTGGTATAGAATTTGGGAGGGATTTATTGAAATTATAAAATTTACGAGTGAACTCTTTACAATAGAAAGAGCCCCAAAAGTTTTGAGTGTGCTAAATCTATATGTTTAATAAAAAATCAATTTAAAGAATATAAACAAAAATTTGACCACAATTTTTTGCGAGATTCCAACTTAAATCCACCACAAACTCTAAAAAAATCACACTTAAAAACTACTTTATTTATTAATTTACATTTATTATATATTTATATTTCCCTAACCTTATGGAATAGGGTAAACATTTTATTTTTTATTTTTATGACAACTCACTTTTACCATTAAAATAATTATAATAAATTAAAATAAAATGATAACTCACCTTTACTATTAAAAAAAGTTAGTATCTTAAATGTATTAATATTTTCTCGAATTACACACTATATAATTTAAATGTGTAACTGTGCGCAGCTTAAACAATGAGTAATTTTATGCGTTTGTACCACATATCTCATTCACCATTTCACTAGGTATCATAAGAGAAACAAACCTTTAACAAATTTCGCATACCGCGTGGATGGTACATCTGTGTAGTAAGTATTCTATGTACGAATCATAAAATATTTACTCTTTTCGCTATGAGATTAAATATATTTGATATATTGTTCCCTCTTTGAGAGCCGTTTCAAGAACTTGATTCAAGGGACTGTTTCATATGACAGATATTTTTGTATATATATATATATATATTTATTTAGTTGGTTGGGAAATTGATAATTAGAACAGAAAATTATTATTGTTATTAAAGTCGATATTGTGTTTGCCAAAATAAATCTCATAATTTAATATGATACGATAGTTCACAGGTCATATTTAGTAAAGTTAATTAAGATTTATGAGGTGACATTATCAAGATTTATGAGTGACATTATCATTGTGGGTCTAACCACTCAAAGTGTTGCTAGTGAATGAGTTTTCTTAAATAATTGGCATATATTTAATGTCTAAACTATTTAAGTGAATATCCATAATAAAAAGGAATTCTTATGGAATGTTTCAATATTCTATTACCTAATATCGAATGTTTCAATATTCTATTACCTCATAAAGAGTTTGAGAGTTTATATATGTATAGAAAATGAAAACTTTAGAATAATTTTTAAGATATGAAAAGTATTAATTTTTTTTACAAGTATGTTTTAATTATAGAGATAAATATGATAAAATGGATTTTATAGGAGGTTAAACATTATTTTCCGAACATAACTTTTCATGAGAAAGCTAATTAAATGGGTAGGCTAGAAGGTAGGCTAGAAAACAAAGATTTATTAGTCAATTTGACAAGTGGATGAAAAATAAATTGGTAGGGAAACAACGATAATATGTTGAAGCTTTATTTATCCATGGATGACAAAATTTTCCCAATATTGATTACATATTATCTGTTGTACAAATGAATTGATATAAAAAATGACACTTTGGGGCTAGATAATATTCATCTCAGAATTTCCTAATACCCTTTATATAGAAATTTTATCTCAATTATGGTCTACAAATAGAATGAAGGGGAGAGAAGAAGAGACACCTATACTATAGCATCCTTCTTAGAGAAGTGTTGGAATAAGGAATTACTGAGAGGGGGGAGCGAATCAATAATTATTGTAGATTTTAACTTTTAACCTCATTAACTTATAAATAATCCATATGAGTATTCATAATTAAATACATAATCAATAGGGTAAATTATTCTCATGAACGCACACCGTCAACATGAGCAACATATATATATATATATGGACATAGATATTTAACATGGAAACCCAAATGGGAAAACCACCAAGTTGTTTTTTATTGTTGTTTGTGAGCACCCACTCACAGGAGGCCCCAACCCCCTTCAAATAATTAGCAAGCCACAACTTTCCAAGAGGCACCAACCTCTTATAAATGTAGGTCACAAACTACTTTAGCCAACTATTCTACTTTTCATACAATTTTCAAATTGAGAAACATAAGCCTACTACAATTAGATATAAATATAAAGAACCCAATATGGTATCACACACAACTCCTTCCTCTCTTCTCTGTAGCCCCTCTCTGCACTGCACACTTCACTACTACATTATCTCTGCACTCATCAATCAGTCTGAAGAAAATACCAACTCTCAACCAAAATTCTCCTTATGTACACATAGTCTCTTTTAGCAATTCACACTCTCATGCAACATTCAATAATGCTCCCCCATTTGACTCAGTGTTTCCTGAGATTTTTGTTCTGCAACAACACAATGGATGATGTGACTTTTTAGTTCATTAACCATCACGTTCAACCTGCAGTATGGCACATAGTCTTCAATTAAGAATGTGCATATGGGCTCAATCTACTGAATCAATAGGTACAATAAGGGTATCGATTGTAGCTTCATAAGGATATGCTATAAGTGATTTAATTATGCAACAATTGCATCAAATTACTTGGCCACTACAACAACATTAACTCAGAGAATGGGCGCTTGAGTGCTTTCCATACTGAAAATTAATTCTTAGCGCCCTTTCATACTCAAAGAGTTCCTCCATTAGGTTTTGTTTATACATATAACATGGCTCTCCAACACTCCTTCGCAGTTTGTGGTCCTTGCTACTTTCTCGTTGCTTAATTTCTCAATTCTCCTCAGTCAATATTAATGACAAAGGATAGTGCTCTTTAATGCATGGAGTGATCCATTAATGCCTTTAGTGCACTACTAAATGTGGTGGAGTTGTCAAAATGGTGCAGACCCGTTCAATTCCTACTCTTGCAATAACAGGTCGACTCCCAAATATGGCTAAAGTTTTGAGTATATCTCATCAAGACAAAAAGCTTATGACCCTTTTTTTATTTAAACATCTGCGCCTAATGCATAAATCTTTAGCACTTTGCATACAACCCTTAGGCTACAATGCTTTCTCATTGTAATTAGCCCAAATACCCTGAGTCACCCAACACACAAAAACACCACAAATGTGTTGTTGGACTGCTTGTTGGACCCCTTTGAGCTCTAGCCCCTAGGAGCTTATTTTACCATTCACAAAAACTTTCACACCCTTGGTCATCATGTCCACACATAACCAAGTCCTGGGCTCGTCTATATCTCCCGGTCATCCTTCCAGGACAATGCCTTTGGGGTGATGTGTCTCAGCCTCATTCTTATTGGTTCTCGACTTTGTCATCATTGCCACCACATCCCAACGCTTAGTCAACCCAGAGGAACCTATTTTCGCTCATTCAAAACCTTTAAGGGTCACACATTCGAGATGATGTGTCCCAGTGGAAACCACCACTTCTCTCATGAACGAATCAAATACCAATTGAGGTGATCTATTGCGTCACCGTGTCATCCACCTGTCCCGGAGCTTAGTCAACTTGAATGCCTCTACTTGTGCACCATTTGAACCTTTTGATGTCAAGCCTCTGGGGTGACATAATGATTATATCAACCTTACCACATGGTGCCTTTTGAGTGGTGACACGTCACTCATATTTGGCCCTTTTGACCACCTAAAAACCCTAAAAGTGCATGCCACATGTCCCCTACACCGACATCATGTTGACATCATCCCGCACCAATAAAATAATGGCATGCATTAGCTAGTGAGGAGAGAGAAAGGGGTTCTCGGGCCTTGGTTTTGTGTTAATTTCTTCATTAAAATTTTAAAGGGTCCCATGCCTTATTTCTTTGTTGTGCCTGACTCTTCTGGGGATGGATCTTTGGGATGATCCGTCCCTTGCGGCCTCCCACTACAGTGCTTCTACAAATCAATTATTTATCTGTCAATCAACTCCTCCCGAGCTTACATCATCCTGGGGATGTTTTATTGTGCACAAATTGTATACCTCTAAGGAAAGTCTCCCGGGGTGATGTTACTCTCAGGACCATCACCTACAGAGATTTTTCCAATAAAATATTTTTTTCTTCTGACGTCCTCTCTGGCTTACATCATCCCGAGTGCTCACCTTTGTGCACCTTTTGTTCCTCCCAGGAAGCCTTTCACTAGGATGATTTGTCACATGGGCCTGCCATGCACCAATAAGAAATTGTTCTGCCACTGCGTTGTTAGGACACATTCACCTGACTCCCTTATTAGCAACTCTGCTTAAATAATTCGTTGTGTTTTGAAAAAATTCCAAACTTGGTCACCAATTTGTCCCTTCTCCAATTTAAATCTGCAATGTTTGACCTTTTCGGGCACTGGCCTTTGACTGGAAATAACTTTTGATCCAGGAGGTCATTTGCAGACTTCAATATACAATTCGAAATATCTTTCTAGGCATTATCCAACTATGTAGGTTCCAACTGCATCTCATATGATCTCATAAGGAATAAATTACTTCAAGGCATGGGACTCCCAACCACCATAATTATAAGGTCTCATAGCTACTTCACTTAGCCTATTACTATGATGATTTTCTACCAAAGATTGTAGCAAACATAGGACTTCCCCTGAACTTGACAAACCATGCATCTTCCATCCTCTCCCATTTGAAATCAATGCCATCGTTAAGCTCAACAATATCCCCCTTTTACCCGGATGTGGGTGATTAAATGGAAATTAATGAAGATAAGATAGGAGAACGGCAGGCGGCTGAGCCACATGGCCACCCGCGTCCTACTCCATGCTAATTTATGGCATAATACTGTCAACATGCAGGCACCATTAATCTAGTTCTAAGGTCAAGATGGCTGCAGCAGGCTGATGGTCATGGCAAACGATGGCTAGAATTATTTCTCCCCCTCCCCACTTAGATGCTCTTGTCCCCCTCAAGCTGAGGAGTCGAACTTTTGCACAGTCACAGGGCGACGTTGTTGGCTTCTCAGCTGTGTGGATTTGGGAAATGGCTTCCATTTCACCCAAACCACTCAGTGTATTTTGAATTCTGCCCAGAACTCCTCTGCATCCAGGCTCAACAACATCAGTAATCCCAGAGTGAACTATACCTCACCAGCTACTCATTCTGATTATACCTCTGTCATCCCAACCCAAAACTTTAATCGCCAACCTGCTGGCCATGCCATGACGCGGATTCACCATAGGATGTGTAGCAAACGCGGTAGCAGTCGAGGCCGTAGCACTCACCCAGCCTCGCCGCCCACCCCTGAACCAGAGACCCCTTCCTCCACCCCTTCTTCTGATCAGTCCAAAGGACATCTCACTGGCTTTACCTGAATACCCACAGCGGCAGAGGCCGGGCACAGGATTATGGGGCCAGAAGAGTGAATGCTGCCATCCAAATGACTGGCCCTCCTGACCCCCCTCACCCTTCTTACCACACTGCCTAGTTTCGTTTTCAAAGCACGCTGCATCGACCCGCCATTATTGCCACCATCACAGTGACATTCAATGAAGAATTGAGTCAGCAGGAGGAGCAAGCTACATGGACTCAAGGACCTAAACCAGAGAAAGGGAAGACCAGCAAGCAGGAGAAGGCCAAGGAGACGCGAGACACAGGATCTGGAGAAAACAAGGACAGAAAGACAGCTTCGCTCAGGCACAAAGATGGCCATGGCAGCACCCTGCATGGCGAGGAAATGGCTGGCGGCCAACATGCAGTCGTTGGCTGCTCGGGCGGCACGCAAGAGGTCGGTGGCAGCCAGGGTGGCACGTCTGCAGCGGTGGCGGAGGGGGATGACTATGGCTATTGCTTTGAGGAAGAGCCGGTGGACTGGGATGACTATGGCTGTCGAATTGTGGAGGAGCATCCACCAGACGCCTAGTGGGCTCCGCTTGACAGATGTGCAAGCCAGGTTCCGACTCTTTGTTTTCCTAATGTTTTTTCAGTCCTCAGGACCCCTGTGTGGGATTTACTTGTGTTTTGTTTATGATCTGGGACCCCTACGTGGGCTTTGCTTATGGATGCATTCAGACTGGTTTCTCGTCGGTGGGCAGTCATGTTTTTGGCTTTTTGGTTCCATACTGATATAACTATGTTCAACATGCAGAGGCCGGAGCCTCGTTGTAATTTTACCATTTTCATTAATAGATTAGCATTACTTAGAAAAAAAAAAATATCCCCCTTTTGCATTCATGGAAATAGACCAAGCTCTCCTTGAAACCAAGAATGGTTTTCTCCATCTATACACTACCCCTGGCATTAATAATCATGCCACTCAGGGAATTCTTCTCCCCCTTTGACATGAATGGAAAATGGTGCACCTAATGAAGAAAAACCCCCCTGAAGCTTTGAGACCTATTTTTTAATTGAACCAAGAAGCTGAGTAGCTTTCAAAACTAATTCAAGATGTGCCATTTGGCTGTAGGAGAAACAACTCCTATTTGTTGTCTAAGATAATAAAGAAATTCTTGTGGTAGTGGCTTTGTGAATATATCTACAAGTTTCTCATCAATTTCCACATACTCCAGTCGAACAACATTGGAAGAAACTTGTTTTCTTAAGCAATGGAATTTAATTGGAATGTGCTTGGTCTTTGAATTTATGATAAGATTTTTTGAGATGTTGATAGAACTAGTATTGTCACACATGATTGGAATGGAATCAATCAAATCTACATTGATGTCCTTTAAGGTATGCTTCATCCAAATAATTTGTGTGTAATAGGTGGTTGCAACAACGTACTCTACTTCAATTGTTGATAATGAGATTGGGTCTTATTGTTTTTTTGACCCAATACATCAAACAATCTACAAAAAGGAATGTTGTTCCAAAGGTGCTTTTCATGTCATCAAGGCTTCCTGCCAAATCAACATCAATATAATATTTTAGCTTAAAATCTCTACTTTTGGCATACCACAACCCACAGTCTGTTGTGCCTTGCAAATATTTGAAGGTCCTTTTTATAGGAATGACGTGGCTTTCACAAGGGTAGGCTTAAAATTTGGTTACCAATCCCACTACTTGAATAATTTATGGTCTTGAGGCTACGAGGTATAACAAGAATCAAATCATTGATCTGTAGGCTATCTAATTTACCAGAGATGTCTCATCCCCTTTACATAGCTTACAACCTGTAACCATGGGGGTACTGATTGGTTTGCGTTCCTCCATCCCATATTTATTCAATGTTTCTCTTAAATACTTGGACTGGGAGATGAAGATGACATCTTTTGATTGAGAAATTTGTAGCTTGAGAAAGAATGATAGTTCTCCTATCATAGAAATCTCAAATTATTTCTACATAGACTAAAAAAATCAATGTCCCAACAATTCCAAATCATTACCAAAGCTAATATCATCTACATAGACCACAACAATCAGTAAATGATCATCTTCAGATTTTGTATACAGATTTCTATTTGTAGTGCCTCTCTTGAAGCATTTTTGTTGACTGTATTTGTCTAATCTAGCATACCAAGCCCCAAGGGAATTTTTGAGCCCATGCATAGCCCTTTTCAGTCTACAGATATACTCTTCATTTTCTGAGAGCATGAATCCTTCTGGATGTTCTATATATATTTCTTCATCCAACTTTCCATTAAGAAAGGTCAATTTCACATTCATTTGATATAATTTGATATTCGTATGGCTGGAAAATGAAAGAAACATTATGATGGCTTCCAATCTTGCTATAGGAGCAAAGGTTTCTTCAAAGTCTATCCCTTCTATTTATGCATACCATTTGTAGATTAATATTTCTTTGTTCCTTATCACTTGACCTTCCTCATTTAGCTTATTTTTAAAGACCTATTTGGTGCCTATAAAGTTTTTGTATTTAGGTCTAGGGAAGTTCCCAAGTGTCATTCTTCTTAATTTAATTGATCCAGTTCTTTATTCATTGAGTTCACCCAAAACTTGTTCTCACTTGCATGACTGAGATTTTTGGGCTCAATTTGTGATAACAGGGAAAAGTTTGCACAACTTGAACTGCCAAGAAATGTCCTTCTAGTTTAAACAACCAATCTTTTATCACCTATAATTTGAATTTTTGGGTTTATTTATGCACATACCTAGAAGGATTTATGTGCATATTTTTTGCTTCTTCTTCGACATCTACTTCTTCGTGATTTGAGAATTTGGAGTTTAAAATTTATTTGTCAAATGAGTTGTCATATTCTCTAGATGGCTTTGATCGTGGCATTATTCAACCCTTTTTGTCCTCTTGTTGAAGCACTTGTAGCCTTTACTCTTGACAGAGTACCCAAGGAATATACTCTCACCATCTCAAGAATCAAAATTTTCAAGAATTTTGATCATTTGTTTTGATATAGCATTTGATCCTGGATACTTTGAGATGTTTCAGTCATGTTGGTTTCCATTTCCATAACTCATAGGGAGTCTTGTCATTATTAGGCCCGAGTTGTGTTTCATTTGTTTTTTAGCAGAGACAACCACCCTCCAGAATTTTTCCTTAGCTTCGTTTTGGAGCCTCCCTCCCAACCTTCACGGCAGCATGTCCTGCTTCGTCAAGTACACAAGCTTCAATGTTTTTCTTTCACAAAGGCAGCCTATTGATCATAGCTCGATGCATTCCCTCACACGCTGATCATCCAAACTTGGTCTAGTTGTAGGCTGAGCAGCTCTCACAAGAAATTGTGCAATTTTGGAGAGCTGTCAACCTTCCCTCCATAAATTGCACAATCCTGACTGGCAGCCTACTAGGCTCTAGAATTGCACAATTCTGGTAGTCAACACTCACGGTGAAAATTGCACAATTTTCCCCAGCAGGGTTGCTCAGCCCAGAATTTGTGCAAATTTGGGTAGAAGTTAGCTACTCTGCCCAAACATTGTGCAAATATCTTGGGCAGCCAGCCCAACTCCTAGCCAGAAATGCACATTTTATCCTAACAGTCGAGCATTCTCTTACATGTGCAACTAAGTTGATCGGTCCCTCCAGCACCGAGAAAAATTGACTTGCATGCAAAGCTTGCTTCTCCCAAGGAAACATGCAAAGGCATCCCTTGTTTCAGGGATCTATGTTTAGCAGTTGGAGGTTACATGCAAGGATCATTTCAGAAACCTACCATCAAGTGTCGCTTTCCCTGGATTTGTGTCATGCACGTCACACCTCGATGTTATCAAAACTCATCAACCAGACGCTGTAGAGATCATTGCTCACATCAACCTTGTAGCTTTGACATCCCACATCACATCGAGAAGTAGTTGACACATTCAACTCAATTGTTTTGGGGTAAGCTCGCTTTCCATGCCTTGTGTTGCATTTCTATCACTTTTTGTGTTTTCTCTTGTGTGAGAATTGTTTGCTTGATTTCAGTAAGTGCTTGTTGTCATTTACATGTATACTAGCTGGTCCTAGCATTGTTTCAGTGTTCATTGCTATCTCACTGCTGTCATATGCATGAAACTATTATGCACAAAGGGTCCCCAATTCGGTGACTCGCTTCACCCACATGCATGTTGATCTATTTACTGAATCTTTCATTCATGTTTGCATGCACTGTCAATCACTTCTGTTATCACTTAGTTTTGCCATGCATTGACTGTCACATTTTCTTTCAGTTGCCCGTCGGCAAGTCTAGGCAGCCTTGGCCCAGACTTTGCCTCACCAAGAGCCTCACCAAGAGAGCATTGCACAATCCTGAGAGGGAAGGCTCTGTCTTCCTCTCAAGAAATGCACATTTCTACCCAATGACTTTCCTCCAGGACCATTTTTCACATTTCTGAAGGACAGTGACTGTTGGCCCAGAAAATTGCACAATGCAGTCACTAAGCCTGCAACCATTGCCAACTGAGGTTGTGCATTACACAATTCCAGCAGTCAACAGCCAGGCTGGACTATGCATTATGTAGTTCCAGTAGTCCATCAGTCTCCCAGTAGTCCAGACAGTCCCTTGCACAGTCTTGGCAGTTCGTCTCTCGACTTCCTGGCCGAAATTGCGCAACCTTCATGATTAGTCACACAGGTATATTGCAAAAGTTCTCGAGTTCATTTTGGTTTTCGATTGACAGATTTCTTGCCATGAGTGTTGCCATGTCTCCAAGTATTGTAGGTGTTCATCTACCTCTCAACAGTGCAGGTACAATGGTTTCTAAGAGATTAGAGTCGAAGACATTGTTCAGAGCACACATGGAGATATAGTCGATCAAATGTCTATGAGCTTGCCTTCACGAAGATATCAAGTTGTTTGTAGACAAGGACATCAAGATATGACAACAACAACATCACAATGAGAAACATCATGAAAAACAGTTGAAGGAATCATACCGAATGCAACGAACGTAATGAATGCAACGAATGCAACAAACGTAACGAATGCAACAAATGCAACGAATGCAATGAATGAAACGAACACAACAAATGCAACAAATGTAATGAATGCAATGAATGAAACGAATGCAATAAATGCAATGAATGCAAGAGGGAGGTTGTTGACAACAAAAAGCTGGAACAAAGTTGCAAGCTCAAGCAGATCCACTGGTGATGAAAGAAACTTTGGAGACTCAGGCTATGAGGTGACGACGTGACATGAAGATCGCGTGAAGACAGAGAATGGAACAAAGAAGGAGTTGCATGTGCTAAAGCAGCAACTCAACAAAGAACATGAAGTTTCATAGAAAGATGAATGAGTTGCAATAGGAACAAGAACAATAGTGGGCTTAACATGCATTCATGGATGAAAGTGTGCTCGTACAAGTAATAGATCTATCCCAACAGCTGGCACAGAGCAGATATGGTGAGTAGCATTGTTGATCACATGCAAGGGATTTAGCAACATGCATGTCATTGTGCGCATGCATGCGATCCAACCCATTCAACACACTCACCAAGGTGAAGACAAGGAGCAAGTCCAACTGGAGCTAAACATGTACTTCGGCAAGTTCATGCACATGACCACTAGGACACACTTGAAGGTCAGCACAGACACTATGCATCAGTGTGTTTCCAGTTCATGTGCACTCAAGAAGACCATGCACATGTTAGCAGACGAGTTGGATGAAGGAGCCAAACCAATGCACCGGATGCAAGGGAGGTAAGAGTTCTCTTCAACAAGATGTCACCATGGGGTGCATGCACACCATCACGGACGACCAAGCTTGCCATCAGCTCACCACCTTCACCATCACAGTCATGTCAAAGAGTTGGTCTCACCTCAATGGATCGAGTGTCAGTGATGTCTTGCTCAAACCATTTCGTCTCACATGAGAACATGTGCATTGTAATGTAACAGCATGTCAAGTGGAAGTTCAAGTATCAATAGTTGGATGTAACAGTCATAGAGTAGATGAAGAGTCATTAGGGTAGATGAACTATCACAAAGGGGAATGTCAAGGCTAACCCCACCCTTTGCTATAAATAATCCCTCATAACTTGTTGTATAGGCTTTTGGTCAGCCAAGCTTCCAATAAGACTATCTTGGAGAGAGCTTGGATAGTATTGTAACATTCCTTGGCTTCTCCGCTACACGGAGCTAGTTCATCTCTTTGGAGGAGCAGGCGGATGTGGCTATAACGTTCCACTATTGGAGCTAGCGGGTTTACATGGATGTATTGTATGACTGGAACTTACACTTCTCTATATAATAAGAGCTAATACGTTTCATTCATATGTTGTATTATATTCTAGCTGTCTTCTTTACTCTAAATGGCATATGTATTTTCTTTCTTACACGCGCATGTATGGGTGTTCCATATGAGCATGTATGAATATTTATGAAATGTGTTGATTGGTTTAACCATCACTTTGGATTGTTAGCTGAATCGCTTTCCAGCTTGTGATGCATCTTCGCTCGTTTGTTCCCTTCCCATCCGAGTACTGTTACAAGTTGCCAAGGGGCGCACTCATCTCAACCCACTGGTGTTAGAACCTCTCATGAACCTTCTTTGACTCACTGCAGCAGTCACACCCTTTCTACCAACATAGTTATCTTACTTGCCTCTGTGCGAAATCGCGGTCAAGGCATTTCTATATGACCCACTGCTGGGACTCCTACACCAAATGGTCTGAGGTCTAATTCAGACTTCTTATCGGGGAGATCCCCTTGCATGTTGGCGGGTCCAGCACCGTCAACATTTTGGCACTAGAAGGAGGGCCAGATGACAAGCTGAGTCCTCACATCTGTTTTGAATCTCTACACATCTATCATGACTAACTATCGAGTTGCTCTTTCAGAATGTATGTCTTATGGAAATGACTTCATCATCTCGAAAAATCTCTTGGATAACTTTTCTCATAAAACATTTGATGGTGGAGGCTATGTAGCCTTGGTAAGGCATGTGGTCGGCATTGTAGGCTCATGCGAAAGACATGGATTATTTGAAGAATACATGAGCTGTGTGTTGTTCATTTACATGCTTCGAGTGCACCCATTGCATTGGTGTGCCACGCTGCTAAAAAAATCTATTCATTCTCTTGCTCATATAGTCGCAGAGATAGACTGTGCTTTCAATCACTTTAACTGGAAAGCACTTGATCAAGAAATTCTGAAATTACGAAAAGCACCCGATGAATCCATTGATTAGTTTTACACACACTTTTGTAATCTCGCATACCGATTCCCTAAAGATGAAATTGATTGCGAATTTCTTTTTGGAATATTTGAGTATCTTCTTCACATATCCAAACCCTGCTCAATACACTTCGGTGATGGAGTTGTGCAATCACAGGTAGGCACAGTTGCTGTCACAAGTGATTGTCTGCCTTCACCTCATCAAACAACTCCACCATCGCGGAGTGATGTGGGAGATCATGCACACACCTTGGTTGAACTGTCACATCCTCCCACCCCAATTGCTCTTGATATTTGTGCAGATTTGGTTTGCAAGCCTATTGGTTGTCACATGGACTCATTCCCTTGACCTTCGTCCTCACGTTCTATTGATCCTCTAGATTGTATTGTCTTGTGTTCTCCCATTCCGAACTCCTCACATGTTGTGAACAAGGATCAAGATGTCGATGGAGTTAGTGTTATGCAGCCAACCTGCACCATCATTCATGATGAGTGTGTGTGGGAATCTAAAGAAGAGCCCGCAGTGAAGGATGAGTCCCTTTAGCTATGCCTCATCCGCTTCATCCTGACATTCCTTGTGATTTTTCCACTGCCGATTTCTCCTCTGAAAACTCATTTCTGGATGCTTCTACTTCCGATCATTCACAGGACACGTCGGATGTCAGTCTATGATTACAGTGCGGAGAGGACACATCTTCCTTGGAAAATCCATTCAATTTGTCATTAATCTTTATTGAAAAAATAGAGGGTGAACATTTTTGCTTCTCATCTACCCCTCTGCTCGATTCATCAAATCATGAGGATGCCGACAAACATCTTGAATTTTCTGATCTTGGTTGTCGTGATCTATTCACTTCCTCATCCGATCATGATGTTGATTCAACCATTGTTGATCTATCCAAGACACTCGCTTACGATGATCTATCTGTCAATGAGGTTGAAACTCCCCAGATTGTCGAGGCACTTAAGCCTGAGCTAATGGTTATGCTAGGCCGTCGATGTCCTGAGGTTGGTTTCACTTCCAGTCAGGAAATTGTTGAAACACTCAAGGCTCCTCATCACTCTCTGATTTGAATTTAAGATCAACCAAACACCCAGATTTCACTTCCTCCACTCGAACTACACGATCCCAGCGCTCATGCATTGGAGGAATCTTACACAATGAGCACACATGCACAACACAAGTGGTCTACCTTTCTCATGTTCGCTTGCATGTCATAGTCAAGAGAATGCATATACTCAACATCTGCACGCAGTGAACTACAACATTATGGCAGCCCCATAGAATGCATGTCATGCACTTTCACTCATCTTTGTTCTGTGGTCACTTGTAAGCTCGGAGTGTGTTTGTCTTCACTGTTACACCTTTCTTGTTTGCTGGTTCGCATAGCTGTCTTTTTTGCGAACCATGCCTTCACCAACATGGGTCAACCAATGTGCTGTGGCTACATTGGAAGTATTACTTCACGTGAGATGACCCATGTGTTGTTAGTTTAAGAGTAGGAGTAGTAAGCTTTTGAGTTGTCTGCTTGAATGCTTGTTTGCTTACTTACTTTGTTTGTTTGTTTGTTTGTCTGCTTACTTGATTTATTACTTTCTTCGCTTTCGCTTTTGCTTTTTCTCTTTCTTTTCTTTGTTGTTTGTTAGTTCTCTTGTTTCGTTTTGTAGGATAGTTTCGCATGAAACCATGTATGAATCTTGAAACAAGATGGGTAAAGTACAAGAGGCCTTGTGCAACTATCACTACTTGGTTATTTGTCATCCTGGCTCTGTATGAAGAATTTGTTTCTTTCAGTTCATGATACGTCGATGGAAAATATGTATTGGTCGAAGTGAACCTTGGTAAAAATACAATGCTTGCATGCTAACTAGTATCACCTACTCTAGTCGGTTGTTTTTGGGTTGATCCTTGTCAGCTCAGTCAAGTAGAGTAAGGTGAGGGGGAAAACCTTAACAGGCACGTCAGAGGTATAGTAAACTACTTCTTTGCAGGAACGAATTATTCTTCTCTCAATAAGTCAGGATCCCTCTTTCGCCTCTAAAATGAATAAGTGTTATGCACAGTTACGAAGATGAAAAATGAAAAAAACAAAAAAAAGAAGAGAAAAGTTTGAAAAAAAATGAAAATGAATGAGGCGAAAGAAGAGAAAGGCTTCCTGTGTAGAGAGGTAATGCAAGCAACTCCATCGAGGTACTGACCAGGCTCGATGGTAGCAGAGCCATGCTTGTGTTCCTATGTGACTCCACTAGGGTATTTTCTAGTCTTGCTGGCAGCGGAGCAACACTAGAGATGAAACTAAGACTCTGACGACTATACTGATTGTGCACCAATCTACCCCTCAACTCCAATCGAAACAAATGTGATGCCTTGGCTTGGAATGTGTGTTAATCGACTAAGAGCTGGCAGATGCTACATCTTAAAATCAAGCTAGTGTGGAAACCAACAGGAGCTGAGAACTGAACAGTACTTCCGGATGTGTTAGACTTTCTTTTCACAAACAAGGTCCATTCAGAGAGCTGGAGTTCTACCAGTGTGTCACTAAGTGTTGTAGCAACTATAAATACCCTCCAAAATTTTTCCTTAGCTTTGTTTTGGAGCCGCCCTCCCAACCTTCACAGGAACATGTCTTGCTTCGTCAAGTACACAAGCTTCAATGTTTTTCTTGCATAAAGGTAGCCTGTCGATCATAGCTCGATGCATTCCCCTCATAGGCTGATCACCCAGACTTGGTCCAGCTATAGGCTGAGAAACTCCCCCAAGAAATTGTGCAATTCTGGAGGGAAACCAACCTTTCCTCCAGAAATTGTGAAATCCTAACTAGCAGCCTACTGGGCTCCAGAATTGCACAATTCTTGTAGTTAATACTCATAGTGAAAATTGCGTAATTTTCCCAAGTAGGTCTGCTCAGCCCAAAATTTTTGCAAATCTGGGCAGCAATCAGCTGCTTTGCCCAGAAATTGCGCAAATCTCCTTGGTAGCCAGCTCAACTCCCAGCCAGAAATGTGCATTTTCTCCTAGCAGTTGAGTAGTCTCTTGCATGTGTAGCTAAGTAGACTGGTCCCTTCGGGACTCAGAAAAACTGACTTGCATGCAAAGGTTGCTTATCCCAAGGCAACATGCAAAGGAATCCCTTGTTTTAGGGATCTATGTTTAGCAGTTGGAGGTTACATGTAAGGATCATTTCAGAAACCTCCCACCAAGTGTCACTTTCCCTAGATTTGTGGCATGCACGTCACAACCTCGATGTTATCAAAACTCATCAACTGGACAATGCAAAGCTCATTCCTCACATCAAACTTGAAACTCTGACATTCCACATCACATATAGAAGCAGTCAACACATTTAAATTAGTTATTTCTGGGTAAACCTGTTTCCCATGCCTTGTGTTGCATTTCTGTTGCTTTTTGTGTTTTCGCTTGTGTGAGTACCATTTGCTTGATTTCAGTGAGTGCTTGCTGTCGTTTACATGTATACTAGCTAGTCCTAGCATTGTTTCAGTTTTTGTTGCTATCTCACTGATGTCACATGCATGAAACTATTTTGCACGATCAGTGGCTGATTTGACAATTCGCTTCACCCACATGCATGTTGATCTATTTACTGAATCTTTCATTCATGTTTGCATGCATTGTCAATCAGTTCTATTATCACTTAGTGTTGGCATGCATTCACTGTCACATTTGCTTTCAGTTGCCTGTCGGTGAGTTTGGGCAGCCTTGGCCTGGACTTTACCTCACGAAGAGCCTCACCAAGACAGCGTTGCGTAATCCTAAGAGGCAAGGCTCTATCTTCCTCTAAGGAAATGCACATTTCTACCCATTGAATATCCTCTAGGACTGTTTTGCGCATTTCTGAAGGATAGTGAATGTTGACCTAGAAAATTGCGCAATGCAATTACTAAGCCTGCAACCATTTCCAGCGGAGATTGCACATTGTATAATTCTAGTAGTTAGCAGCTAGATTGGACTGTGCATTGTGCAGTTCCAACATTCAATTAGTTTCCCAGCAGCCCAGACTATGCCTTGCACAGTCTTGGTAGTCAGTCTCCCAACCTCCCGGCTCAAATTGCGCAACCTTCATGATCAGTCATACAGGTATCTTGCGAGTCAGTTCTCAAATTCATTTTGGTTTTCGACTGAAAAATTTCTTTCCATGAGTGTTTCCATATCTCAAAGTATTATAGTTGTTCATTCGCCTCTCAGCAGTGCAGGTATAATGGTTTCCAAGAGAGAAGAGTCGAAGACATCATTCAGAGCACACCTGAAGATGCAGTCGATCAAATGTCTATGAGCTTTCCTTCTCACGAAGATATCAGGTTGTTCATAGACAAGGACATCAAGATATGACAGCAGTAGCATCACAGCAAGTAGCATCATGAGCAACAATTTAAGGCATCATACTGATTACAACGAACGCAATGAATGCAACGAATGCAACGAATGCAATGAATGCAACGAACGCAATGAATGCAATGAACACAACGAATGCAACGAACGCAATGAATTCAACAAATGCAATGAATGCAAGAGGAAGGTTGTTGACAAAACAGAGGTAGAACAAAGCTGCAAGCTCAAGCAGATCCACTGATGATGAAAACAACTTTGGAGACTTAGGCTATGAGGTGACAGCATGACATGAAGATCGCATGAAGACAGAGAATGGAACAAAGAAGGAGTTTCATTTGCTGAAGCAGCAACTCAATGAAGAACATGAAGCTACAGACAGTCGAATGAGTTGCAACAGTAACAGTAACAACAGTGGGCACAACATGCATTCACGGATGAAACTGTGCCCGTACAAGTTATAGATCTATCCCAGCAGTTGACACAGAGAAAACATGGTGAGTAGCGTTGCTGATCACATGCAAGGGATTCAACAACATGCATGTCATTGTGTGCATGCATGTGATCCAACCCATTCAACACACTCACCAAGGCGAAGCCAAGGAGCAAGTCCAATCGGAGTTGAACATGTACTTTGACAAGTTGATGTGCAAGGCCACCAACACACACTTGAAGATTAGCACAGACACTATACATCAGTGTGTTTCCAGTTCATTCGCACCTAATAATACCATGCGCGTGTTAGTAGACAAGTTGGATGAAGGAGCCATACCAATGCACTGGGTGCAACGGAGGAAAGAGTTCTCTTCAACAAGATGTCACCATGGGGTGCATGCACACCATCACAAACGACCAAGATTGGCATCAGCTCACCACCTTCACCATCACAAACATGTCAAAGAGTTGGTATCACCTCAATGGACCAAGTGTCAGTGATGTCTTGAATGGATTTCTCAAGCCATTTCATCTCACATGAGCACATGTGCATTGAAATGTAATGTCATGTCAAGTGGAAGTTCAAGTTTCAATAGTTGGATGTAACAATCATAGAGTAGATGAAGAGTCATGAGGGTAGATGAACTGTCACAAAGGGGATGTGATAATCATAGAGTAGATGAAGAGTCATGAGGGTAGATGAACTGTCACAAAGGGGAATGTCAAGGGTCACCCCACCGTTTGCTATAAATAGTCCCTCATAACTCATTGTATAGGATTTTGGTTAGCCAAGCTTCCGATAAGAATATCTTGGAGAGAGCCTGGATAGTATTGTAATGCGCCTTGGCTTCTCCACTACACGGATCTAGTTCATCTCTTTGGAGGAGCAAGCAGATGTGACTGTAATGTTCGACTATTGGAGCTATCAGGTTACATGGATATATTGTATGACCGGAACTTACACTTCTCTATATAATAAGAGCCAACACGTTTCATGCATATGTTGTATTGTACTCCCGCTGTCTTGTTTACTCTAAATGGCATATGTATTTTCTTTCTTACATGCGCATGTATGGATTGTTCCATATGAGCATGTATGAATCTTTATGAAATGTGTTGATTGGTTTAACCATCACTCTGGATTTCCAGTTGACTTTCTTTCCAGCTTGTGATGCATTTTCACTCATGTGTTCTTTCCCATCTGAGTACTGTTACAGGTTGCCAAGAGGTGCACTCATCTCAACCCACCGGTGTTAGAACCTCTCATGCACCTTCCTTGACTCACTTCAATGGTCACACCCTTGCTACCAACAGAGTTATCTTACTTGCCTCTATGTGAAATCACAGTCAAGGTATTGTTATATGACCCATTGTTGGGAATCCTACACCAAACGATCTGAGGTCTGATTGGGACTTCTTACTGGGGAGATCCCCTTACATGTTGGCCGATCCAGCACCACAAACAATTTGCTAAATAGACAACTGCTTGTGTGACTTCTCTCCAGAAGGTGTGTTACACTTAAAAAATTCCTCTTGCGGACAAGAGAAAAATCCCTCTTACGGACAAGAGCGATCTCCGTAGATCCTTGACAGAAACTAGAAACAAGCAAGACAATTGAACCAGCTCTTTCCCTAAGATGAAATTGTTTGAATTATAAGAAGTAACGTGAATGAATGATCCTCTTACTATTTCATGAAATGCTCGAGGGAGATCCATTATTTTGATTTGATGCAGCTCCTCAATGCTTGATAAGACCTGCAATCATAGACCATAAATGGATCAAAAGCACACGCAATATAATAATCCAAAAACAACTTAGCCTAATGATCAATGAAATTAGGAATTGAATTTTCCTTGATAAACATTATAAACAATTATAATCCATTCATCATTCCAATAAGACAAATCAATGGGAGAAAGTGTTGATTTGTATTGATAAAAAATAAAGAGGAGCCTTACAACCTTCGCCTTGATTCTGTGAGGTCCCTCCAAAATGCCTTCAATCTCCTCCTGAGGTGACAAGCTTTCCAATCTCAAACTAACAACATAATTTTATCTTCTCTGAGTCCTGACCTCTTCAATCCCTCTACCCTCTAGTCATTTTATAGGCCAAGAGGAAGAAGTTTCAGATCCAAAAGAGGAGGATGAGACTTCTTAATTGAGGGATTAGGTTTCCATGAGAAAAAGGATTAAGATGCATTATCTGAGGGTTATAGTTCGAATAGTCATCACCTAGAAGCTTTCAGTTGGGAAATATTCGACCAACTATGTTTCTAGAATGTACTTTTTATTTTTACCTTATGAAATTTACTTGTGCAGGTTTATAGTGGCAGACAAAGCGCAACTCTGCACTGTTCTTAGAGTTAATTCCTGCGAATGCACAGGAAAAGCTAGAAAAATCAACACAGGTGAAACTTAACAAGGCGTGACAACTATTTTCCCAAAATTTCTCATCTACGTTAAGATATTTTGGGTTGTTTGACTTCTAAGGGAGTTCATTAAAACACGTTCATGGATGGTAAAAAGACCCATAAACTGATCAAGTGTCATGGCAACAAATTGACATGTAACAGATTCCCCATAAAGTGTGAAATTTGTAAAATAAGTTTAAAAGATTGAAGCGCTTTATCATTCCCAGGATCAGATCAGAGACAATGGTCAGAAACTTGCAGGGAACATTCAAGGATTATAATGCAAATGTATATCAATAATCATCATTGAGGTAGGCATTCCCATACTCAGAGTAAAGCAAACTTAATGAACAAGTATGGAAAAACCAAGATCATATAGATAGTAGACACATAATAGACACAACCATCTATCGTAAATGGGTGTACATAATCACGAATGTAAAATCTCCTTGCAACCTGGATTGATGAAACTAGATCCATGGTCTTGATCTCCATCTCTCGATCCACTGTATGAATCTAACCATGCGAGTGAATGTTTCGAAGTCGAACATGGAAGAACCCACTTGATTACCGGTCAATGATGTGAACCGTTAACAAGTGCAAGAGAAACCACTAATAATGACAATGGTTCTCAAGGTACTTCCAGTACAATATATGAAGTGCGAATAGGTGATCTGAAGTCGAACACTCATAGAATCGTTCGATTGAAGGCCAATGATGAGAATGTGTCGTCGAAGGCGAGAAACCTGCCATTAAGGTATGCAGGTCTCAAGGTACTGAAGATTTCTATATCAACTTCATAGATAATGATCTGAATTTGATAGGAAGTGACTCGTCATAGGAAAGCTTACGACGTGAATAAAACACCAAGTTTTGAAAATAGTTTGCAAAGATTCACTGTCGACGTGATTGAAGGCTAGAATTTGCAAAGTAACTTTCAACTGAGGTTGAACTTTCTCTTGAACACATAGTGACATGGCAATTGATTTGGCAACATTTGACTTAACGATAATACCAAAAACCATGAAGACTTTGAAAGAGGTTCAATTAATTGTAAGACAAATGGATTTCCCAACCTGGACATGAGTGTGATGGAGTGTAACTTTCAAGAGTGACATGCTGCCTTTAGAAATGAAAATCTAAAATGGACACATTTTCCCAATTTTCCCCCACCATTACTGGAAAGTACCTCTTTATTTTTTACAAGCTTGAGGAGGATAACATATGCTTGGAATGTAAGCTCATCCTTCAGATGAGTCCATCAAAGTATTTTTAACGAACCCTAAGAAGGAATGGTTCGGTCCTGTTATGCTTAATGGGTCCTATAGTATTTGGTTTTTATGAGTCCAGTAGAGGAGTAACTCGACATCATTTTATTTTAAAGAGTTTGAAAAATACACAAAAAGAAAACTCATTCATTTCTTTTTATGTCAAGCTCGGAGAAAGTAAAGCTCGACATTTCTCAGTTTTAGATAGTCAGAAGAAAAACATAAGTAGACTCTATTAGGTTCTTTGTCGTAAGTTTTAGTCCCTCAGGTCCGAAAAAGGATAAAATAATACAAGAGAGAACTCTATTGACCATGTTCGGTCAACGTATACCTTTTTCGTAAATAGTCCTAACTCAGTCTGTAAAAGGGGTAAACTTATACTGAGTGGATGGCTGTTCATTTAATTTTACGAGTCCAAACAAGCAAGTACTCGACGATCTTTTCATTTTTAAAAGGATTTGAAAAAGGCTTTAAAAGAGGACTCTATGGTTTTTGCTTTTCGTAATTTTTTAAGAGCATGAAAAGTGATAAAATTCTGCTAAATAGTCAAAATGATTTATCCTTGCTTCGTAACCTATCCTACACATTTAAACTCAATAAATCGTTATAACTGCTCAAAAATATAAGATTTTCCCTCCTAAAAGGTTTTAAATATAAAAATAATATTTTTTTAGCTTAAAAACCCTATAAAAGTGGGAAAAGTAAATTATTTTTCACCATTTGCATTTTTACCATTTGAGAGTAGAGAGAGGAATTTTTACCACCAGACTTCCAGGACTGATTCTGAGCTAATCAGTGGATGAAATCACAAATCGCTTCTTCCAGGTAGAAGATCTCTCCTTAACTTAGATTTTCATCCATTCAAAATTCCATTTTAGGCTTTCAACTAATTTTTTGGGGCAAGGTTATTTCAAAAAATGTGCACTCGGCCTTGCGATGATCTCCTTCAGTCGGGTCCGCGCAGGTGGGTAAAATTTTCCACATGGAAAATCACAGACTGCACAAATCTTTTCTGGAAAAATCTGCACAGCTGCACCTTGTCTGCAAAATGACAGCAACACAAGGAGCAAGGGTTTATTTTTTAAAAATATTTGGGCCCCAAAAAACATGAGATTAATTTCAAATATGATTCTAACCTCTTTGAAATGGTTATTTAAAGCTAATTTTTTGTTCAAAATGGAGTGGAGGGAAAGAGAGCATGAAGCCAATGATTTAGCAGCTTTGGCAGATCCAGCTACCATGCAAGCTCTAAGAACTTGTGGCCTCCTTGTTATAGCACCATTTACCACTCTTGGTGGATCTGATGCTCTATTTATGGCCTAGGGCAACCCTTCCTTCCAGACTTGGTCCAAAATCTTAAAAAACAGTGTTTTATTCCCTATACACTACTTTTCCTTGTGATAAAAGCATGTACACACATGTCAACATATATCCAACCCACGCACATATGTTAAAACACTTCAAAAAATTAAATTTCCTTAATTTCAGGTGGAGTTCATGGGTTTACCTGTTACTCACCTCCTATTGCCCATGGCCCAACTGTTTCCCAACTGAAAAAACTAATTTGGAGAGGTATAAATAAACCTCCATGGGAAGTCCTTAAGAGGAGAAAGTATGAGATATTGATACTATAGTATATTATCCCTGATCAAGTCTGAAGAATCCCTGTGCCTCCTGCACTCCCCAAAGCTTCAGGAAAACCTTGTTTCCTTAATTATAGATATCCCCCATCTTGCTTGAGATATCCTTGTGTTGGTGATGGAGGAAGATTGCTGAAGGTCGGGAAAGGACAGATCTGGAGGACGGTTTCGCTTGGAGCCGGATAAAGACTTAGGTCATATTTCTCCACCTTATTTATAGCTTACTTCAATAAAAAGGAATCTTTATTGATGTATAATTAGTTTCATTTATATGATCTAAAGTTAACATCATGTATATCCTTTATGTTTCGACTGTTGTGTATGTTCTATTTGAATAATTTTCAGGTTTCAAGAACATTGGGAGAAGTTGAGGGTTTTCACCCTACGAGATCTACCCAAATGAAGGACATTAGGTAAGGATACTCCTACACAATTTTGTAGATTAAGGATGTTTAATGATTGTTTGAGCATTTCTTGTTGAGGTTTTCCCTCTGCTCTGTTGGGGTTCTCAACCCAAAGCCCTAGGGTGGTTTCACCCATAACAGAATTGGCGACTCTGCTAGGGATTACAATCTTGTTTTTCCTGGTTTGGGTTGTTTGTTCTCAATCAGTTATAACTTTATTGATTGCTTGCTTTAGCAGTATTGTTTGGTCCATTAGTGTCCCAGGCATCAAGTCTGATCTTCTTAATCAAACCTTGATTTTTGTTTTTCCTTATAAAGCTTTGTATACGCTTTTTACTTTGTTTTCAGTAGCGTATACACATAGGATTCTGTAAAGTATACTCGCGTATACGCGAGTTTCTTGTATTAGAAGTGTGTGTGCATGCTTTTGTGTTTTTACATAGTCGCATATGAAATTTTTTGGATGATTTTTTCAAATCTTTCTGCCCAGTTAGGTTTGTAGCCTGGTGATTTCTGTTCTTGTATGGTCATCTGCTATTTGGAGAATCTATTTCTCCTGCAAGCTTTCTTTTTCAAAATCTCTTTCTCACTGAAAATATTTGGCCTAGGTTTGCTTCTTAAGCAAGTTTGTAGTTTGTATCTTGGTGTTCAAGGCTTTGTTTTGAAGTTCTTCGTTGTTCTGGTCTTCCAGAACAGGAAATTGTTTTCAATTTCATTTTCAAGCCCGGATTTCAAGTTCTCTTGCTTTGCTTTCCCTTGTTTGGTGGCCTTGTTGCTTTTCTTGCCTTTTGAGAGCTTATTTTTGACAAGTTTGAAAGTATTTCTTTCTTGGCCTTTTGGTTAGTTTGTCGAAATCTTTTGCTACTATTTGGGTTATTTTGTACAAGTTGTAGTCTTTCTTGTTCAAGTTTCGTTCATTTTTGAGTTTATAACTTGCAAGATTAAAAGAATCCTTATGCTTATTTATTGATCTTTTGAGTTTTAGTGGCACTTTTGTGACTTCAAAAAGTTGTTTTGTTTCCTTAAAAGAAAAATCTTAAAAAACATTGCTTATGTTTTTCTTTTTCCAAGTTTTTGGTTTAGGGTTTCTTTTGTTTTATTGTTGAAAAGTGAATTGCAATCTTTTACAATTTGTTCTTCTTGCTTTGAAGAGAGATTTGTTGTCAAATTTTTGTACTCTTCAGTTTTAAGTTGACTCATTGTTTCTATAAAGTATTGCATTTGCTTATTAAGGTTGTTTAGGATCTTGCATCATCATTGTAATTTTCATTAGGGTAGTTTGCATTTTAAGGCATTTTTAGTCTTTTTAGTTTTTGGGTGTGTAGAGATTTTTTCAGAAAAGAAAAGAAAAATATTTTTCTTTATATAATTTTTTCGTAGAACCCAAGTAGAGATCACTCTTCATTGAAGAAAATGACTGCATTCATATAGTTAGTTTTCTATTGATTTCTTTTGCGTCATAAAAACATCATCAGTTTCACTCTCGTAATTTCCCCTAACTTAAAGAACAACTATATAAAATCAAACGATTAATAAAATGAACTAGAACTTTTATTGTTGTCATTAGAAAACACCAACAAGTTTAGGTTCATTAGGGCCTTGGATTAGGTGAGAGGAGCGTTAACTCTCCAAGGCTGCTCAAATTACAAAATGTAGAAGTTGAATAAAGAGCGAAACCCAATATCGTTAGAAAGACTGAGAAAGCTCCATGACTGGGAGTTAAGAACGAGGGAGAGTGAAGACAAGGAAGAGAGATACGCCTCTCCTACTTGTTGGATCCTGCCTCAAGAATGTTCTGCCCGACTTTTGATACAAGTTGGTATCCGTAGTTACCTATCCTAGGAATCGCATAGGTGGCTGCGGAGGGGAATCCTGTGGCACCTAAGTCTGACATTGTATCATGTTCAACAATAATCTGGAGGGTACCCTTGCAAAGCTTGGGAGCTTGCACCAGCAAAGGCTTTTGTCTGGAGGTCAGTGTAACTGCTTCTCATACCTTCACTAGTAGACCCGAGGCGTAATTACCCTAGTCTATTTTCAGAAGGCCCTTGATTTTGGATTTCTTGTATTTTGGTGTTCTGTCCTAATCACCTGGAGCAAAAATACTTGAGAGTTGTTTGATTGCTTGTATCTTTAAAGACTTTTAGAGAGTGCTCTTTGCTCCTAGTTGGTCTAGCTTTATAAATTTTTTGAGCCTTTAAGTAAATTTCTTAAAAATAATTCAAAGTGGCTAATCGACCGGCTCGTCGGTCTAGGAGACTTCGTGAGCTATCACCTATGAGTCCTGAGCCTTCTCTTCGAAGGCGTAGGAGCAATACTGCCAATGGTTTTCAACTAGTGGCTGCAGGTATATCAGATATTGATCCTCCGGTTGGAGTCATTGATTCACAAGATAGACCTGGCACAAGTAGAGAGTTAGAGAGGAACACTCCAGTTCTTTCTCGAGTCCTCTTCCAGTCGGAAGATAATATTGAGGTTGAAGAGATTCCCGAGTCGGTTGCGGCTCCTAATTCTCCTCTTCCTCCTGATCATCCAGATGTTCTATTATATGTCAGAACTCCGACCAACAGGCCTTCGAGCCCAGGTTTACATCAATCTATTCCTTTGATGACCACTGCTGGAAGCATGGCATCCACGACAAGTGTTACGAGTATGCAGACTCCCATATTTGTACAAGGAGGAGGAACAATTTCTATACCTTTTGTTACTCCTAGCACTGCTATATTTGGTTCTACTTCCATTCCATCATCGAGTGGAAGTTCTCAAGCTGTTGCCTCTAGCATTGGCTTTTTCCCTTTTGGAATGCCGACCAACGTGATTCCTTCAGTTCCTTTGAGTATTTCGTCAACTGATTCCACATCCATGGCAAGTGGATCGGCTTTTTTTCAGGGTTTCACGTTTAGGGGTGCTCATATACCACATTACAACCCCAAAATTGGATCAATGCCTTTTTCCTTTATAGGTCAAGGTAATAATCCATTTCAAAGTTGGACAAACCTTACAGTTAGTGGTTTAGGAGCCGAGAATCAATTTTATTTCAGTCAATAGGGGAATATGTTGTATTCTTCTGTCATCAAAACTTTTCTCCATATGCTAATGCATGGAATCTTTATCAGGGTTTTTCCGCTCCTTTTAACACTTCGTTAAGGGGTAACTTTACTAGTTACAGAGGATTTGCAGCAGGAGTTGGTCAAACTCCAAATTTTGCTGGATCACAAGTATCTCCTTATGGTTCATTGGGTCTATGAATTACTTTGGGAAACCTGGTGCCTTCACAAATATAGGCCATTATTTTCAGAATGTTTGGAGTTCCACCCACACCGGGTGGAATCCTCAGGGTCTGCCACGACTCCCTTTTCTGGCAACGTCAAACTTGCCAGATCTCACTAAATTGACTAATGATCCGATTAGGCATAACCCAGTTTGGCCTCCGGTCCCATCCAAACTTCCCTTCGATATCCCAAAATTAGAGGGGAAGACATGTGAAGATCCGTGTGACCACATAACCACTTTCCACTTATGGTGTTCGTCAAACTCCTTGATAGACGATTCAATCAGGTTGAGATTATTTCAATGTACCCTAACTGGAAACACGGCTAAGTGGTATAGAGAGCTACCAGGGGGAACATTTACTTGTTTCAATGATTTGGTTACTATATTTTTGAACCATTTTCAATTGCCTATCCGATATGACGCTGGAACTGAGCTTCTAGCTAATTTCCAACAAGATCAAGAAAATCATATTTCTGATCATATTCAGGAATGGAGGAGAAGGAAGAGGCTCATCAAAGCCGATATCCCATAAGAATTCCTTCTCGAATGGTTTCTTAAATCATTACAACCTGAGATATCTAAGGACGTGTCCCTCTCTGGTGTTTTCGCTGAAGAGCAGGCAATTTTTAGGGCCCAACAGTTAGAAATGATCTATTCTCAATCTGGGGTTCTTCAAAAAATTCTACCTGATGCTCCTAGATCCAAGGTGGATATAGCCAAACCGAAACTAGGTCCCCATGCCAACGGTCTAGTCGGATCAATAGATGTTAACATGGTGAACCTACTGAATCAATTGCAACAGTTGTCTCTACAAACTGCTTCCTCTATGCAGGCATCATCATCTGTATCTACACCTTCCCAACCTATGTCTATAAATGTCGTCCAAAATTCTAACCCCAAAGGAAATCAAAAATCTAATGGGAAGAGGAAAGGACGAGGTAAGAAGAATAACTAGGAAGGGAAGGGAAATGTGAAAAAATCGACAATGATGTCAGAGAGGGTAGGAAAGAGTCCAAGAAAAAGGTAAACTTCCCATGTAAGTTATGCAATGGGGATCATTTGACGCATCTCTGCCCTAAGATCCAAGACGCTCAATGCTTATTAGCACAGCAGGGGTCTTCTAGCTCCCAGGTTGTTCTCACTAACCTTTTTCCCCAATGGCAGCAATTACTTGCTTGTGCAAATTCTAATGTTGGTACCCTGGCAGGGGGCAACTTGGAAGGGGACAGTTCGTCAAATGTTTATATGAATAGCTCACATGTCGATGTCGCTACACGATCATGTGATTATAGTGAAACAGAATCATCTAAGGCTAAGTCTGCTTCCGATGCCTCAGAGCCACTCCATATTGAAAGGCCCTCTGTTGAGTCTATACCTTAGATGCTGAAAGGCTCTGTGAAATGCTTAACCATTAACCCTAATGATAGGGCAGCCCATAACTACTCAATTGTAGAAGATCTGGTTCAAATTTCATGTGTTATGTCAGTGTTAGAGGTACTCCAGTCATGCCCCACTCAGAGAAGTGCTTTGCTCTCAGCAATCGGAGCAGTAGATCCAAAAAATTCTCTCCTGCTCACTTTTGATATGTCAAATGTCAAAAAGAGACTTCCCCATCATATGGCTTTCCAAATAAAGTCTACATACTGAAAGACCAACATTTTTCTGAAAGACCAACATTTGTCATGTTGAAAGGCCATTAGATCACCTCAAGCTGTTCCTTCACCAACTCTATTGACATGATTTGATGGACATTCTCATAAGCCGCATGGGATAATTCCAGCCTTTCCCATATGTTTTGGGCAAAGGTTGTAAATATTGAGGTATAAATCATAGATGCGAACCTCGATTACAACCTCCCCTTAGGCAGGAATTGGATTTACGATATGGATGCCATAGTTTCATCATTATTTTGCATCATGTGTTTTCTTCATTAGGGAGGGATTGTAAGAGTTGATCAGATAGATTATTCCCCAGGTGACTCTCATGCATCTTCTAATTCTACTATATTTTAGTGGACAACCCCAGGCAACCTATTGAGAATTTAGGAGTTTGGATGTACTCTTCTTTAATGGGTATTTTTGATCTCCTTGCTCCTTCAGCTAGAATCAATGCTATTTCATCCTCCAGGGGACCTTCTCGAAGAGAGTTCTTTTGAACTCATTATTTTTCGGACCCTTAGCCCTTACCTTCATCTACTACCACATTAGATGGAGGAAAGGTAGGTGGAATGACATCCCCCGTGTCTATGGTAGAAATCGCTTATGAATCTATCATTAACTCTACAGACACCCATCCTAATCCTTTCTCACCAAAGGAGTTAGATGGAGATGTGGCTCCGGCCTGGACCCTTGATTCAACTTCAGCTCAGGATTGCCTAGATACAGTCTTACCATCTGAGGAAGCAATTCTGGAGGCAATGATGGGTGTTGATAGACCATGGGATGATTTACATCATCGTTCATATTTCCTCCCTCATTTGCAAGAAATTGAGTCAAGTTTGTCTAGTTCGTCAACTAGTGATGTTCATACAGTTTTAAACCCTTTGGCTCCAGCATAGTTTTCTGCCGAAGGTAACATGTCGGTTATCTCGCGAACTGTACCTGTGAACATCTCTAGGAATCCTAACGTAATCGAGAATGTCTTCATCGGAGCTGATTGTTCCCCTGAGGAAATTCAAATTTACACCGATCTCTTCAAAGAGTTTCGTGATGTGTTCACTTGGTCTTATGAGGAAATGTTTGGAATAGATCCATCTATAGTCCAGCATGAGATCAATACATATAAAAACGCTAAACCTATTCATCAAAAAATTCGACCGGTCAATCCTAGAAAAGCAGCAGCTATTAAAGCTGAAGTTGAAAAGCTGCTTAAGGCGGGTTTCATATACCCTATTCCTCTAACTGAGTGGGTCTCTAATCCAGTCCCTGTAGATAAAAAGCAAGGAATGATCCGAGTATGTATCGACTTTAGAGATCTAAATAAGGCTTGTCCGAAAGACAATTACCCCACGCCCTTGATTGATCAAATTATTGATGAATGTGTAGGTAATGAAATTTTTTCGTTCATGGATGGATTCTCTAGTTACAATCAAATTAGTATCCATCCAGAAGATTAGCACAAGACAACCTTTATTTGTCCTTGGGGTACATTTGCATACAAAAATATGCCATTTAGCCTTAAAAATGCTGGAGTCACATTCTAGTGGGCCATGTATTATGCTTTTCACGACATCACACATGTTATCGAAGCATAGCTTGATGATTTAGCTGCTCGTTCTCGAAACAGAATTGATCATCCTAAACACCTTTGGTTGATCTTTTAACGGTGTCATTTTTATAAAATACGATTGAATCCAAATAAGTGCATTTTCGCCGTCACATCCAATCGGTTGTTAGGATTCATCGTATCAACAAAGGGGATTCAAGTTGATCCCTTCAAGGTTGAGGCAATACTTTAGTTGCCTCCCCTATCTTCCATTCGTCAACTTCAAAGTCTCCAAGGAAAGGCAAATTTCTTGAGGAGATTCATAGCAAATTATGCCGAGATTACAAAAGGATTTATGAGTTTGCTTAAGAAAGGAGTCCCATTTTTATGGGATGATTTCACACAACGATCTTTTGATGCTTTGAAAAAAGCATTAACCTCTACTCCATTGTTGAGTCCACTTGATTATAGCAAAGACTTCCTTTTGTATATCACTGTAGCAGAATCAACTACTGGTATGGTTATGGTTCAGGAAGATGATGATTTCTGTGAGCATGTAATCTACTACTTAAGTCGAGGCTTGGTAGGTCCTGAACTACGCTATTCTCCCGTCAAGAAATTGGCTTTGGCAGCTGTCCATGTTGTCCAACGGCTTCGACATTACATTCTGCTTCGAAAAACGTTTGTCTTAGAAGCCGTCAATCCATTTCTGTTTGTTCTCAGTAGACGAGTGATTGGGGGAAATACAATATATGGATTTTTATTTTGCAAGAATTCGATCTGAAATTCATGTCGGCTAAATCTAAGAAATATTTAATATTTGTAGAGTTGATATCAGAGCTACCTTGTGAAGAAGCATTTATTTATGAGGAAAATTTTCCCGATGAACATTTATTCCTCATTTCTTCACAAGATCCTTGGTATGGAGATATCATTATATATCTCCAGACTTCAAAGTTTCCACCTACTTTCTCCAAAGATGAGCATAGAAAGTTATGTCACCTTGCTAAGAATTATGTTATTATAGGTGACACATTATATTGTCGTGAGATTGATTCAATCCTTAAGCGTCGTTTAACTTTGGAGGAAGCTGAGTCAGTTCTTAATTATTTCCACAGTGGGGCTTGTGGCAGTCATCTATCAGGGCTTGAAACAACCCAAAAAATTTTGTGAGAAGGCTACTTTTGGCCTTCGATTTTCAAAGACTGTATTGAAGCGGTCAAAAGATGCCATCCTTTGCAAGTCTATACTTGGAAAATGCGCACACATCCAACTCTGATTTTCCCTGTTATCACCGTCGGTCCTTTTTCAAAGTGGGACATTGACTTTACTACTTGTAATCCGCCTTTGGAAGGAAATCACAAGTACATAATTGTAGCCGTAGACTACTTTACTAAGTGGGTTGAGGCCATGCCTACTTTCAAAAATGATAATGAAACAACAACCTTGTTTCTTTTCAATAAGGTTATTTCATGATTTGGTATCCCTAAAGAGATTGTCATTGACCATGGAAGTCACTTCCAAAATCAACTGATATCTGAATTGACTCTCAAGTTGGGTTTTCAACAGGAGCACTCATCTCCATATTATCCTCATGCCAATGGGTAGGTTGAAGCTGTGAATAAATCCCTTAAAATCATCCTAGAAAGGATGATTGACAAAGCTCGATCCAATTGGCACATCATGTTGTATCCGACAATTTGGGCATACTGAACGTCAATTAAGACTTCCACTGGTTTTACTCCTTTTCAACTAATTTATGGGTTGGAATCAATCTTTCCTATCGAATGTCAAATTCCTTCTCTTAAGCTAGCTGCAAAACTTCTTCTAGAGACTTCTAGTCTTGAGGAATGCCTCATTCGTTTGGAGGATCTTGATGTAACAAGATGCCACCATAATAAATGAATCCCATAATAAAAGTATAAAAACTCAGTATGATAAAGTTGTCCGTCGGAATTTTTCTGAAGGCGACCTTGTCCTGGTCTATGATCAAGACAAAGATGCCCTGGGGATAGGCAAGCTTAAATCCATGTGGTACGGTCCCTTTATAGTCAAGCGTGTTTTGAAAAAGTGGGTTTATGAATTAATTGACTTTGAAGGAAATAAGTTGGCAGAGCCTAGAAATGGGCTCTACCTTAAGAAGTATTTTGCTTAGGCTTCGGCCGAGTACTTACTTGATTTGTATATATTGTATGTTTGTACATATCTATCTAGCAGTTTTAGTGATATCGATATTTTTGATCTGCTTTGGTAGGTATTGATGGATGATTCAATATATCTAGGATTCACTGATGGTGCGAGTAGGCATACCTAGAACCTTGTTTCTGCGGCTTGGGTGATCTATTATCCCTCTAGCCAGTTGATGGTTTCAAGAGGAGTATATATCGGTCCTACTTCGAATAATATTGTCGAATATACTGCTGTTATTAATTTTCTATCTGAAGCAATATCTCTTGGTATTGATTCATTAGTGGTTTATTTGGACTCACAACTGGTGGTATCTCAACTGAATAACACTTATCAGGTACGTGATCCCTATTTGTATCGCCAATTTTTTAGAGTGATATTGTTGCAAAGATCATTTATTTATATCACATATGTTCACATTCCATGGTAAAAAAATTCATTAGTAGATTCTATTGCTAATCAAGCATTAGATTGGCATATCAATCATTCATCAAATTAAAAAACATAAAAAATAATCGAAAGTGTCATCTGTATATATCGTAAAATCGCCTGTATGTAGATAGACTGTTTATGTCCAAAAGATAATATACAAAATTGAGAAAAAATTCCCTACAAAATCTGGGCTTATGCCCATGCTTGTGTCCAATCATAAAAAGATCTGATCATCTATCTAGCTGGCTCAAGATGAGTAACTAGACAATATACAACAACATTAGCTACACGTCGGAATAACCACACCCAGTCCCGTGGCACTCCTACCACCTGACGTTGGATCTCCTTGGGTATATCCTCTATGGCTATCATGGGCACTTGGTGAGTTAGCCTCACCAAGTTCCTCTAAACTGCATGGAGAACTCTCTCCATCTCGGCTGCAACCTCTTCGACACCTCTTCCGCAACGCATGTGTCTCGGAAATCCGTCAGGCCTCACTGGTCCAACATTTGAAACATGATCAATATATTTTATTAGTATTTTGTCTCATAAAAAAAAATTTAGTTCATTTATCCAAAAAAAAAATGTTACCTATGGCACCCCTTGCTGCATTTGGTGGTAACACTAAGTCTGGATCTCCTAGGAAATCCATACCAGCATAGGGGTAGTCATCAACTGCGATGACTTGTTGATCCCACCAGGCGAAAAACTCGTCGTCAAAGGTCATTCTGGGCAGGTCACCACCCCCAAGGTGCTTCATCAGATTAGCCCATCTACCTATTCGTCGATCTCTAGGGCTGCTGATGGTCGATAATACTTTGGGTCGAAGCCCATGTACTTTCTAGAAGAAGAATGAACATAAGATTGTGCCATACCCAAAATTATATTTCTGACCCTTCTAAATGGAGGTTAGTTGATTCTTCATATTGGTTAGTAGAGGCGTGCACAATCAAACATTGTGGTGAGACATTCCTCTGCTAGGCTCATCAATACTTGTGAGGCTTGATGAAAAGAAGCTGAGCCATTTACCTTGGCAATGGTAAATAATAAAATCTTTAGGGACAAGCTCTTTATGTGTTTGATTGGAATCTGACTTCCAATCTTCTCTAGATGACTGGGACAGTATATGTGGACATAGTCTTCTACAAAAAGACTACCCCTCGTCCAGCCAGTTGAGTGCACCACCTCTCCTCTTTGGGAAAGACCGGTAATAAAGTAGATATCTTCGATCTCAATCCTTAGAGGAATCTGATTGATCATGAAGGCGTCATATTCTATGCTCCAGTAATGAATCAAAAGCTCAAGCAATCATGTGTTGGCTTTCATATTTGGAATCTTAAAGAACTTTAGTAAGTCGTAGCCTCTTAAAGCATCCAAAGCATTTGGGTCCTCCATTACTTCATTATCTATAGCACTATGCTCTCTTTCCCTCGAGGTGATGGTCATCCTGTACAAAAATATGTTTCAAATTGTTAGTTTTTGTTTTAAAATTTTAACTCACACACATGAGGGTTCCCTTTACACATAGTCGGGTGTAGTCATCGTATACGCGGGTTACCTGTATTCAACCCACGTGTACGCAGAGTAGAATTTTTTGACATATTTTCCCATGGTCAAAACTTGAAAAAAACATCTGAAAAGTATGACAAATCATTAAAAGAAGGATATAAGGGTTACCTGGAAACTTTGGAGTGATTTGAACGGTTCAATTGGTTAGAGGAAGCTTGCTTGAGTTTGTCTCCACAGCTCCTTGCTCAAAACTCAAATGAAAAAATTGTGAGTCCAAAAGTCCTTATATAAGTTGGAAAATACAAAATATTTTTTCAAAAATTGATTTTTGTCTTATGGATTTTTTGACCTTTTGGCTTGGAGTGTCGAGATTGGGTTGTCTTTATAGGATATTTTGGAGACTTCTTCGAGACATTATTTCTGGTACCATGGCCATAGACCCGTCATGGCAGGTATTGTTTTCTTACTGGCATATAGCTTAGAGAATACCACTTTCCGCTGCATTTTGCACACTAGCCTCCATTCTGCGATAAATTGGCCATAGGGTCAACCCCATTGTGTCTTGGTTCGCAAACCATTTTCACTCGCTGACTTTAAAAATCATGATACGATGGTAGAGCCAACCTTTACATGGGAGTCTTAGTTAGATCCTCGCTGACATTGGCTGCCCATGCTGCTATGTTGGGTAGGCTCGGGAGTCCTCTTTATTCCTGCCATGAATTATGTGTTGAAGACTTATTCTTGTTCTTCTCCATTGCTTTCTAGCCTTATACCCTAGAGGCTCCTTTGTGTTGAGTTGTACTGTTGCATTGCATATTGACTACTTGCACCTTTTGGCCTTGAGCCGGCTTCACTTGGACTCGTGTTTAAGCCACTTTTTAGAACATGTCTTTTGCAAAATCAACCATGCAATCACTTTAAAGCTTTTACAACTTGACACACCCTTTTACCCTTGGAAATAACATCCCTTTGAGTGTTCTTGACAAGTTTCGCCTCCCTGCATTGATCATAAGAATGTTCCCCTCCCAGTAACTAGAACATCTGTTTTTCGACACTCGTTCTTTCCACTGTACTATAGCATTATTTTATTCTTTTTCCAGCTTCATATAAAAGAAAAAGACAAAAAAAAATTATATATTCCAAAAAAGCGGGAACAGGACATTATTTCCATATTTTGATGGCAGCTAGAGTTATTCATGTTGCCCTTGAACAAAGCACTCAAAAGAAAGTCTTTCCTCCATTGGGGTGGGCTTTAGTTTGACTTAGGAAAGCCTTAACCTTGTTATTTGAGTAAGTTATCCTCCAATTGGTTACCTCTTCCAATCATATCGAAAGTTTTCTTATGCCTCCCGTATGAAAAACTTATACATAGTTATCATATGCTACCATATAGTCACAGATGAGTCATGCTTTTGTTCAAGGGAAGTAAGCCTAAGTCGGCTTCTCTGCAGTGTCTGTTGACCTATTTTTCAGTCAGCCATCCTGGTTTCTGGTGTCATGATCATTATCACATCAGTTGTATTGGTCCTTTACTTGTGCCAGTTTGAGAAGGTCTCGATTGAATTCTTCCTGGCGGGTCTTCTCCTTATCGACTACGACAAATTTATCTGAGGGAGGATCTAGAGCCGCACCCTGGCCCTATTTTCATTATTGATAGGTCACCTTATGCTCAACATGGATTAGTATCATGGGTCTTTGACTGGATGGTTTCCCTTGTGTTCGACATCAGCTTTCATTATCACACATTGGGATTTGTGCAGTGCCTTGGTTTCCATTTGACCCTATTGGTGGATGCCTTGCATCTATGTTAGCTTGCATTATTGGTTGGCTCAAAGGGTTTCTATCATGCGGTAGCCACATCTTGTGTACGCCAGAAACATGCTTCAGTTGGGTTACTACATCTTTGTTCGTCTAATTCCTTCCACATTATTGGCCTACGGGTTACACTCGCACTAGATTGATGAGCGATGCCTTAATTCCTTCCTTCCAGTGGATCTTTTCCCATCGACTTCAACTCATTGCTCTGGGAAAGAGATCTAGAGTCCATTTGGCAGTACCTTAGGGTTTGTAGTCATCAGTGGCAGACTCCTTCACTATCGACAGTGGGAAAACATCATTGTCTCCTGATTGATAGATTCTTTCAAGTGTTCAACTACAGCTCATTTATTCGCACTTGTTAGATTGTACTGGGTACCTTGACTCTCATTATCATTATCGATGAGTAGTCTCACATTTGTTAGCGGTATACAAAAATGACTGGTAATCAAATGATTTCTCACATGGTCGACTTCAGATCATTCATTCCCATTGTGTATAAATGTACCACAGTGGTCAGTGAAGACCTTGGGTTTGCATCAACATGTCTTGGCTCACTTGTCAGTTGCTCCTGTTTCTGCTAGTTGACACCATCCACCTTATATGTTGCAGTTCCTTACAACGACATCTTATATGCTGGCACCCGAGTTGCGATGTAGTATCATTTATTCCATCATGTTCACTTGGTACTATTGGGATCAGTTTCTTGACTTCAGTGATCAGCTTCATACTTCAGCATCATTGATAAGCTCTTTATATGTGATATTCAGACATGTACTTTCTTGATTATGATCAAATGATCCATTATGTACTTTCAGTTCCTTTATACTTGTATACATATTGGATCTGATTTTGTACTTGATATGTGGACATGCTTTACTATTTCTGAGCATGGGTATGCCCGCCTCAGACAATAGTTTCTTTCTGATCTCTTTTGATGGCTTGGTAGGCTGAATTCTAGTGAACTCCTCCTCGATCTCGACATGATTCTTTCCATACACTTAATACATTTCAGCCATCATTCATCCATTCTGACCTCATATATTAGGAGGCATCTATTATAGCACCATTTAACACTCTTGGCGGATTTGATGCTCTGCTTATGGCTTAGGGCAACCCTTCCTTCCAGACTTGGTCCAAAATCTTAAAAAACAATGTTTTATTCCCTATACACTACTTTGCCATGTGATAAAATCATGTACATGTGGGTCAGAATATACCCAACCCATGTACTTATGTTAAAACACTTCAAAAATTGAATTTTCTTAATTTTGGGCAGAGTTCACGGGTTTTACCTGTTACTCACCTCCTATTGCCCATGGCCCAACTGTTTCCCAACTGAAAAAACTAATTTGGAGAGGTATAAATAAACCTCCATGGGAAGGCCTTAAGAGGAGAAAGTATGAGATATTGATACTATAGTGAGATTATCCCTGATCAAGTTTGAAGAATCCCTGTGCCTCCTGCACTCCCCAAAGCTTCAGGAAACCCTTGTTTCCTTAATTATAGATATCCCCCATCTTGCTTGAGATATCCTTGTGTTGGTGATGGAGGAAGATTGTTGAAGGCCGAGAAAGGATGGATCTGGAGGACAGTTCCGCTTGGAGCCGGAGAAAGACTCAGGTCGTATTTCTCCACCTTATCTATAGCTTACTTCAATAAAAAAGAATGTTGTTCTGTTTTCGACATGAAATGTGTTTATGCATCAAAGTTGTGTTGTAATTCATTTATGAATCTTTCTTGATGTATAATTAGTCATTCATTTATATGATCTAAAGTTAACATCGTGTATATCCTTTATGTTCCGACTATTGTGTATGTTTTATTTGAATAATTTTTAGGTTTCAAGAACATTGGGAGAAGCTGAGGGTTTGCACCCTACGAGATCTACCCAAACAAAGGACATCGGGTAAGGACACTCCTACGCGATTTAGTAGATTAAGGATGTTTAATGATTGTTTGAGCATTTCTTGTTGAGATTTTTCCTTTGCTCTGTTGGGGTTCTCAACCCAAAGCCCTAGGGTGGTTTCACCCGTAACACTCCTGAGATACTAGCTTATTCATGGGATAACAGCTCAGCTAGATCTGATGACATGGCTGGTAAGAACCTGGAATTTCTAGGAAAAATGTTTCGTGATCGGAGATCATCGCATTACCATTGACGTCGATGACATATATTTCTTGACAGGGCTGTCTCATCAGGGAGCCGACATTTCATTATTTGGACAGAGGATAGGAGGATATACTACTGATGGATATCTACAATGTTTTTTTAGGGGTGAACAACCCAAGGATGACAGAATTGATATTCAGACCATCGAGCTCTTGCCCCTAAGGACCATTACTTTCACTGTTAGCAAGATGTGTGGCAGCCTGCCCTTCATTTATCCACATGGGCATAGATGCAGACTGCCGTGGAATGCTGGGAATCCACGGAGTTCAACTGGTGTGAGGTAGTGGTTGTAAACATGATGGGACAATTAACTAGATGAAATAATGGGAAACTGAAGAATTTTAGTTATGGTGCCATTCTTATTTCTTTTGCCTTAGAGAGGATTCCTCTTCTAGAGAGGATTCCTCTTCTCTGGTCACAACAAATTCTAGAAGATGAGGGGGAACTTAGGGATATGTGCACGATGAGGTGGGTTGAACTGATGGCACATCATGGAGGCGATGGGCTAGTAGTGAGGTATACTCCTGATTTTTTTTATTGGTTAGGCCAGTAGATCATTTTGGTCGAAGACTTCCCATATATCGGGATGGATTATAGAGATGATCCCGATATCCCACTTCTAGGCGGAACTCAATGGGGTGATCTAGGTGAGATTTTCTTATTTTGACATGTTTTCAGTTTTTTTAAACTTTTTTTGTGTTTTTTTCTTCAAAGGCTAATTATTCGAAATGCATGTGCTGATGTGGGCCCAAACTGACTAGCAGGGCTGATGCGATTTGACAAATGAGGTGAGAAGCCTATAAAGGCTACAACAGCTAACCCAGAGGTAGAAGAGATTCTGACAGAGCTGGAAGACAACCTCGAGAGGTTGATTTTAGATATCCTAGTGACTGGGATGAATGACATTCCTCGCCCCTATCACAGACATGTAGTTGGGGTTCCACGGCCACTTAGACAATTACTACGTCGAGTTGCTCGTGCTGTCGTTTTCTATCATGAGCATCATCATGCTTAGTTGTTCTAGTTTCTAGGACCACAATTCTGATTTTTGGTGTTAGCATATTCGGAAAATAAAAGGCCACGAGGCCTTATGTCGTCAGATGACATATTTTGTCGACACACTTTTATACAAACTCTATTTTAATGAAAAAATACTACTTTTGCCTATAGTTCATCTTGATCAATGTATGAATGGATATTTTTTTTTTAGTTTACAAATGTTGCAAATGTTTATTTAACACATGATTAGCCAATGCATCTATCTGTGTTTAAATATCTTGAAACGTGTTGATATTCGATATAATCAAATTGCCTTTCCAAAATACGGACCCGTTAAAAAATTTGTAACATTGTTGGACTCCTTACTCTATATACACTATTTAAATGTAATACTACAAGTTGTGAATCTAACCTAACGATCAAACACCGGACACCAAATGTGATGGCATCAACTAATAGCTCAATGACTGTGCTATATTCTACTATGTTACTTGTTGTTTGACCGAGGCATATTCCATGAATAGAGACTAGCTCATCATTGGGTGAATAGATAAGCTAGGTTGTGGAAGATAAATTCCGAGTACTACGGCTAACACCATCATCAAAGCCAATGTAAGTATGAGGGAACATCGACATCTGCAAATCAAGTGAAAAACAAGATAAGCAGTAGTAGAAAATGTGAAAAACATTAACTATCACACATACCTAAAAAATGCTAAATAATGTACAAATCTCCACCAAAATTTTATGCATAATATTTCTTTAGGTAAAGACAATTTCTGGGCTATCCCAAAGAAATACCATCGTGATCAACCAGCTCATAGGCTTCTTTAGCTAATACATATTTTATGATGTAAGGGTCATGCCACATGGGTTTGAACTTTCTTGCGCCCAACTTGTCATGAGCTTGATCATAAACCAAGATTAGGTCACCTTATGAATATGAACGAGGATTGACGTTTTGATCAAATTGAGCTTTGACGCGTTTTTTGTGAACTTTTCTAGCCAATGCAGCATCACGATGATTTTTAGCTAAATGTGCTAAATATACAAAACGTTCTTCGTCTACAAAGGTAGCAGGCAATAATTCGATAGCTATTTTTAGGGATGGGATTTCACATTCAATGGTTAACACTACTTCAAAACCATAAACAAGTTGGAAAGGAGTAAAACCTGTCGATATTTTTGCAGTAGTATGGTAAGCCCACAATTCTGAAAAAACATGGAATGTAAATTTCCTTTATGAATACCAACTATCCATTTAATCATATTGTTTAAAACTTTATTAACGGCTTCAACCTGACCATTAGATTGTGGATAGTAAGGAGTAGAGCTATCATGGTGTAGGCTGAGCTATACGGATAGTTCAACCATCATAAATTTACGAAAATGACTACCATGGTCCATAACAATAGCTTGTGGGACACCAAACCAAGCAATCACATGATAAAAAATGAAAATTGTTGTAGTTTCTCCATCATCTCTATATGTAGGCATCGTCTCTGCCCATTTCATAAAGTAATAGACTAAAAGGATAATATACCCATGTACACTGACCGAGTGAGGGTTATAGGTGACAAAATCGATGCCCCATTTGGTAAAAGGATTGACAACTATGATAGGGTGAAGAGGAGTTGGAGGTGCTTGCATTTTGCAGTCATATATTTGGAAATTATAGCATTTGCAGACTGCAGTAATGCAATCTTTAAACATTGAAGGCCAAAAATAACCGACACGTAATATATTTTGGGCAGTAGCATACCCATACATATGACCGCCACATGCTCCAGAATGGCAGTCATTTAATGTTTTTTTGGCCTCTTGGAGAGTCAAACAACGTCGAAATATAGAATTGGTACCGTGACGATAAAGAGTGTCACCAATAATATTGTATTGTTGGGATTGGTATCAAATTCGATGACGATCAATTTTGGAGAAATCAGGCCTAAAATTTTGTGTTTGGAGATATATAATGATATCTCCATACCACGGATCTGACATACTAATAAGAAAGAGATATTCATCAGCAAAGGAATCTTTTGCTATAGTTTCTATATCAGTATGAGGAAAGTCACACAATATTTCAACGAAAACCAAATATTTCTTTGATTTAGATTTTTCAAATTCTAAATCGAACTCTTGTAATATAACTATCCACTTGGAGTATTTGCCCCCTAACAATTGCTTAGTGAGATAATACATCATAGGGTTGATGAGCCTCATTATTGGGTAATTATATGGGCTTTAATTCACCTCCTAACTTAGTCAAACCAACTTTTCTCACAACTTATTACATGTTTTTTATTATATTTTATTTATGAGATGAGTTAAAGTTGGATATTATGCCTAGTGGACTAATATGCATTGAATGCAAGAATGAAGGAGAAAATCAAGGAATTTTGGCAAATAATAAGGCTAAAACTCAAATGGGACAAGGGAGAGGGATTGTAGTAGGTAAATCCTCTTCATTTACTTCTCCCCCGTTCAAATATTCCTCCATCCATCACACCAGCTCGGAATGCAAGCAGCCAATCCAAGAGGATTAAAAGGCAACCAAGCAAGTAAGAGACAAAGAGCTAGTTTATCTCAAGTTTGGGAGCCAAGCCTACCTAATTTAAGGAAGTCGTTGGGGACTTTAGTTGTATAAGTAGAGATTCCTAGAGCCTCATTAGGAATCGATTTTTTTTTGTAAAACTCTAAGCTATTTTCGAGGTCCAGACTTGTGGAAGTTTTGTTGATGTAATTTTTTGTTTTGGTAATAAGAATGAGTTTTTTTTTGAGCCAGCACTGAGTTAACTTAGAGGGATGAAGCTCTTGGGTTAGGGCTAAACCCTAGCAGCAAAGGCTCCTCTTTCTTGTATCTATATGTTTAGATTAGTCTCATAGCTTCATTGTTAATTTGCCTTTAGATGTGTTCTCATTGCAAGTAGTGTAGATTGGATTGGTTGTTTATTAGTTTGATTCCATTTGTGCCTTACTTCAGTAGTACGTTCATAGGGATAAGAGGAGTACAAAAAGGCTATCAGTAGGTCTCTTGGCCTCATTTCCTCCCTTTGGGATCATGATTTGAGGAAGAGGCCCTTATGCAGCCCTAGAAACACATATTTCTATTTCTTGTATGAGCTTTAGAGTTTACTGTATTTAAGTTAGCATTTGCTTAGTTTTTCAAAGTAGGATTTCATTGACATCTCTTCTACCTTCATTCTTGCATTAGATCTCATACATGCTTTCATTCCTTTCAACAAATTTCCTCATGCATAATGTAGGTAGTTAGTTCATTAATTTTGCGTTTCTAGCTTATGAGAATGCTTCTTCTTTACATAGATTTTTGGGAACTATACATGTTTTATTCAAAGTAGGTGCTTCAAGAGTAGACAAGAAATGTATAGACATCAATCACCTTCCACTTCATCCACCATAGTCATTCCTTATTTTCACCATTTCCTTCACTAGTTTTCATCATTTTACAGAGAAATTCTTCCAAGCACATTGAGCGAATCAACCATCTTTTGTCCTTGTTGTTAACTTCTGAGTGATCCTAGACCTTTTCTCATTTTATTCCACCCATATTATACCTTCCCTAAGCTTTCCATCACTTCCAACACCTCCCATTTTTCTCTCGTATGTATCCTGTAGGTTTATAGGGAATCCTGTAGGTTTCTAGTACATCCTGTAGGTTTTCCTGAAACGGCCTGTTTTGAGGCCGAACTGAGAGAAAACCTCTAGGAAGTCACCAAAGGTTGCCCAAGGTTCTCCCACACCATCCAACCGTCTCCTAACCCTTCCATCCATCCTCCAACATCCTTAATTCACCTGCCACATCACCAAAAGAAGTTAGTTTGCATACTTGATTTTGCATGAAAAGACAAAAAGAAAAAAACAGATTTATTTCAGTCCCTTTACTTTGACATTAGTGATGTTTGATGCATTTTACTCCCATGCTTAGATATTAGCATTTGTTTCATGTTGATTTAGCATTATTGCAAAGAATAGTTTCTTGGCAGTTAATTAGGAAATTGTGTGATTAAGCATTGAATTTCGGTATTTTTCATTATTGCAGTAGAGTAACTCTCGCTTAGAGTAGATTTCCCTTTCTTCCATCAAGAAACCAAGCTTCTTCTTACTCCATGGAATTCTGGCTTGAAAACCCAATGGTCTATCGCCAACTAAACCGTGACAAAAGGCAGAACCATCACTTTTACTTGTGTATACAACACTGTCACCTCCAAGTTTGTACGAACCCCGGGTTGATAAAGTAAAGCTGGTAGCCCAGGAATTGCAACATTCTTGCTAAAATACTGGTGCTCATCACTTTTTGGCACTGTTACTAGGGAGGTGTCTGAGTAATATGTGAATATTTCTTCTTTCTTCTATTTCTTGTTTCTAATATTCTGCCATTAGTTTTTTCTGCAAAAGTAATTTAGTTGCTTCCTTTTTCATTCTACAATTTTTGCTTTCCTTTCCATTTTGCAAGAAAAATTTCAATTCAACAAGTAGTTTTTTCATTCAGTTAGTAGTTTTCATTTAATCAACAATTTCAATTCAACAAAGTACTTTCAAGTTTGAAAAAAACACAAAACCAACCCAAAAACATTTCCTTTCATGCCTTCTAGGAATAGGGATAACTTAGGAAAATCTTTGCCAAATACCCCCACTACATTAAATAGCCAACCTTCCCTCTTCTTCGGTGGCTATGAACTGGAGGAAACCTTAGGTGAGCAACCTGACATATTTGAAGAACCTACAGGGGAGGAAGAAGAAGAAGAAACCATTCCTACTAAATTAATGGATGAAAATAGAAATGACAGAGGGAATAGAGAGATTCAAGGGTGCCTTCCCCATCAGGAAAACCAATGGGGACATTAAGATGAAAAATATAAGCCCCTCTGCCCTACCTCATTTCCATGGCTTGACCACAGAAGACCCTGACACTTTCCTATTTGAGTTTGTTGTTATATGCCGAACCTATCACTATACAGATGATGATCAGAAGTTAAAACTATTTCCATCTACCCTCAAGGATGTAACATTGCACTGGTTCATGGGTTTACGTGGGGATAGCATCACAACTTGGGCTCAGATGTAGCAAGCCTTTAACAACAAGTATCGAGTGATTCAAAATGGATCCTGGATAGACTTCTAAGTGTAAAGTGTTCCTCACAGAGGAAAATGAAATTCCAAGGATGCTTTTGGAAATAGTCCCATTGCATAGATATTCTCATTCTAAATCTACTGCAGCTTGAATGGGCTAAAATGGACTTTGGATGAAGAAGTTATCGCAGAAAGAAGATTGCCTTTGTCCTTTGGAAAATGAGGCATTTCTTCTAAAAATGGCCTAAAAGGCTCCTTAAGGAAATGACATTGCAAAAGACCAAAGGGAAGGACTTAACGCAAAGGTGGAAGGACCCCCGATCAGTGATCTCCAATATATCAGATCAGAGGTAGGTCTTCGCCCGATATCGGGACCCCAAATAGGGCGACATGCGATAATGTGATAATTCAATTGCAATATCGGCGATCGGATGGGAAGAAGGCACAGGCTCCCACCGATGCGATATGCGAGGTGCGATATCAACATTCGGTGATCGGCGGATCGGTGGTCGGCAGACCCAAAGGATAGAACCCGGGTCATTGCGATTACGATTAGCGATCAGGACCCGGACCCGATAGGGATTATGGACCCGATTGCATAAAATTTGAAGTCTGGGAACTTCAGAATTTCAATGTATTTCCCATGTATTTGGGTTTTTTCCATTACACCATGTGATAGTGATTTGTGATAGAATGGCAGACTCGAAAGGTTTATAAATGCAGCCCTATAAATTTTGAAATCCGTGGTAAGCGGGATTTCAGGCAGGCCTCAGACGGTAAGTGGTTTTGAATAGGCACAACCTGAACCCATACACTAGCTAACACGTGGCAAGGCTATGGAGAGAGAAAACTGCCTTTTCAGGCGCGTAACCTCCATGCACATAAGACACCCGAAACGGACTGTCAGCGGTTGGATTGGCAATCATGCAGATTAAAGGTGGGCTTGCAATAGCCATAAAGGTGGACCTGAAAGGGTTTTAGGGGCGATTCAATAATATTTGAAGTCCGATTAAACGCTCCATGAGGCGTTTTCTTGTGTATTTCCGGTATATCTTGGTGTTTGGGAAGTATGGTTTTTTTTTTTCAGGTTTTCACCTAAAGAAAGGCCCCCGATTCCTTGTAACTACTGCTGATCATTGTGCCACGCTACAAGCGGGTGTTTTATAGGCAATGATGCATTTGTAATTTCATGAGAGACACAGAGCCAGATGGCCAGTCGAAGAGACAAGGAGAAAAAGAAGCCACAGAGCCGCAGAGGAGTGATTACATGCAGAAAAATGATTGGGCAAACCGCAGAGCCAGAAGAGGCCTCACAAAAGCCAGAGAGCACGATTGTTGAGGTAGCGCAGAGGGTCTTGGGAGTCACTTGGAGGTTGAGTGAACCAGAGAGCTCAATTGATAGTAGCGCATTGTTGCTCAAGAATCGCTTGGAGGTCAAGTGAGTTACAGAGGCATGTAGAGGCCCAGAGCCAGAGCCAAGAGCCAGAGCCAGATCCAGAGCCAGAGCTAGAGCCAGAGCCAAGAGCCAGAGCCAGAAAGCCGAGAGCTCAGAGCCAGGGATGAGATGGTGTTCTAAGCCCATTGTGTTCTATGTAAACCACTGGAGTTGAGTGTGGAGCTTGTAAAAGAACTATTGCCATAATCCTAGAGAGCCTAGTCAGGTTGACTAGAGTTCAAGGAGACGTAGCCCAAGAGTTTTGGGTGAACTCCAAATTAATATTGCTGTTATGTGTGTTGTTTTATTGCTGCACCTTGTTGCTATGCATGTGTTGCTTATTTGTTGCTTTACTTACTGTCATATGTATTTTATGCTAGCATAAGAAATTGAACTTACATAACGGTTTTAAAACAAATATAAGCATACACCTATGTTCAAGCACATTATTAATTCTGCATTTGTTAATCAATAAATCTTGGGAACATATAAGCTTTTGAAGTGGGAGAGGTTCTTGTAAGTTAGAAAAGAATCCTTTATTGCCCCTTTTTTAGATCATCGAGACTACTGTAGGTCAAAGGATACTAAGAGGAAATTTTTAGGATGACCATAGGTAATGATGAATCCCTAGAGGACTATGAATAAAGATTCCAGCTTAGTTACAAAAGGGCCAGGTGCACACTTGACCCTGAGTCACTAAATTTGGTCTTGCTTAGGGGAGTAAGGGAAGATATTCTGGATACCCTACACTTGTTAGCATGAGAAGATATCTACCAATTACCCTATGAGGATATCAAGACAGTCTTTAGAAACCATTCTAGGGCAGCTAGGAAAAAGGGTAGGGGTAGTTAACCTATGGTCAGTACATCCTCTTCCAACTCATCCATCAAGGGTGAAATTGGAAACATGCTGGAAGATTTCAAGAGTGAGATGCTACAAACCCTTGCCTTACAAATGGACACTATGCACATTAAGAGAAATTAGAAGGAAGCAGAGAGATCCTTGGCCATTTTCTATCCTATATGCACCAGGAGGCACCCTAGGAATGAATGTCCATTGAATTCTATTGAAATTTGCTTAGTCTATGAAGAAAACCACTCCACAGACAAGTGCCCTTCTTTTCCTGGACTCAAAGTTGTATATCAAGGAGTTGAAGGGGTGTCTGAGCAGCTCTGCTATATAAACCAAAGGAGACCTCATGGGCCTAGACCATACCAGCAGGGCATGCAAGGGTCATCCCATTCATATTAAAACCCCAACCAGACTGCATCGATACCTTCTTGGGGATCCCCTACTCATCCTTCTTGGTCTAGACTTCCTCCTTGGTACTTTGCATCTTAGTATCACTCCCATCCAGCCAGCCAGTCATTTCAACCATACACTCCGCCACAACCTTAGTGGAATGCACCACCCTAGGGGTGGAGGCCCCAATACAACAATGCTCCAGCTTTATTGCCTCCACCACCTACCCAACCACAACTGTTACACTTTGCTCCACCCAAGCAACCCCAGATGCCTGCCCAGCCAAATCTGAACCCAAACAACAGACAGGCTCAACAAGTATACAGTGGAGAGACATCATATCCAGCTTATGCTGTGGAAATCCAGGAGATTAACTTGAGATATGGGAGAGTTCTCTCGAATAACCAACCTCCACCTCCACCTATGGAGGTTGAGGAAGAAAGAGAGGAAAACATTCTTAAAGTGAGTCCACCCTTTCGTGAGAGATTAACCCAACCACTCTAGCCTACACTAGAAGAGACTGAACTTCTGGGAGAATTGAAAAATCTATGTGTAAAGATTCCACTTCTCCAAGCAATAAAATATGTTCCTATTTACAATAAGTTGATTAAGGAGAAGTGCTTCAAGCATCCAGGGAGGCGAAGAAGAGATGCCCCTACCATTAATGTTGTTCGACAACTGTCTGACTTAATGCTGGGGCAGGTAATCTGTCCAAAGTATTTGGACCCTGGAAACCTTTAGTAGATGTGCACATCAATGGCACCATTGTCCCACACACTTTGATCGATCTTGGGGCTGCCATTGATGTGATGACCAAGGACACCATGCTCAAGATCAACCTCTAAGGTTCAATGAGGAAGACCACAACAGTTCTGCAACGTGCAGATCGCTCCACTGTGACCCCTTAGGGGATTGTGGAGGATGTGATGGTCTCCATTGACTCTTGGGAGTACCCTGTAGATTTCCTAGTTCTCTAGCCTAATGCTAAGCTTACTGGTTACCCTCTCATCCTTGGGAGACCCTATTTGGTCACTGTCAATGCTTACATCAATTGCAGAGCTGGGAATATGACCATCAAGAATGGGCAGATGTCCAAACAGTTAGTCCTATACCCTCCTACTCAGCCATATCTATAGCATGATTTACCTTTATGTTTGGAGGAGGAGGAAGGAGATGAAGTTTATTTCGCCCAACTTTATACTTTAGAAACAACCATTGGAGGAGGACATCATGATGAAGATGATTTGATTGAACACCTACTCCAAAGTCCAACTTGCAATACATTGCCCTTAAAAGATGTAGTAAATAAAACCTAGAAAAATCATCCAATTGACCTATGCTTGGATGATTCCAACTCCCTCCATGTCAAAACCATAGAATTCATCTATGAGAGAACCTTGAAAATCAATCCATCTCTTTCTGCTCTCCAAGAAGAGAAGTTATGCAACATGCTAAAGGAATATCTAGATGCATTCGCTTGGAGTTACAAAGAAATGAAGGGATTGCACCCCTCAGTGTGTACTCACCACATATACATCAAGAAAGGTTGCAATCCAGTCTGGTAGCCCAAAGGAGGATGAATCTAGCTCTTAAAGATATAGCCAAAGAAGAACTGCAATAATTGCTAGATGTAGGATTCATTTACCCTATCTCTGACAGTGAGTGGGTCTCTCCTTTGGTGTTAGTTCCAAAGAAAAATGGTAAGTGGAGGATTTGTGTCGATTACGAGAGTTGAACAAAGCCACAAAGAAGGACCATTTTCCTCTACCTTTCATTGACCAATTGCTAGATGGCCTCGCAGGGAAAAAGATTTCCTCTTTCCTAGATGGGGTTAGTGGGTACAACCAAATCCAGATCAGTCCGGAAGAACAGGATAAAACCACCTTCACTTGTCCTTGGGGTACTTTTGCCTATAGGTTCCTTCCTTTTGGCCTATGCAATGATCCTGCCACTTTCCAGAGAGCAGTCCTGAGCATTTTTTTCGAGTTAGTCCATGATGCGGTAGAAATTTATATGGATGATTTTACACCTTATGGCTATGATTTTCAAGAGGCTCTATCCAACCTAGGCAAAGTATTGCACAAATGCATTGAAATGAAACTGCCTCTCAGTCCTAAAAAATGTGAATTCTTAATGACTACAGGGACTGTGCTAGGTCATTCAATATCTCAGCAAGGACTGCAGGTGGACCCAAACAAAATAGCTATCATTCAAAGGGTCCTACCTCCTCAAAAGCAGAGAGATGTTAGAAGTTTGATTGGGTTAGCTGGATACTATCAAAGGTTCATAAAGGACTTCAAGAAGCTGAACTCTCCTTTATTTGGTTTGTTGGCCAAGGAATCTAACTTTATATGGTCAAAAAGCTGTCAAGAGGCCTTAGAGACCCTAAAGAACAAGTTAACCACTGCACCAATTCTCCGAGGCCCAAATTGGGCCCTTCCTTTTCATATTCATGCTGATGCCTCACACAAAGCCATAGGAGCAGCCCTAGGTTAGATAGATGAAAAATTTCCTTATGCTATCTAATTTATCAGTAAGAATCTATCAAAGGCTGAACTAAATTACATAGTGACCGAAAAGGAACTCCTGGCTGTTGTGCATTCATTGAACAAATTTAGGCATTATATTATAGGCTATCAAACATTTGTGCATACTGACCATGCAATCAAATATTTAATGAATAAACTGGATGTGAATGCTCAGATTATAAGATGGTTACTTTTATTACAACAGTTTGATCTAACTATTGTTGATAAGCCTGATAAGGAAAATGTTGTTGCAAAGTTTTTGTCCAGATTAAATTTTTCTGTAGGTGAAGAGGGAATGGTTGATGACTAGTTACTGGATGAGCACTTATTTTCTATTTTAGTTCTCTCTCCATGGTTTGCTGATATAGAAAACTATTTGGTATCTGCATAGTTCCCACCGAACTTGTCCTCCAAAGAGAAAAGCAAGATAGTAAGGAAGAGCACCCCCTTCACTTGGATTGGGGACAATCTCTTCAAACTTGGCCCAGATCAAATCTTGAAAAGGTGTGTTAAGGAGGAAGAAGTCTTTGACATCCTTCTAACCTGTCATGATGGGCCTTGTGGAGGTCACTTTGCAGCAAAGAGGACAACATTCAAAGTGTTACAAGTAGACTATTATTGGCCCACTCTTCATTAGGATGTGAAAAGATATACTAGTCAGTGTGATCGGTGCCAAAGGATGGGAAGGCCTACTCCAAGAGATGAAATGCCTCTATAGCCTCAAGTGACTTTTGAGCCATTTGACAAGTGGGGCATGGACTTCATTGGACCTATTGACCCTCCTTCCAAAAAAAAACAATACATCATTGTGTGCACTGCTATCTGACCAAGTGTGCTGAAACCAACGAAATTAAGGCAACAACAGAAGAGAAGGTAGTTGAATTCCTAAGGGAGAATTTATTTTACAAATTTGGGTATCCTAGAGAGCTGGTCACAGACCAAGGCAGCCAATTTACCTCCAACATGATTAAATGTTTTCTCAGCCAGCACAAGATCAAGCATAGAACCTCCACTCCCTATCATCCACAAGCTAATGGACAAGTGGATGTGACCAATAGAGCACTGGAGGGAATCTTGACCAAAGTGGTAAGCAGTGGCAGGAAGGATTAGGAAGATAGAGTAGTTGAGCCCACTTGGGCCTATAATACCACTTGGAAGACCACCACTGGATTCACACCCTATGAGTTGGTTTATGGGAAAAAGGCCTTGCTGTCCATTGAATTGAGTATAACACATTAAGGATGGTAGCCCAACTAGATCTAGATCTCAGTAGTGCACACCTACATACAGAGGTAATTCAACTTCAGAGGAAGATCTGGCATGATAAGAACATTAAGGAAAATCAATTTCAAGAAGGTGATTGGGATTTGTTATATGATTCTAGGTATAAAGAATTCAAGGGAAAGTTAAGGACAAGATGGCTAGGGCCTTATGTTGTATAAAGATGCCATGATAATGGTTCAGTATAGATCAGAACCATAGATGAAGAGGCCATTCCCTTACTTGTTAATGGACACCGATGAAAATCTATAAGATACCATTTTCAAAACGAGAGTTTGTTGATGGTATCAATAAAACAGTGATGGTAATGGAGAAAGTTTCAGCTCCTACCTCATCAAATCACTGAGAGAAAAAGAAAATAAAAAAGAATAAGGAATTAGGTGAAAACCTCCATGAGGTGCCCGAGTCCCACTATAAGGGATCCCTGGGTGAAAACCTCTCTTGAGGCGCCCAGGGAAACAACTAGGATGAAAACCTCTCAGAGGCAGCCTAGTTGTTTTCAAAGAAAAAAAGGAAAAGAGAAAAATCATGAAAATTTTTATGTTTCAGGTCAGCAAGAAAGACAATCAAAGAGCAAAGGAGGATCACAAAGAGACCTATTTCACTCACATTTCTATTTTTCCACTCATTTTCATTCATCACTCTACCACTTCTTTCATTTTCTCCACTCCTTTCCTTTAGTTGACAAGGGGACTGTGTTTTCTATAGGATCCCCTATAAACCTACATGATCCCCTGAAAACCTATAGGATGATCCTGTAGGAATCGCAGTGACCTAGAAATCCTATAGGAAGCGACCCTAAGGGAAACAATGAGCTGCTATGTCAATCAAATAGCACCCCTACATCATCATTCCATGAACATACCTATGTCCACCTTCATCACCCCTGCATTCACCATTAAAAAAATATCAGTTTCAAAAAAAAAAAAAAACAATTCACAGTCTTCGAAAAAAGAATGAAACAGAGAGAAATAGGGAGCATCACCTGAGTATTCCTCATTCTCCACACTCCTATTCTCCCTCTCCATCCATGTCACCATCCTCAAAATCCCAGCAAAGTATATGATTAAGAGTTCTGAGGGAGAAGCAGCCACATAACATACTATAAGAAATCCTGTAGCAGCCTATCCCACATAATACAAATCATAAGAGCATTAAGCTTCCAACATGATGATCCAAGAGAATGAGGGACTCCGAAGCAACAACAACACCATCATCTTCAACACCAAGTACTTTCACCATAAAAGAATCATTAGAGAACAATAAAAAAGGGAAGAAGAATAGAATGTAGCCAATACACATAGCAAGCACCTATGGCCTTCAACAACTGCAACAAGGTATTAGCACCACAGGTAAGTATCCTGCTCACTCTCTCATGTGCATAATGTAGTAAAAATATGTAAAGTTTACGAGTAAGTTGGTTTATAAGTGAAAGGTGGCCAGTTAACTTGGCCACCTTCAATCAGTCAATAAAGACAAAACAATTTGTCCTCTCACACGTGGCAACAATAAACTCAAAAACCCAAAAGGAGAAGGACTAAAGTAGTTAAGGCTACGGAAGCATGAAGTGGGAGTTGATTACGAGGAAGTGGGGAATTATGAGGTGGTAGTGGGGACCAACGGTCCAAAAATGGAAACTGTACCTCGGCTGCTAGCACACCACCTCACCCCAACTGACCATAAGAGGAAATAATCATCGTCCCCATGAATTCATGCATTCATTTCATCGAGGCTCTCTCTCACAAGTCGGTCTCATACCCAAGAAAACTACAACAAGGAATACACCATCATTTCTCTACATAGGAATTTCTACAGGATTGCACAAGAAATCCTACTAGATTGCATAAGAAATCCTACAGGATTGCACACAAGATTCCTACAGGATACATAGAGACAATCTACAAGATAGGCCAAGAGGAGTTTCAGAGGGGAAAACATGCGTGTTGGCCATAGAAAACACTATGAATATGTAGGATCTATAATTACCTCCCTCTTTCCAAGTAAATTGAACAAAAAGATCCTCTAGTTTGAGTGAATTTGGCAGCTATGCAAGAGAATTGTCCACACAATCATTTCAACTTTTTACTTCTGCATTTGAAAATTGTATCAACCATCTCATCTCCTCAAACCTCACCAACCAATATGACAGGAGGGTTTAATAGAAGGGAGCCCACTAACACTGTGAGAATCCAAAAACACCCTTAGGCACTAGAAATCTTCACAAGGAATAATTGGATGGGATTTTTTGAAAAATTAAGGGGGTATGATGATGAGGTGGCCCAAGATTTTTCTCTCTCCCTAATTCCACTTACCAGAGTCCATGCCACTGTTGTGGTAAGAGGCCTCTCCATTGAGCTCACCCCTGATATAATCAGTAGAGTTACCAAACTTCCTGTAGGAGTACCATGGAGGAAGGAAGACAAAGGAGATAGCCAGATTGCCAAAAAGGAAATTATTTTTAGAAGGTGAGGAACCCATTGAGGACAAAAATGGAGTAAGGAGAGCAAGTCTGCCATATCCTTGGAATGAGGTGAGATACCAACTTATCAAATACATATCATGTGAGGGTAGGTATAGTGTGGTCTATGGCTATCATTTTAGGCTTCTTGAAGAGTTGAGATTTGGAGTAGAAACACCCCCTCACCATAGAATCAACATACCATACTTCCTGCTGCAATCACTGATAGACACAAGCATCAAGGTGCAAGAGGGAAATTACAAACAATTAGCTCACCATGGGTTAATTAGAATCCTTTTAGAAGATGCCCTCCATAACCTCAAATTCCTATACAATGGTCAGTTTTTAGAGACATGTAGGCAGAGGAGGACATCAAATCTCTCACATATGATGTTAGTCCTACTGTTAGTGGAAAGGATGAGGAAGAGACTGAAGCAGAGGAAGAAAAAGTAGAGACGGAAGAAGAAGATACAGAAGGAGATGAGTATGAGATGGAGTAAGAAGAATATGAAATAGAAGAAAATGAGGAAGATGAAGAAGAAGAGGAGAAAGAGAAGGAGGATGATGAAGAAACAAAGGAGGATGTGAAGGAGGAAACTGATAAAGAAGATGAGGATCTACAAGAGGAAGGAGAAAGGAAAGACATAGGTGAATAACGAAATGGGAAAGAGGGGGCAGAAGACAAGGAGGGGTCACCTAGGGTGTCTCTAGAACCCACTGAGAGAGAGGCAACAACTGTCCTCACCACTCTTAGCACCCCCATCAAGCAAAAAGGCAAAAGACAGAGGCACACCCCCTTATATTTCAGGACAAGGAAAAGCACAAGAATAAGGGAGGGGAAACCCCAAAAACCAACCAAAATTCCCATTGTCATTGAGGACTCACCTAAACAATAGGAGAAAATGCCTTCTCCTAATTCTCCTATCACCTATGTAAGAAGGCCTATGACTAGATCCACCTCCTCCAAGGGAAAGGCAATCCTATAGGATACATAGTAGGGTTTACAGGAAGCAGAAGCAGTCTTACAGGATACTCTGTTGAACCTACAGGAGACACAAAAATTGGAAAAGGAGGTAGGCCAACAACAAGAAACTAAAGAAGAGGACCCAGAGTCAAAAGAACCTAGACCCCAACCTAACCTTGACTCCTACTATAGGTTTATTAAAGGAGGCAAGGTCATTCCTCAAAAATTTGCTATTCCACTATTCTTCGAGCTTGAGAAGAAGAGAGCTAGAACTCACTGATGGATGAAGATCACCACATAAAAGGGGGTGAAAGACATTGGGCACATGGAGGAGAAGCTTAAGGAGATGGGTAGAGAGCTAAGTAGCTTGAGATTCAGAGAGGCCATAATGAAAAATCAACTAGAAACAAAAAAATGCATGGTTGAGAGGACATATGCAAGAAAGAAAGAATCAATTGGCATGTATGGCTAACCTATCTTTGGAAGCAAGCCAATGTACGATGCCAATTAAATCCTATGCCCTATACCTCAAGAAACAGTGGCTACAGTTCTAGATCAATACCCTAGCATAGATAGGCACCATGCCATTTCAGGACTACAAGCAGTTCATTGATCTTTTTGATCAGAGCACACTAGAAGATATGGCCAAGATGTCTGAGTTTTATTTTCATAACATGGCCTTAACATACATGAATGTATGGGACCCTAATCCCAAGCTAGGAGATTTATAGTTGATGGCTTTGGCATCATGGATGAACCATGAGGAATCAAGGGCTACAAGGATGAAGAAGATATGAGCAAGAGAAAAAAATGAACCTCTTATGATTAGAGCTGAACAATCAGATCCCATGGCCATCATCAGTACCCATAATTTGATTGCAAATGATCCTCATCTTGCACCCAGGTATCTTGCTTCCCAAGAGTGAGCAATTTCACATTTTGAGGACATGTTCAAGTTGTTAGGGGATGATAGCATACATGCATGCCTAAGGAGATGGAACACATTGCCATATATCTTAAAGATAAGTGTTATCAGGAAAACAAGTGTCCATTTAGAGCTGCTAGTCCCACTAAGAAAGGTATCTATCTTAGAAACAAACAAACTAAAGTCACTTGTGTTTTCCTTTATGAGAGATAGATGAGAGAGAAGCAAAGAGTACCAACCTCAGTCTTTCGCTAGTCTCCTGGCTTGTTTCTCTCTCCTTTGATAGAGCTTTCGCTACTCCTTTCTCACTTGTCCTGCTTTAAAGAACACCTGTAGAGCCAAGGCAACAAAATACCATCAAAGCATAGAGATCTATAACCATAAATAATGTAGGATCAGATGTAAATTAACCATATAAATGCATACATAAACAAGATTCAGAGATATACAAGCATGTGGAGGAAAAATCAAATAGCTTTACTGATAGAAGTAGTAGAAGAGAGGATTACAACCAAGCTGTCTGGTCCAACATCATCCTCCCAGCATGAAAGCCTTCTTCACATCATACAAAGCAAGATCACCCAACAATGTCTTCAAAGAGAAACCAACAACACTTCCTTGCAAATTACAAAATTCCAGCCTCTGGATCTCTTGGATGAGGGATCCATATATACATGTTTACAGGAGAGTGAGTCAACTTCTGGGATTTTGATTAGTTTCATTTCACTGATAGTTCTTGGTTCCACTTGGAGATTTTAGATCTCTTACTCATCCCTGGGCGAATTTAGAGAGGCAAGTGTCATATGAGCAGTTTCTAGAAGATTCTCTGGGTTTCCACCTAGAAAATTGCTTTTTCCATTTGTCTGCTCTCACTCATCACACCCTACAAAAGGAATTTCCATTATGCATCACACCCCCCATGTGTAATAGGTGAGATGCATCGCACCCTATGCATGGAGCAGCTTGTATGGTCCTGTTTTGACCAGTTCTGAGTAGTTTTTCGTGGAGAACTTCTGGGATATGATGTAATCAGCTGACATTGTTCCTTTAGGGTATGAAACAACACTTTTAGGGGTTTAGAAGCCCTTGGTTTATGGATATATGTGATTGGGGTTGCAGTGCCCAAATATGTCTATAACAGTTGCCCCCTAAAGCATGAGGTCGTAAATCCTTTTGATGTCAGGTGAAATGATTTATAATGAGGATACGAGGTTTTTCTAACTCGAAGGTGACTTGTAATAAGATACAATAAAATACATTATCTTCAAAATATTTTCATGATCTAGCTGAGGCGGGCATTCCCATGCTCTGCTTTATAAATTCATACTCATTTACATAAGACAGACAATCGTCTGTGTGGAAAACTAATGATTCTGGTAGAGCCATCATCCTTTAGTTTGGATGATTATCTGTGCAGTTGTGATGTACATTTGATGTCTTTATTTTCCTGAATATATCGCAGCCCGGATGGATGAAACTAGATCCGGGGTCTTCAAATGCATTCAATCTTTGCCCGAAGTACAAGTTGATCCATGTGAAAAGATGTTCTGATGTCGAACATGGAAAGACATCGCCTGATTACTAGCCAATGATGTAAGTTGTTAACAGGCGTGAGAGGAATCACCGATAATGATGATGACCCTCAACGTACTGCCATACAATTCACGTGGTGTGAATACATGAGTTGATGTCGAACACCACGTAAAATCTTTCGGTCGAAGGTCATTGATGTAAACCTGTCGCCGGAAGTGAGAAACTTGCCATTGAGGCATGCAAGCTTCAAAGTACTGAAAGGGTTGTTCCTAAGCCAACTTCTTGGATAATGAGCTGATGTCGACAAGAAGTGACCCATCGTAGGAGGCCTTAATGAATCCCACATCTACCACATGGAATGGAGCAAATGATTTTGTGGAGGTGAAAATGATCTAATGATACAAGGTTCAAGGTGGCAGTCATGAAAAAATGGAGAGTGAAGGTATTGCAGCAGATGAGACGTTGGCTAGGTTGGTGAATTCTCTGAGCGACTTCTCTCGAACATACCGGTGACACTGAAATGGATTGGTAGTGTTAACCCCAAGGTGGATGGTACGGTGGACCAATGGTGATATGACTGGTGAACAAAATAAACCAACCCGACTTAATCATGGTGACGGAGTGAAAGTGTCATGTTCAAGAGCGACCTGGTACCAATGAAGCTATTCAATTTTTCTTCCCTTTTTTCGCAGTCATTGCTGACCAATACCTCTTTATTTTTGTCAAGCTTGAGGAGGATAACATATGCTTGTTCTATAATTTTCCCTTCGGGCAAACTTGTCGCTATGTTTTAACGAGCCTAGTGACAGTGAAACTTGCTCTTGTCTGCATGGACAAGTTTGTCGCTATTGTTTTAACGAGTTTAACGAAAAATATAACTCGAACCTTTTCAATTTTAGAGAGTATAAAAAGGGACGTAAAGGCAACTCCAGTGGTCCTTTTTCGTAATGTAATCCCTTAAGTCCGAAAAAGTGTAAAATAATACGAAAGGGATGACTTTTTGATAGTTTTAACGAGCTGAACAAGACAAGCGCTCGATCTTTTTGTGTAATAATCCCTTAGGTCCAAAAGGATTAAAATCTAGATGAGGGATGGCACTTCCGATTGCTTTAACGAGCTGGAGAGGCCAATTTCTTGGCAATATTTTCATATTTTACGAGTCAAATGAAAAGAGCTTAAAGGAGACTCATTTTTTGAGGAACGAGTGATGTTTTTGGATAGCAACTGGTTCCAGGTAAGGTTTGGAACTTTTCAATCACGACAGTGTAAAGAAGGTGGCTAATAGAATCACTCGTCGCAGTTGTTCCTCAAAAGGGTAAACAATCAAATGGAGGCATATGATCGGCTAAAACAGGGTGGAGGTGATGGTAAGAACACGACCAAGGTTCAAAAGCTGATAATTATGCGATCACAAATATTATTTACTGAAGGTGGGGTTCATTTTTTAATGAGCTTAAAGTCTATGGAAACACTTTCTCATTGCTAGGTTTATTTTTTAACGAGCTTGGACTTCGCGTAAAACTTCTCATGGTGAGGTTTATTTTTTAACGAGCTTGAACTTTGCGTAAAACTGCTCGTGCCAGTTGTATAATAAGGATGTTTCATCAGTAGGTTCATTTTTTAGGGAGCTTGCCCCATGTGCAACTTTGCTCCAGAGCCTTTTGTATGCAAGCTAGGAATGACAAACTACTGTCCTAGGGGTTAAAGAACTACTAAGGTTAGGTAGGATAGCTTCTCAGTGGGAAACATCTCCTTTACTTTTCCGTTTTTGTTGGTCTCAGCAAAGGTGAATGGTTGATCAGACCAATCACCTAACTTAAGCAGTTGAAGTTAGTAAAAACTATGGGGTTAGAGTTACACTGGTCGCTTTTCACTTGCGTACAAAAGGTTTGCATGCCCCCAGGTATAAAGTAGAGTTTCCAGGTCACCATATGGAATTTCTTTCATTAGCAAGATTGTTCCACCCGCGTCGCAGACAAAACACTTCCTTGGCGATGTCCATCGAAATAGACAAAGGTGACTGTTGTCAATCCCAATCACATAACCTTTGACGAGGGAATCTTTTTCCAGTCCAAATCCAGTTTCCTAAATTGACAGGGGTATCAGACTAGTCATATTCCTGCACAAAAACCTCCCTTATATCTGGGGTTATTCTGCCAAAGCATACCAGGGCACATGCCTTCTAGGTTTAGTCACATTCACTGAATCACTTGTGTTCATCAGGTTGATTGACTGGATATTGATGAGACATTCCTTGTGCAAAAAGACCAGTTAGGGTGGAATTTGACTAATAGCTATGTTTGAACCAGGGAATGAAAGCTGGTCAACTAGGTGGACCACCCTACCTCCATGTGGAAAACACATCACTCAAAAGAGTGAGGAAACAATAGCTCCCATGCTATAAATGTAGTCACATCCAAGGAGTAGATTGTAATTTGATGGCCCTTGGACTACCATCGCGTGCAGATAAACAATTTTCCTTCTCAAAGTTATAGGAAAATTTGGAAGGATCCCTAATGGTCGATTGGTTCCTTTGTTGAAGCCTGACAGATTTCGAATCTTAGGCAGAAGCGATGGCGAACCAAGCGCTTTCCAAGCAGTGGAGAAAAGAATACTCACAGAAGCTGCTTCATCTATGATAATACCAACCATGATCATTCTATAAGCTTGTACTATGATTCAGAATGGTACATTAGATGGTAGGCGGGGTCTCCCTAGTAAATTCCAATCGAAGGAAATGACTAGATTGCTTGGAGATGGGACCGAATAAACGACTGGATAAGTATCTAACGAACTTCCTTCTTGCAGTAAAGGAATGGGTATATTTCCCCCATGTTCATCGGAGTCTGTGTTTACGAAGATAATTTGAACGATGTCATTCTCATTCTCTTTGGTGACAGTATCATCTGAAGGTGGGTCCTCTGAAGATAAGATTGGGTCATCTACCGTCTCGACCTGTTGACTTTGGTCCAGTGTGGACTTAGAGGGTTTATCTTCAATGATAGATGCTTCGATTGACAACAATGGTGTGTCAGTCAGATTTTCAACTAGTGATGGACTCGACAAGAGTTTCTTGTATCCAGGAGGAAGTTGCTGCGGTGATGCAAGACGGTTATCCAAGACTCTTTTAGCTTCGTCTAGGAAGGGACAATGGTGGATGACATGATCGCTTTCACATAGTCTGCAAGGAAATTTAGATCTTCCTTTTTTTCCATTGACTTCGTTTTCACTAGTTGACGGTGTACTTTCAACATGATCGTCGGAGGTTGAGGACACTGGATTGTGCAAGCGGGGAGACCAGTCCCTCAGGATCTGTGGGATACAGGGACAATATCGATGGTAGTGGTCTCCCTTACAAATGACACATGGAGATTTAGGTTTGGAAGGTGCAGTGTGTGGATTTTCACCAGATGATGCATGGCTGCCCCCTTTCATGGTTGGATTCTTCTTTTTCTTCTCAGTCACTTGGTTTTTGGCATTAATAGCTTCACCAAGCAAAGAGGAAGAAGGAGAGGGAGAAACAAACGAAGTAGAAGGTTGGGGAGCAACTTCATCTGGTTGTTGATTAGATTGCTGAGGAATCGTGGTGTTTTGAATGACAGAGGTCGAGAAAAGCCATACTGGCAGGCCAATTGTGAGTCTTGGGAGGGACAATGTAGCCATGTGTGGAGCACCAACATCCCCCCAAGAGGAGAAGGGACTAGGATCTCCCCCAAGGGGAAATCCTTGATTGGTAGACTCCATTTCTCAACCTAAAGACCAACAAGGGAACAGTGATGTTATTCCGATTAAAATAAATTTTATGACACCTTGACACAACTTGCTTTTTCAATTTTTAAGAGTCAAGAAAAAGCTAAAGATGACTCTAGTCGCCTTAGGTTTTTAATGAGCCTGAAGTGCCAAGTGCTCAGATGGAACATTTCTTTTAAGGAGTCTGAAAAGGAACGAAAGTGACTACTTTGGAAATCTAGACAGAGGGATTACCAAACCAATCGCAAAACTATAGAATACTTTTTATGGTACAACAGTCAATCTTCTTGAATGCTGTGTTCAATGCATTGCGATCAGTAGGGCGGTAGACACAGCTTCCTAAGGATAAAGGACATGTAGCCTATTGTGGTCTCCCAATATATACTCGATGGTACATGGGAGCACAAGTCCGTACTAGCACTTGTCGTCTCAAAGAGGAGGAATCACCCAGCCTATGATGAAAGCGATAGTCACCAGGCTTTACGACGTTGAAATACGTCTCTAGCGTAGACTTCTAAATGTCATGCGTTAGGTTCCAAAGCGTTTTTATGTTCATTGAAGTTTAATTTGCAGTTGATCTTTATTAATAAGTTTTCCTTTAAGGTTCACCGATTGATGTAGATATACAATTCCTAAATATGCAATCTAAGATGATAAACAATCATTTATTTTCTTTTTGCAATGTAAATCCTAGCTACTAAGGAAAGAGAGATGAAATTATTTCAACATAGAGCAGAGAGCACACACTAGATGCACCTTTCCTAAATCAACTTCAGCGTGCAGTTTTAATGCAAATGCACATGCATGTATTGTTTTTTAGTTTCCTTAATGTGAGAATGACAAAAAGAAAACTAAGTATAGATCTGAACTATCTTCTTTCAAAGTGACAGTACTAACAATTTTCTTTTCAAAAAACGAAAGTAAGGTCAAGTCAACACTTTGCGATTTTGAATTTAAAACTGCTTTTGACACTTGAAATACTAATGATTCAAATCAAATACAATGGAAGAAGTGTAATCGACTATCTAAAAGAGGTATGCTCTATGACACTCTTTTCCTTGACTAAAAACGACACTTTCGACACTTTCAAATCAAAAGATGATAGTTCAATTAAGCTACTATTTGCAAAGAAGAACTGTAAATGATGAAAAATACATAAAAACATTCAAAATTCCTTCTCATGGAGGTTGAATAATGCAAATGAAGATGGTTTCAATAGAGATATACTAATCATAGACAGCAAAACTACTAAATAAAGCTGAAGACAATGAAGAAAAAAACCAAAATCTGGAGGCAGAAATAGTCTCATTCAATCATCGCACCTGTAACATAGGGAAACATGGATGCATCTCACCTGCAACACATGGGAGGTGCGATGCATCCAGGTTGCCAAGAAGAGACTGTGCAATGGTCCAGGGACGAGACTGCGCTTGGTTTTCACTCACAGTTTGCAGCTAAGTTTAGGGATTTAGGCTGAGCTAATGATAGTCAGCAAACACAAAGTATGAGGGATGATCTAATGAGGTTATTTGAGCTACCACCAGGGCACTTAGGATGTTTGCAAGTTAGATGTTCAGTTCATAAACCAACCCGGAGATTAACTGAAGCAGCGTTGATCTACTTTGCAGTTGCATAGCAAAAGCAGTTCAAAGGCTATCTGGCTTAAATTTAGGCTCCGTTTGTGGTTTATAAAGCAAACAACAGCAACAAAACAAACAAACTATTCGCTCCCCAGTGAATTCGCCATTTTTTTATCGGGAAAACTAGTGTCCATTCAGAGCTGCTCGTCCCACTAAGACGGGTAGCTATCTTAGAAACAAACAAACTAAAGTCACTTGTGTTTTCCTTTATGAGAGATAGATGAGAGAGAAGCAGAGAGTACCAACCTCATTCTTTCGCTAGTCTCCTTGCTTGTTTCCTCTCTCCTTTGATAGAGCTTTCGCTACTCCTTTCTCACTTGTCCCGCTTTAAAGAACCCATGTAGAGCCAAGGCAACAAAATACCATCAAAGCATAGAGATCTATAACCATAAATAATGTAGGATCAGATGTACATTAACCATATAAATGCATACATAAACAAGATTCAGAGATATACAAGCATATGGAGGAAAACGCAAATAGATTTACTGATAGAAGTAGTAGAAGAGAGGATTACAACCAAGCTGTCTGATCCATGTTATAGACATTTTTGTGCCTTACAACAGCATGAAATGTCGATAATCCAAGGGATCCAACGTCCCTAAAAGAGTTGTTCCTACCCCTAAAGGAACAAGGTCAACCAATGACAGCTTCTCCCAGAAGTTCTCCACCAAAAACCACTCAGAAACAGTCAATTCAGGATCAATTTAGAAGCTCTTCTAGCTACCTGCTTTGCAATGCACCCCAGTACACTAGCTAGGTGCGTTGCAACGCACCTAAATTCACTACCAGGGTGCGCTGAGCGGGAAATGACAAATGGCAAGCTCATTCAACGAGGTGGAAAGACCCTGGAAGCTTCCAGAATCTTCTCCAATGACACTTGCCTCAATGAATTCGACTAGTGATGAGTAAGAGGCTCTCAACCTCCAAGTGGAAGCAAGAACTAACAGAGAGAAGCCACAAGTCAAAACATAAGCTGACTCATCCTCTCTGCTTACATCTATATATGGATCCCTACCCTAGAGATCCAGGAGGCTGGAATTTTGTACTTTGCAGAGAATTGCTGTTGGTTTGAGATTGAGATTAGTACATTGGGTGATTTATGCTTTGTTGGAGGAGAGGAAGGGATTCCTTTGCTGGGAGGTAGATGCTGGATCGGGATTCACTTGGTTGTATCTCCTCTTGGACTTTATTATCATATCAATAAAGCTATTTGAGTTTCTCCTATATGCTTGTATATCAATGATGTTTTGCTATATGTGCATATTTAGTTTATATCTGATCCTAAACTAGTTATGAATGTAAATCTATGTCTTTTGTGTAGTTTTCCTCTCTTGTGATCTTGCAGGAACTTGATGAAGCTGGACCAGTGAAAGAGTAGGCAACGGGAAACAAGCAAAAGAGGAGAGTGATTGGATCGACAAGCTAGCAAAAGACACAGGTTAGTTACATCCTTCTTCTCCATTTACATTTCATAAAGAAGAATACTCAGATAGTTTTCCTTGTTTGTTGCTAAGGCACTATCACACCTTAGAGTGGGATAGGGGCATTCCGAATTGGATACTTTTCCCAACAACAAATTGGCGACTCCGCTGGGGATCGTATCTTGTTAGTTTATTTGTGTTTCTATTGTTGTTCATCTCATAAACTCAGGAGTGCCGAATCGAACTGCATTTGCCATTTTCAAATGCAAAGTAGAGATCTGCTACTCTAGTCCATTCGCTGGGCCTATTTATGATCTGAACAGCTGATCCACAAGTGCTATAACAACCCTTTGTGATAGATCTTAGTCCTCCTTTAAATCATCCCTCTAATTGTACCTAATTGATAGCGTTTATCCAGCGAAAACCGTAGATTAAACTGCAAACCGTGACCCAGAACCCAGAAACAATTCTCATTTCTGCTTCAGCGCAGACTCTGTGAAGAGGTTCTGTATTTCAACGCAGGACCCGAGAAGGCTACCTGCGCTGAAGTTTAGTTTCTCTGTGCTGAGGGTGCGCTGATCAGCCTTTGCCTTGTGCAGCTGTGGTTCCCTGCTTCCTTTTGCTCAGTTTTATCTCTGTTTTTTGCAGCCTGTTATCAGTGTGTGTACCTATCAGAAACCCCTTTTCTTTGCCTTAATTCCACCTCGGTTGTATAAAGAAACTGTATTTGTTCTTTGTGTATTTGTTACATCATTTGCAGTTTCCCATTACAAAAGTAAACTAGTCATACTGTCGCCCTTAGATCTAGACCTATCGTAAGTGTCATTTTGATCTTAGGAGTGAGTTTGTTTGCTGTTCACAGTTGATTTAGCTCTTACTTTTGTCTTTTGGTTTGAATTTACGAATTTCTGAGTGTCGAAACAAGTAAATCATAAAGTGTCGTAATCATCTTTTTGGTTTTGAAAAAGGAGCTTGTTTATGTTTTTCACTTGAAATCGAATTCAAATTTGTACAACAGCTTTCTTTTTAGGCATCAATATTAAGAAAGTGAAAACAAATACATGCATATGTGCATTTTCATTTTGACAGTTTGTATGTTGATTTAGGAAAAGTGCATTTACAGTGTGCTCTATGCTCTTTGAGAAAAGATTGTGTCTTTCTTTTCCCCTTGTAGCTAAGATTTTCATTGTTGAAAAGATATAAAAGCTTGCTTATCATCTTTAGACTGCATTTAGGAATTGTATCATACATCTCGTGGTGATCCAAAAAGGTAAACTTCTAAGAAAGATCAACCTAGAATAAATTGAATGAACTTAACAACGCTTTGTAACTTAACGCACAACATAGAGGTCTAGGCTAGAGACGTGTTCCGGCGTCGTAAAACCTGGTCACTGGTCGCCTCACTGATGGTTGGGTGATTCCTCCTGAGAGACGATAAGTGCCAGTATGGATTGTGCTCCCACGTACCGTCGAGTATATATTGGGAGACCCCTATAGGAATAAAACCTTTATCCATAGGAAGCCGTGTCGGTCGCCCTACTATTCGCAATGCACTGAACACAACATTCGGGAAGATTGACCGCCCGTACCTTAAAAAGTATTCTGCGGTTTTGCGAAAAGTTTGGCACACCCTCTACCTAGAACTCCAGAGCAGTCCCTTTCGTTCCTTTTCAGACTCCTTAACAGAAAAGGTCCATCTGAGCACTTGTCACTTCAGGCTCATTAAAAATCGAAGGAGACTAGAGTCATCTTTAGCTTTTTCTCGACTCTTTAAAATTGAAAAATCAATTTGTGTCTAAAGCGTCTAAAAATTCATTTAATTCAGAAACACACTTTCCCCTTTTGTATTTTGGTTGATTGAGTAATCCGCAATTGTGGAAGAAAGTCAATTGAAACCCCGTCGTTCGCAGAGGCTTACAAGTCAACCGTCTTTGTCTCCGGAATCGAAAACAGTACGGACAAAGAGAACTCGTTTAACCGGTTCAAAATCTCCTATTAAAGTTAGAACAAGTGTTCCAACAACATCCGAGATCCTGGTTACTCCAAACATTTCTGGAAACCCTGCCTCTATAGAAGAAGTTCAACAACCACAGAGGGACAGTGATACTGATCCTGGTCTGAGAGCAAACACTTGCGCTACTGAACCAGTTCCATCTGCAACTGGTTCAGAGAGTCTTGCTCCTCAAACATCTGTCACTGTCGATTCAACCCCTTCTTCGGCACCAGAAATATTTTACGGACCTGACGGTCTTCCCATTCCACCTGGTTTGATTGCGATAGAGGAAATTGTAGAAGATCCGCAAGCAAGTACTCCAACACATTTTGGAGTCGGGGTCACTCTATTTCCTTCGACATCAGAAGTTAGTCTACCACCCGTGGAAGTTCCTGTAGAATCGCTAGGTAATCTTTTGGATAGACTCAAAATGTTTGAACAACCGTCAACATCTAGGACTGTGTCGAATGACACAGCGACAGCGGAACTCCCTGTCGTCACTCCGACAATGTTTGCCGGCGTACCATCTGTCCCGACTAGCTCACAACCGCTAGAAGGAGTCCATCCAGGGACTATTTCGACAGTATGGCCCGTTCCTGTTTTTTCCTCCGGAATAATATCCGGCAACTCTTATGTTGAGACTCGACAGATTGATCCATTTGGAGGTCAATTTGGGCAATCCAGTCCCCAAGGGCAGACAATCCCCTTGAGTTATGGATTACCACCGTATGGGGGGCAGTATGCCCTTTCATTACCCCCTCCAAGAGGGTATCCATACGGGAGTTCACAAAAGTATTCAAGTTATACTGGAGTTACGTCAAGTGGTTGGGTACCTATACTACCCCAACAACCAAGAGTTGTGTATTCTATGCAACAATGTGTACCTATGTCAAACATCTCGACAACACCAGCTATTGTAACAGTGTCACAAGTTCAAACGTTGCCTGTTGTATGTCAACCTCAGATTTCTCAGGTTGTAATGCAACATCCCCTTGACCCTGTGACTCAACCACAATCGCCAACTGGTGGGGCGACACAGGTCCAAATGGGTACAATTACACCACATCTTGGTCCGACGGTTAGTATAGCGCAACAGAGCATGGCTTCACAACCGTGGCTGGTGCAATACCAACAACCACAATTCCAACAAGTGTACCAAGGTTCTGAGCAGCAGATCTTTGCGAACAGTGGACAGCCGTACATTCAAAATGGTCAAAATCAACCACTTTACGGTGGTTATGTCCACCAACCATATCAGTCGTACCAGCATCAACTACATTATGCTGGTATGCAAAGGCCAACTGCTCAGGCAATTCCATCGTATGCTGGGTATGCTTCACCTAACCTGAGTCAACAGTTACCATTCGTGGCAACTTTAGAGTTACCCGATTTACACCGGTTAACAAACGATCCAATTGGTTATGCCCCTTGGTGGCCGGTGATTCCTCATAAACTTCCATCAGACATTCCTAAATTTAATGGAAATCCAGGTGAAGACCCATCGAATCACGTGATGAAATTTCATGTATGGTGTTCATCGAACACCCTAAACGATGATTCGATAAGGCTTCGCCTTTTTCAGAGGACGTTAACAAGTCCAGCGGCAAAATGGTATATTGAATTGCTTAGAGCTTCATTCGACAATTTCAGCACCTTAGCCACGACTTTCTTAACCCATTTTCAATTACCGATAAGGTATGAAATGGGAATGGAAATCTTAACCAACTTCAAACAGACAACGGCCACTCACATATCTGATCATATACATGAGTGGTGGCGTCGTCGTAGGATGGTAAAAACGTACGTTCTCGATCAACTATTAGCTGAATGGTTTATCAAGTCGTTACTTCCTGCCATAACGGAAGATGTGGCGAAAGGGGGAGTCGTAATGGAAGAGAAAGTTATCGCTCGTGCACAATATCTAGACTTGGTCTATACTCAGTCTGGCACGCTCTACGACAAAATACCTGACGCCCCTAGATAGGAATTCTCAATTCCTCCTCCTCCTAAATCAAACAATGACTCTCATGTCGGCGATGGTGTGATTGGCATGACAAACGCGAAATCGACAAAGGCTGCCTCCAAGAAAGCCAGTAAGATTTCAGATCAAAATGCAAAAGACGAAATTCTTGCTTCGGAAGTAAATTCCGTATCAGCAGATAAGGGCAAAGAAACCAAACAACCAGGAAGCAAGAAGAAACAAAGCAAAGGGAAGAAGAAGAAACAGGATGAATCATCTCCTGAAAAAACTTCTTCAAACCCTCCTGGAAATAGGAAACAAAAATATCCATGCATGATATGCGATGAGGATCATCGGACTTTACAATGTCCATACAAAGCTGAGCTTAAAAGATTCTTTAAGAGTTCGCAAACCTCAACTGTGTTAACTGATCCGTTTCCAAATCCAAGCACAAATCTAGTTGATAGTGGAAATGCTTCCCCGTCGCAAGTGCTAATGTTGTCGATTTCCAAGCAGCAAAATGATGCTTTGATTTCGACAAGGAACAAAGATTACGGGAATCCGCAGCTGTCGAACGACAAAGGTAAAGATCAACCAAGTAGTTCGACAACAACTTCGACAGAAGTTGTACCACCCATCATTCCTGAATTAACAATAAAACCGCCAAAGGGAGTAGTACACAAGTCAACATTTAATCCCCGCGCTAGAACGGCGCAGCATTATAACATAGTGGAAGATTTGGCCCAATCGCCATCTGCTATGTCGACTCTTGAAGTACTACAAAATTGTCCATCCCAAAGGCAGGCTTTGTTATCAGCCATTGGTGGGGTCGATCCCAAGGATTCCAATCTTGTATCCTTTGACCACAAAGGATACGATCCATAGTTACCAGCTCAACTAGCTTTCCTTATTCAAGTGAAAACCCTAAAAAAAATTGTTCATCGAACAATTATTGATGAGGGGGCATCTACATGTATCATGTCGATGAGTTGCTGGAAAACTTTAGGATCTCCAACCTTGTCACGTTCTTCGACGACATTAAAAGAATTCGACAGAAGGACATATACCCCATATGGTATCCTAAATAACTTGAAGGTTGAACTAGGGGGAAAAACGGTAGAAATAGATGTTGAAGTCATCGATGGGAATCTTGATTACAACATCCTACTAGGAAGACCGTGGATCTATGCCATGGCCACTGTTGTGTCGACCTATTTTAGAAAGATTGCATTTCCCTTTCAGGGAGGGATTACGATCGTCGACCAACAAAACTTCCTTCCCAATGGTTCGCAAGTTACAGGAAGCATTCCCATGATCCATGGAAGCCCCCATTCGCTTCAGAATATCGGAGTAGGCCTACTAAAAGATCCTATACTAATGGAAACTTTCACTCTTCCACCTCCAATAGATTTGGCGGAAGTAGCGTCGATAGGAACCTGCAATATGATATCTTCCACGAAGATCTCGGAAGATGATATCAACATGGATCATGCAATGGTTTTGCCCCCAAGCCCAATAGAAGTATTGTAGCAATCAATGTTTCTAGCATGGGAGGCAAACCCGAATAAATGCTCGTCAAGCGTTTGGGTAGATAGGTCTAGAGAATATGGTACCCCTTCAGATCCTTGGTCGCGAGTGCATGGAACCGACAAAGGAATTCTACAATCAATGTTGATTGAAGGGGCACCATGGAATGATTGCCACCATCGTTCCCTTCTTCCAGATTATGAAGAAGATACTCAAGATGACCTTTATCATCCTTCAGTTTTTGAATTCCTATCAAATACTGTAAATACGGTGGATTCCGAGCGAAACTTATCCAATATTGAAGAGACTATAGCCATAAATATCTCGACTAAGACGAATGTTGTAGAGAATATTTATCTCGGCAAAGGTTGTTCTCCTTTAGAACTGGAAATATATAACGCTCTTTTTCGCGAATTCAGATATGTCTTTGCTCGGTCATATGATGAAATGCCAGGCATTGACTCGAGTATCGTTGAACATGAAATTAAGATGTATCCAGATGTCAAACCGATACGACAACGGCTCAGGCAGGTGCACCCCAAGAAAGCTGCTGCCATTAAGGCAGAAGTTGAAAAGCTTCTCCATGCTGTTTTCATCTACTCGGTTCCTCTAACCGATTAGGTATCGAATATTGTCCCTGTTATGAAGAAACAGGGGAAAATTAGAGTGTGTGTCGATTATAGGGATGTAAATCAAGCTTGTCCGAAAGAAAACTACCCTACACCCTTCATCGAACAGATAATTGATGAATGCGCTAGATGCGAAATCTTTTCATTCATGGATGGATTTTCCGGGTATAATCAAATAAATATCCACCCACAGGACCAGTCAAAGACTGCATTCATTTGTCCGTGGGGCACATTCACATATCGAAAATTACCATTTGGTTTAAAGAACGCAGGGGCGACGTTTCAGAGGGCAATGAATTATGCCTTCCATGACATCAAGAACATCGTTCAACCATACCTCAACAACCTTCCGGCTCATTCGCGAAAGCGGACTGATCATCCGCAGCATTTAAGAGCGATATTTCTACGTTGGCGACACTACAAGATACGACTCAATCCGCACAAATGTGTATTTTGCGTCGGTTCTGGTCGTTTACGTGGCTTTGTAGTCTCCAAGGATGGGATTCGTCTCGACCCTTGTAAGGTCCAGGCAATCATCAATTTGCCTCCACCTTCAAATTTGCTTCAGATTCAGAAACTCCAAGGGAAAGCAAACTTTCTGAGGAGGTTCATTCCAAATTACGCCGAACTTGCTAAAGGTTATACACGTCTTTTGAAAAAGGAGGTACCCTTCGTCTAGGATCAGGTTGCGCAAGCTTCCTTTGATGCTTTAAAGGATTCCTTAATAAAAGCATCATTAATGTACGCACCCGATTATCAAAGAGACTTTAACCTGTATCTGGCTGCAGCAGATACAACCATCGCAATGGTTTTAGTTCAAGAAGTCGATGGAATTGAACACCCTATATACTGGATTTAAGAGATCTGTGGTTTGTGTCTTTTGAATCAGTGCTCGGAGAATCCACAGTATGAACATCTTTATACCAACGTTTCAAATCCCAAGTGGGATCCATCATCAGGGTTGAAGAATGATGATAAAAGAAGAGAAATAAGGCATAATAAATACTAATGAGGAAGAAAATTTCAAGGAAGAACACACTGTCGGCTAGAATCTTTAATTTTCTAAATGGAGGAATGAGATTGTTGTCCCGACAGTTTTTAAGGAAATGCAGATCTGCTGCTCTTCTTGTTATCCGCACTCTACATCTTTCGAGTAAAAGGATTTCACTCCAAGTATCCCCTCCGTATAGGGATAAGATTTTGGATTTAAGAGATCTGTGGTTTGTGTCTTTTGAATCAGTGCTCGGAGAATCCACAGTATGAACATCTCTAAACCAACGTTTCAAATCCCAAGTGGGATCCATCATCAGGGTTGAAGAATGATGATAAAAGAAGAGCAATAAGGCAGAATAAATACTAATGAGGAAGAAAATTTCAAGGAAGAACACACTGTCAGCTAGAATCTTTAATTTTCTAAATGGAGGAATGAGATTATTGTCCCGACAGTTTTTAAGGAAATGCAGATCTGCTACTCTTCTTGTTATCCTCACTCTACATCTTTCGAGTAAAAGGATTTCACTCCAAGTATCCCCTCCGTATAGGGATAAGATTTTGGATTTAAGAGATCTGTGGTTTGTGTCTTTTGAATTAGTGCTCGGAGAATCCACAGTATGAACATCTTTATACCAACGTTTCAAATCCCAAGTGGGATCCATCATCAGGGTTGAAGAATGATGATAAAAGAAGAGCAATAAGGTAGAATAAATACTAATGAGGAAGAAAATTTCAAGGAAGAACACACTGTCGGCTAGAATCTTTAATTTTCTAAATGGAGGAATGAGATTGTTGTCCCGATAGTTTTTAAGGAAATGCAGATCTGCTGCTCTTCTTGTTATCCTCACTCTACATATTTCGAGTAAAAGGATTTCACTCCAAGTATCCCCTCCGTATAGGGATAAGATTTTGGATTTAAGAGATCTGTGGTTTGTGTCTTTTGAATCAGTGCTCGGAGAATCCACAGTATGAACATCTTTATACCAACGATTCAAATCCCAAGTGGGATCCATCATCAGGGTTGAAGAATGATGATAAAAGAAGAGCAATAAGGCAGAATAAATACTAATGAGGAAGAAAATTTCAAGGAAGAACACACTGTCGGCTAGAATCTTTAATTTTCTAAATGGAGGAATGAGATTGTTGTCCCGACAGTTTTTAAGGAAATGCAGATTTGCTGCTCTTCTTGTTATCCTCACTCTACATCTTTCGAGTAAAAGGATTTCACTCCAAGTATCCCCTCCGTATAGGGATAAGATTTTGGATTTAAGAGATCTGTGGTTTGTGTCTTTCGAATCAGTGCTCGGAGAATCCACAGTATGAACATATTTATACCAACGTTTCAAATCCCAAGTGGGATCCATCATCAGGGTTGAAGAATGATGATAAAAGAAGAGCAATAAGGCAGAATAAATACTAATGAGGAAGAAAATTTCAAAGAAGAAAACACTGTCGGCTAGAATCTTTAATTTTCTAAATGGAGGAATGAGATTGTTGTCCCGACAGTTTTTAAGGAAATGCAGATCTGCTGCTCTTCTTGTTATCCTCACTCTACATCTTTCGAGTAAAAGGATTTCACTCCAAGTATCCCCTCTGTATAGGGATAAGATTTTGGATTTAAGAGATCTGTGGTTTGCGTCTTTTGAATCAGTGCTCGGAGAATCCACAATATGAACATCTTTATACCAACGTTTCAAATCCCAAGTGGGATCCATCATCAGGGTTGAAGAATGATGATAAAAGAAGAGCAATAAGGCAGAATAAATACTAATGAGGAAGAAAATTTCAAGGAAGAACACACTGTCGGCTAGAATCTTTAATTTTCTAAATGGAGGAATGAGATTGTTGTCCCGACAGTTTTTAAGGAAATGCAGATCTGCTGCTCTTCTTGTTATCCTCACTCTACATCTTTCGAGTAAAAGGATTTCACTCCAAGTATCCCCTCCGTATAGGGATAAGATTTTGGATTTAAGAGATCTGTGGTTTGTGTCTTTTGAATCAGTGCTCGGAGAATCCACAGTATGAACATCTTTATACCAACGTTTCAAATCCCAAGTGGGATCCATCATCAGGGTTGAAGAATGATGATAAAAGAAGAGCAATAAGGCAGAATAAATACTAATGAGGAAGAAAATTTCAAGGAAGAACACACTGTCGGCTAGAATCTTTAATTTTCTAAATGGAGGAATGAGATTGTTGTCCCGACAGTTTTTAAGGAAATGCAGATCTGCTGCTCTTCTTGTTATCCTCACTCTACATCTTTCGAGTAAAAGGATTTCACTCCAAGTATCCCCTCCGTATAGGGATAAGATTTTGGATTTAAGAGATCTGTGGTTTGTGTCTTTTGAATTAGTGCTCGGAGAATCCACAGTATGAACATCTTTATACCAACGTTTCAAATCCCAAGTGGGATCCATCATCAGGGTTGAAGAATGATGATAAAAGAAGAGCAATAAGGCAGAATAAATACTAATGAGGAAGAAAATTTCAAGGAAGAACACACTGTCGGCTAGAATCTTTAATTTTCTAAATGGAGGAATGAGATTGTTGTCCCGACAGTTTTTAAGGAAATGCAGATCTGTTGCTCTTCTTGTTATCCTCACTCTACATCTTTCGAGTAAAAGGATTTCACTCCAAGTATCCCCTCCCTATAGGGATAAGATTTTGGATTTAAGAGATCTGTGGTTTGTGTCTTTTGAATCAGTGCTCGGAGAATCCACAGTATGAACACTGATTCAAAAGACACAAACCACAGATCTCTTAAATCCAAAATCTTATCCCTATACGGAGGGGATACTTGGAGTGAAATCCTTTTACTCGAAAGATGTAGAGTGAGGATAACAAGAAGAGCAGCAGATCTGCATTTCCTTAAAAACTGTCGGGACAACAATCTCATTCCTCCATTTAGAAAATTAAAGATTCTAGCCGACAGTGTGTTCTTCCTTGAAATTTTCTTCCTCATTAGTATTTATTCTGCCTTATTGCTCTTCTTTTATCATCATTCTTCAACCCTGATGATGGATCCCACTTGGGATTTGAAACGTTGGTATAAAGATGTTCATACTGTGGATTCTCCGAGCACTGATTCAAAAGACACAAACCACAGATCTCTTAAATCCAAAATCTTATCCCTATACGGAGGGGATACTTGGAGTGAAATCCTTTTACTCGAAAGATGTAGAGTGAGGATAACAAGAAGAGCAACAGATCTGCATTTCCTTAAAAACTGTCGGGACAACAATCTCATTCCTCCATTTAGAAAATTAAAGATTCTAGCCGACAGTGTGTTCTCTGCCTTATTGCTCTTCTTTTATCATCATTCTTCAACCCTGATGATGGATCCCACTTGGGATTTGTAACGTTGGTATAAAGATGTTCATACTATGGATTCTCCGAGCACTGATTCAAAAGACACAAACCACAGATCTCTTAAATCCAAAATCTTATACCTATACGGAGGGGATACTTGGAGTGAAATCCTTTTAATCGAAAGATGTAGAGTGAGGATAACAAGAAGAGCAGCAGATTTGCATTTCCTTAAAAACTGTTGGGACAACAATCTCATTCCTCCATTTAGAAAATTAAATATTCTAGCCGACAGTGTGTTCTCTGCCTTATTGCTCTTCTTTTATCATCATTCTTCAACCCTGATGATGGATCCCACTTGGGATTTGAAATGTTGGTATAAAGATGTTCATACTGTGGATTCTCCGAGCACTGATTCAAAAGACACAAACCACAGATCTCTTAAATCCAAAATCTTATCCCTATACGGAGGGGATACTTGGAGTGAAATCCTTTTACTCGAAAGATTTAGAGTGAGGATAACAAGAAGAGCAGCAGATCTGCATTTCCTTAAAAACTGTCGGGACAACAATCTCATTCCTCCATTTAGAAAATTAAAGATTCTAGCCGACAGTGCGTTCTCCCTTGAAATTTTCTTCCTCATTAGTATTTATTCTGCCTTATTGCTCTTCTTTTATCATCATTCTTCAACCCTGATGATGGATCCCACTTGGGATTTGAAACGTTGGTATAAAGATGTTCATACTGTGGATTCTCCGAGCACTGATTCAAAAGACACAAACCACAGATCTCTTAAATCCAAAATCTTATCCCTATACGGAGGGGATAATTGGAGTGAAATCCTTTTACTCGAAAGATGTAGAGTGAGGATAACAAGAAGAGCAGCAGATCTGCATTTCCTTAAAAACTGTCGGGACAACAATCTCATTCCTCCATTTAGAAAATTAAAGATTCTAGCCGACAGTGTGTTCTTCCTTGAAATTTTCTTCCTCATTAGTATTTATTCTGCCTTATTGCTCTTCTTTTATCATCATTCTTCAACCCTGATGATGGATCCCACTTGGGATTTGAAACGTTGGTTTAAAGATGTTCATACTGTGGATTCTCTGAGCACTAATTCAAAAGACACAAACCACAGATCTCTTAAATCCAAAATCTTATCCCTATACGGAGGGGATACTTGGAGTGAAATCCTTTTACTCGAAAGATGTAGAGTGAGGATAACAAGAAGAGAGGCAGATCTGCATTTCCTTAAAAACTGTCGAGACAACAATCTCATTACTCCATTTAGAAAATTAAAGATTCTAGCCGACAGTGTGTTCTTCCTTGAAATTTTCTTCCTCATTAGTATTTATTCTGCCTTATTGCTCTTCTTTTATCATCATTCTTCAACCCTGATGATGGATCCCACTTGGGATTTGAAACGTTGGTATAAAGATGTTCATACTGTGGATTCTCCGAGTACTGATTCAAAAGACACAAACCACAGATCTCTTAAATCCAAAATCTTATCCCTATACGGAGGGTATACTTGGAGTGAAATCCTTTTACTCGAAAGATGTAGAGTGAGGATAACAAGAAGAGCAGCAGATCTGCATTTCCTTAAAAACTGTCGGGACAACAATCTCATTCCTCCATTTAGAAAATTAAAGATTCTAGCCGACAGTGTGTTCTTCCTTGAAATTTTCTTCCTCATTAGTATTTATTCTGCCTTATTGCTCTTCTTTTAATATCATTCTTCAACCTTGATGATGGATCCCACTTGGGATTTGAAACGTTGGTATAAAGATGTTCATACTGTGGATTCTTCGAGCACTAATTCAAAAAACACAAACCACAGATCTCTTAAATCCAAAATCTTATCCCTATACGGAGGGGATACTTGGAGTGAAATCCTTTTACTCGAAAGATGTAGAGTGAGGATAACAAGAAGAGCAACAGATCTGCATTTCCTTAAAAACTGTCGGGAGAACAATCTCATTCCTCCATTTAGAAAATTAAAGATTCTAGCCGACAGTGTGTTCTTCCTTGAAATTTTCTTCCTCATTAGTATTTATTCTGCCTTATTGCTCTTCTTTTATCATCATTCTTCAACCCTGATGATGGATCCCACTTGGGATTTGAAACGTTGGTATAAAGATGTTCAAACTGTGGATTCTCCGATCACTGATTCAAAAGACACAAACCACAGATCTCTTAAATCCAAAATCTTATCCCTATACGGAGGGGATACTTGGAGTGAAATCCTTTTACTCGAAAGATGTAGAGTGAGGATAACAAGAAGAGCAGCAGATCTGCATTTCCTTAAAAACTGCCGGGACAACAATCTCATTCCTCCATTTAGAAAATTAAAGATTCTAGCCGACAGTGTGTTCTTCTTTGAAATTTTCTTCCTCATTAGTATTTATTCTGCCTTATTGCTCTTCTTTTATCATTATTCTTCAACCCTGATGATGGATCCCACTTGGGATTTGAAACGTTGGTATAAAGATGTTCATACTATGGATTCTCCGAGCACTGATTCAAAAGACACAAACCACAGATCTCTTAAATCCAAAATCTTATCCCTATATGGAGGGGTTACTTGGAGTGAAATCCTTTTACTCGAAAGATGTAGAGTGAGGATAACAAGAAGAGCAGCAGATCTGCATTTCCTTAAAAACTGTCGGGACAACAATCTCATTCCTCCATTTAGAAAATTAAAGATTCTAGCCGACAGTGTGTTCGTCCTTGAAATTTTCTTCCTCATTAGTATTTATTCTGCCTTATTGCTCTTCTTTTATCATCATTCTTCAACCCTGATGATGGATCCCACTTGGGATTTGAAACGTTGGTATAAAGATGTTCATACTGTGGATTCTCCGAGCACTGATTCAAAAGACACAAACCACAGATCTCTTAAATCCAAAATCTTATCCCTATACAGAGGGGATACTTGGAGTGAAATCCTTTTACTCGAAAGATGTAGAGTGAGGATAACAAGAAGAGCAGCAGATCTGCATTTCCTTAAAAACTGTCGGGAGAACAATCTCATTCCTCCATTTAGAAAATTAAAGATTCTAGCCGACAGTGTGTTCTTCCTTGAAATTTTCTTCCTCATTAGTATTTATTCTGCCTTATTGCTCTTCTTTTAATATCATTCTTCAACCCTGATGATGGATCCCACTTGGGATTTGAAACGTTGGTATAAAGATGTTCATACTGTGGATTCTCCGAGCACTGATTCAAAAGACACAAACCACAGATCTCTTAAATCCAAAATCTTATCCCTATACGAAGGGGATACTTGGAGTGAAATCCTTTTACTCGAAAGATGTAGAGTGAGGATAACAAGAAGAGCAGCAGATCTGCATTTCCTTAAAAACTGTCGGGACAACAATCTCATTCCTCCATTTAGAAAATTAAAGATTCTAGCCGACAGTGTGTTCTTCTTTGAAATTTTCTTCCTCATTAGTATTTATTCTGCCTTATTGCTCTTCTTTTATCATTATTCTTCAACCCTGATGATGGATCCCACTTGGGATTTGAAACGTTGGTATAAAGATGTTCATACTATGGATTCTCCGAGCACTGATTCAAAAGACACAAACCACAGATCTCTTAAATCCAAAATCTTATCCCTATGTGGAGGGGATACTTGGAGTGAAATCCTTTTACTCGAAAGATGTAGAGTGAGGATAACAAGAAGAGCAGCAGATTTGCATTTCCTTAAAAACTGTCGGGACAACAATCTCATTCCTCCATTTAGAAAATTAAAGATTCTAGCCGACAGTGTGTTCTTCCTTGAAATTTTCTTCCTCATTAGTATTTATTCTGCCTTATTGCTCTTCTTTTATCATCATTCTTCAACCCTGATGATGGATCCCACTTGGGATTTGAAACGTTGGTATAAAGATGTTCATACTGTGGATTCTCCGAGCACTGATTCAAAAGACACAAACCACAGATCTCTTAAATCCAAAATCTTATCCCTATACAGAGGGGATACTTGGAGTGAAATACTTTTACTCGAAAGATGTAGAGTGAGGATAACAAGAAGAGCAGCAGATCTGCATTTCCTTAAAAACTGTCGGGACAACAATCTCATTCCTCCATTTAGAAAATTAAAGATTCTAGCCGACAGTGTGTTCTTCCTTGAAATTTTCTTCCTCATTAGTATTTATTCTGCCTTATTGCTCTTCTTTTATCATCATTCTTCAACCCTGATGATGGATCCCACTTGGGATTTGAAACGTTGGTATAAAGATGTTCATACTGTGGATTCTCCGAGCACTGATTCAAAAGACACAAACCACAGATCTCTTAAATCCAAAATCTTATCCCTATACGGAGGGGATACTTGGAGTGAAATCCTTTTACTCGAAAGATGTAGAGTGAGGATAACAAGAAGAGTAGCAGATCTGCATTTCCTTAAAAACTGTCGGGACAACAATCTCATTCCTCCATTTAGAAAATTAAAGATTCTAGCCGACAGTGTGTTCTTCCTTGAAATTTTCTTCCTCATTAGTATTTATTCTGCCTTATTGCTCTTCTTTTATCATCATTCTTCAACCCTGATGATGGATCCCACTTGGGATTTGAAACGTTGGTATAAAGATGTTCATACTGTGGATTCTCCGAGCACTGATTCAAAAAACACCCTATATATTATTTAAGTAGAAACTTAAATGATACAGAGAGCAAATATTCTTATGTTGAAAAACTAGCGCTTGCAGCTGTTCAAGCGATACAAAGGTTTTTACATTATGTCCTCTTTCGGAAAACTACCATTCTGTCAGATTGCAACCCCATGACTTATATATTGTCGTGACAGTTGCTGGGGGGCAAATATTCCAAATGGATAGCGATCCTTCAAGAGTTTGATCTGGAATTTGTAAAATCCAAGTCAAAGAAAGCTCTAGTTTTTGCAAAATTATTGTGCGATCTCCCATCGTCGTCCAACGATGAAACATCCGAAGAATCAATCGTGGATGAGAATTTGTTTCTGATATCTACAAGCAATGAGTGGTATGGAGATATAATAATTTATCTCCAGACCCAAAAGTTTAGGCCTAACACCTCTCACTCTGAACAAAAACGTATACAATACCAAGCAAAAGACTACATGATCGTCGGTGATACGCTTTACCGTCGTGGTATCAATACAGTTCTGAGAAGGTGCCTCACCCATGAGGAGGCCGAAAAAGCCCTGAATGAGTGTCATTCAGGCGCATGTGGGGGGCATCAATCTGGATATGCTACAACACAAAAAATCTTACGAGCAGGATACTTCTGGCCAACCATGTTCAAAGATTGCATAACCGCAGTCAGAAGATGCCATGCTTGTCAAATTTTTTATAGCAAAACCAGAAGACCACCCGCACCATTACAGCCGATAGTTGCTATCGGGCCTTTCGCCAAATGGGGCATCGATTTCATGACATGTAACCCACCTCGACCGGGGGGCATGGGTATATTATAGTCGCTGTGGACTATTTTACCAAATGGGCCGAGGCGATGCCTACATTAGATAACACTGGTGAAACAACTGCCCTTTTCCTTTTCAATCATGTAGTCGCCAGATTCGGCGTACCACAAGCTATAGTTACGGATGATGGATCGCATTTTCGCAATCACATGATGGTTGAATTAGCTGCCAAGCTAGGGCTATCTCACGACAGCTCTACTCCGTACTATCCGCAAGCCAACGGACAAGTTGAAGCGATCAACAAGGTCCTGAAGCGTATGTTGCAAAGGATGATCAGAGTTCACAAAAGAAGGTGGCACCTAATCCTGTACTCAGCCTTGTGGGCTTACCGAACATCGGTAAGGAATGCGACCGGGTTCACACCCTTCCAACTGGTATATCGCCTGGAAGCAGTCTTACCAGTCCAGTGCGAAATCTCGTCTCTTAAACTCGCAATCGATCTCCTTCCCGGAACTTCAAAAGAAGAAGCCCGTTTCTTGGAACTAATCCAATTGGATGAAACCCGTCGTGATGCCGCTTTGGCTAATGAAGCCCATAAGAAATGAGTTAAGGCGCAGTTCGACAAAAATGTCAAACCCCGTGTCTTCTCAGAAGGTGACTTGGTCTTGCTTTACGACCAAGAATCCGATAAATTGGGAGCAGGAAAATTCAATTCTTTATGGATGGGCCCCTATATTGTTAAACGAGTGTTAGCAAAAGGAGCCTACGAGTTAATGGATTATGACGGAATTCCACTGGCATAACCTAATATGGGTTGTACCTTAAGTGTTACTATGCTTAAATAGTAACCAATCTGCTTTTGTTGTATTTTGTTTTCGCTAAAGTGGTCGTTTTGGTCGAGTAATCCACCTTTTTACATTTATTGCAGATGTCAAAACTTTTGGAGACATGTGTGGGATATGCCGACGGAGCGAGTCGTAGTTCGCGGAACCTGTCCTCCGCAGCCTGGGCCATTTTTGATCCAAGCGGCGAGTTAGTAAGTTTCAGAGGTGTATGTATTGGTCAATCAATGAATAACATCGCTGAGTATAGCGCGTTGATAGAACTGCTCTCTGATGCCATCACCCATGGTATACGCCGACTAATCGTGAGGCTAGACTCACAACTTGTAATACTGCAACTCAATGGTATATATTCCGTCCGCAACCCAGCCATTTATCACATGTTCCTAAGGGTTAAGATTTTGGAAAGACAATTTGATTTGATTCAATACCAACATATTTCCAGAAACTTAAACACATTAACCGACTCATTAGCAAACTATGTGTTAGATAGACATTTGCGACATTTATAAAAAGAAACACATCATCAATGTTTTACATGTGGATCACATAACTCAACCAGAATAAAACCCCCGAAAATCAAAATATATGTATAAGCTGTTTATGGTTTACATATAATGTTCTGTAACCAAGACAAAATCGGTCACATGACCCAAAAACTCAAAATGCTAGGGGGCACCCTAGTCTAATGATGCTCGTGATAGCACGTCACAGCCTGTGCGATCATGCGTAAGAGATGAGTCCATCGTCTAGGCACACCAGTAGTATGCCGTTGCAACTGTAAAGGTAACTCGTCGATCCTCACATCTGGAATACCGAGAGTAAGGCTCTCAACCTGCTCCTGCACAGTTGTGAGGGTCTCGGCCACATCAAGGTCACGAAGAATAACCCTCCCGGCAGCCTCTCCTGCTGGGGCAACGGCTGGCACTCTCGGGCGAACTACTGGACGAACAGGACCAACATCTGCGTGTACACATGAGTTTGATTAAAGTCTTGATAAAGCACAAGGACATTATAAATAAAAACAGTAAACAGTGATATGGTCGAAGATTTTACCAATAGCACCCCAATGCTCACCATCCGGCAGTACTAAATCCGGATCACCCCGGAAGTCCATGCCAACATATGGATACTCAGAATAGACCATCTCCTGACGCTCGAACCACCTGAAGAAGGTATCAGAAAAAGAAATCTGAGATTGACCAGCAGGCCTAGACATGTGGTCAACCCATATCTGCATGCGTGGTTCAGTAGGAGAAGGTAAGTCAAGAGCAATGTACTGCGGTTGCATCAGTGGTATCTTCTCCAAGGCAAAGGCGGTCAAAATAGAACCGAACCCAAAGTTCTTCAACCTCCCATCCTTTACCTTGGTCAACTGACTTTTCATCTGAAGAAGTACTGCATCACACCAGTTGAATATTTTCGGTTGGAGGCACTCCAAGGCATGCTGCATATAGGATCTCTTGGCTACATGAAGAGACGCACTACCGGCCATCCTACCAATAGTATACAGGATAGACCTAAGGGACCTGTCAGCAACCTCACGGATAATGATCTTGCCGTCTTTACTCGGCTGAGATCCTTCCCTGCAATACTGGCGGACATAATCTCTCACAGAGTCACTCCCTCGGGCCGAACCTGACAAAGAGATGGGGGCACCTCGCCTCGACAAGCCAGTCAAGAAGTAAATGTCTACTGCGGTCAAGGGGATAGATTTACCCCTAATCTGGAAAACTTGGTTGATAGGATCCCAAGCATCGAGCAAATACTGCAGTAGGTTGATCTGCTGTCTCATGCTAGAGATGCAGAAGAACTTCAACAGACCACAGTTCCGCAGCATGTTCACTGTAACTGGATCATGTAGGGCAATCATGTCCTCTTCTTCATGTTCTCGTTCTCACCATGTAAGGGTCATTTTTCTCCAAGATCTCTGAAAAACAAACATGAGAGGAGTTAGATCCTGGTTTTGATGAGAAACAGGCAAAAATTTTCATCAAAAACTGTGCAACAAAACCCTTTTCTGCGCCCAGCGCACCTGCACAGTGTTCCACCTGCGTTGAAGGTCAAACTGCCTTCATATTGCTTGACATTCAGCGTAGGTTTCGAGTGCCCAAGGTGCGCTGATGGCAGAGCGACCCCATCAAACCCCAGGGGCTCAGAAAAACAGGAAATGAAGCACAGAATGCAGAAAGGAAACCATGAAATGAAAGAGCTCAGGTTTAGCTCCTACCTGGTCCAGACGGCGCCGAGAATCGTCCACAGAATCTCCCGAAATCAGCTGATGAAAATCAAGGGGGAAGAGGCAGCTCCAAAGTTCCAACAAACCAAGTTCAAATGAAATGGTAAAATGAGAGGTAAAAACACTTTTTAATTGCTTTTTACGTAGTTCAAGGTGAAATATTAGTGTTTTAATCTCATTTTCAAGTAAATGTTATTCATTTCTAACTAGTTTGATGCAGCAATTGAGGTTACAGTACTATCTTTGAAAAGGGCAAAGCTATTTATGGTAAAAAATCAAAACTAGACCATGTTTTCGAGCAGTTTTAGCACATAGTTCATGCTCGTTAAAAAATAAACATAAGATCGAGCAAGTGTTTCAATCCGCGTTTAAGCTCGTTAAAAAATGAACTATCCTCCGGTAAATAACCACCATGAATGTAACATTATCAGCCATTAAAGCCTTGGTCGTGTTTGCACCGTCACCTCCACTTTTCCATTGGCCGATCATTCACCTCCATTTGATTGTTTACCCATTTTGAGGAACAACTGCGAAGAGTGATTTCACTAGCCATCCTTGTGACACTGCCGTGATTGGAAAATTCCAACCCTTACCTGGAATCAGCTGCTAACCCGTTTCATCACTCGTTCCTCAAAAGACGAGTCTTCTTTAAGCTCTTTTCATCTGACTCGTAAAATGTGAAAACATTGCCGAGTTTTGGCCTTCCAGCTCGTTAAAGCTACCGGAAGTGCTATCCCTCCTCTAGATTTTAATCTTTTTGGACCTGAGGGATTATTGCACAAAAAGATCGAGCGCTTGTTTTGTTCGGCTCGTTAAAACTATCGAAAATTCATCCCTTCTGTATTGTTTTATACTTTTTCGGACTTAAGGGATTAGATGACGAAAAAGGAACTTTGGAGTTATCTTTACGTACCTTTTTTGACTCTCTAAAAATGAAAAGGGACCGAGTTATCTTTGTCGTTAAACTCGCTAAAAACATTAATAGCGACAAAATTGTCTTTAGACGAGAACGAGTTTCACTATTGCTAGGCTCGTTAAAACATAGCGATGGGTTTGCCCGAAGGGAAAATTATAGAACAAGCATATGTTATCCTCCTCAAGCTTGACAAAAAAAAAGAGGTACTGGTCAAAAATGACTGGGGAAAAATTGGGAAGAAACTCAAAGAAACTTTATTGGTAGCAAGTCGCTCTTGAACATGACACTTCCACTCCGTGCCTGAGTCGGGTTGGGTTGTTTCATTCACCGGTCACATCACCATGGTCTCGCCATACCATCCATCTTTGGGGTAAATGCTACCAATCCATCACATAAGTGTCGCCGATATGTTCAAGAGAAGTCATCCAGAGAAGTCAACCGTGTCCCATCCACTACCATACATTATCCTTCATTCTTTCATGGCCGCCACCCTGAACCATATATCATCAGATCGTTTTCACCTCCATAAAAATCATTTGCTCCGTTCCGTGTCACTGATGTGGGATACATTAAGGCCCTCCTTTGGCGGATCGCTTCTTGTCGACATCAGCTCATTATCCAAGAAGTTGATCTAGGAACACCCCCTTCAGTACTTTGAAGCTTGCATGCCTCAATGGCAAGTTTCTCACTTCCGGCGACAGGTATACATCAATGACCTTCGACTGAAAGATTTTGTGTGGTGTTCGATGACAAGTCCTTTATTCACACCACGTGAATTGTACTGCAATACCTTGAGGGTCATTATCATTATCGGTGATTCCTCTCGCGCTTGTTAACAGTTTACATCATTGACTGGTAATCAAGCGATGTCTTTCCATGTTCGACTTCAGAACATTTCTCACATGGATCGACTTGTACTTAGAGTGAAGATCGGACGAGATTGAAGACCCCGGATCTAGTAAAGACATTGACATGTACAGCATTGCAGCACAGATAATCATCCTACCAAAAGGATGATGATTTCATCAAAATCATCAGTCTACCATCAGACGATTGTCTGTTCTATGTACAGAAAAATGAATTTATAAAGCTGAGCATGGGAATGCCCGCCTCAGCTAGATCATGAAAACAGTATGAAAAATAATGTATTGTATTGCATCTTATTACAGGTCTCCTCCCAGCATTGAAAGAACTTCGGATCCTCCTAATAAAGCATTTCACCCGATAAACGGCCTCATACTTTAGGGGGCAACTGTTATAGACATTTTTGTGCCTTACAACATTGAGCATGAAATGTCCATAATCCAAGGGATCCAAAGTCCCTAAAAGAGTTGTTCCTACCCCTAAAGAAACAAGGTCAACCAATGACAGCTTCTCCTAGAAGTTCTCCACCAAAAACCACTCAGAAACAGTCAATTCAGGATCAATTCAGAAGCTCTTCTAGCTGCCTGTGTTGCAATGCACCCCAGTACACTAGCTAGGTGCGTTGCAACGCACCTAAATGCACTACCAGGGTGCGCTGAGCGGGAAATGACAAATGGCAAGCTCATTCAACGAGGTGGAAAGACCCTGGAAGCTTCCAAAATCTTCTCCAATGACACTTGCCTCAATGAATTCGACTAGTGATGAGTAAGAGGCTCTCAACCTCCAAGTGGAAGCAAGAACTGACAGAGAGAAGCCACAAGTCAAAACATAAGCTGACTCATCCTCTCTGCTTACATCTATATATGGATCCCTACCCTAGAGATCCAGGAGGCTGGAATTTTGTACTTTGCAGAGAATTGCTGTTGGTTTGAGATTGAGATTAGTACATTGGGTGATTTATGCTTTGTTGGAGGAGAGGAAGGATTCCTTTGCTGGGAGGTAGATGCTGGATCGGGACTCACTTGGTTGTATCTCCTCTTGGACTTCATTATCATATCAATAAAGCTATTTGAGTTTCTCCTATAGGCTTGTATATCAATGATGTTTTGCTATATTTGCATATTTAGTTTATATCTGATCCTAAACTAGTTATGAATGTAAATCTATGTCTTTTGTGTAGTTTTCCTCTCTTGTGATCTTGCAGGAACTTGATGAAGCTGGACCAGTGAAAGAGTAGGCAGCGGGAAACAAGCAAAAGAGGAGAGTGATTGGATCGACAAGCTAGCGAAAGACACAGGTTAGTTACATCCCTCTTCTCCATTTACATTTCATAAAGAAGAATACTCAGATAGTTTTCCTTGTTTGTTGCTAAGGCACTATCACACCTTAGAGTGGGATAGGGGCATTCCGAATTGGATACTTTTCCCAACAACAATACAACATCATCCTCCCAGCATGAAAGCCCTCTTCACCTCACACAAAGCAAGATCACCCAACAATGTCTTCAAAGAGAAACCAACAGCACTTCCTTGCAAATTACAAAATTCCAGCCTCTAGATCTCCATATATACATGTTTACAGGAGAGTGAGTAAGCTTCTAGGATTTTGATTAGTGTCATTTCACTGATAGTTCTTAGTTCCACTTGGAGATTTTAGATCTCTTACTCATCCCTAGGTGAATTCAGAGAGGCAAGTGTCATATGAGCAGTTTCTAGAAGATTCTCTGGGTTTCCACCTAGCAAACTGCTTCTGCCATTTGTCTTCTCTTGCTCATCGCACCCTACAGAAGGGCTTCCCAGTATGCATCACACCCCCCGTGTGTAATAGGTGAGAGGCATCACACCCTACGCATGGAGCAACCTGTATGGTCCTATTTTAACCAGTTCTGAGTAGTTTTTCATGGAGAACTTCTGGGAGATGATGTAATCAGCTGACCTTGTTCCTTTAGGGTATGAAACAAAACTTTTAGGGGTTTAGAAGTCCTTGGTTTATGGACATATGTGATTGGGGTTGCAGTGCCCAAATATGTCTATAAAAATAAGAGAGTACCACTTTCCTCAAAGATTGAGAGAAGCACTAAATAAGACACCCATGTACAAGCAATCTATGCAAAGGCTGAAAGTCAATTGGATTAGCTTGAAACTCAGTCCACCACTACTCTTAGGAATGGTAGAAGGAAGGAAGGAAGAAGAAGAAAGAAGTAGTGGGAGGAGGTAGAAAAAAAAGTAGGCTTATATGAACAAGGACAGGAAACCACATCAGATGCATGGGATGTCAGGGAGGCCACTAGAGCTATCAAGGATATGGATATTGATTGAGTTGCTCATAAGATGAGCAACACTTTCAGTACGAGGGTGATGATTGGCCTCATCATTGGGTAATTATATGGGCCTTAATTCACCTCCTAGCTTAGTCAAACCAACTTTTCTCACAACTTATTACATGTTTTTGATTATATTTTGTTTATGAGATGAGTTAGAGTTGGATATTATGCCTAGTGGACTAATATGCATTGAATGCCGGACTGAAGGAGAAAATCAAGGAATTTTGGCAGATACTAAGGTTAAAACTTGAATGGGACAAGGGAGAGGGATTGTGGGAGGTAAATTCTCCTCATTTACTTCCCCCCATTTGAATATTCCTCCATCCATCACACCAGCGTGAAGTGCAAGCAACCAAGCCATGAGGATTAGAAGGCAACCGAGCAAGTGAGAGACAAAGAGCAAGTTTATCTCTAGTTTGGGAGCCGAGAATCCCTAATTTTAAGGAATTTGTTGGGGACTTCAGTTTTATAAGTAGAGAGGCCTAGAGCCTCATTAGGATTCGAATTTTTGTTGTAAAATGCTAAGCTATTTTCGAGCTCCAGACTTGTGGAAGTTTTGTTGATGTAAATTTCTGTTTTGGTAATAAGAATGAGTTTTGTTTTGAGCCAACACTGAGTTAACTCAGTTGGATGAAGCTCTTGGGTTAGGGCCCAACCCTAGCATCCAAGGCTCCTCTTTCTTGTATCTGTATGTTTAGATTAGTCTCATAGCTTCATTGTTAATTTTCCTTTAGATGTGTTTTCATTGCAAGTAGTGTAGATTGGATTGGTTGTTTATTAGTTTGCTTCCATTTGTGCCTTACTTCAGTAGTAGGTTAGCAGAGATAAGAGGAGTACCACAAGGTTATCAGTAGTTTTCTTGGCTTCATTTCCTCCCTTTGGGATCATGATTTCAGGAACGGATCCATATGCAGCCCCAAAAACACAGTTTTCTATTTCTTGTATGAGCTTTAGAGTTTACTGTATTTAAGTTAGCATTTGATCAGTTTTTCAAAGTAGGATTTCATTTCCATCTCTTCTATCTTCATTCTTGTAATAGATCTCATCCATTCTTTCATTCCTTTCAACAACTTTCCTCATGCATAATGTATGCAGTTAGTTCATTAATTCTGCTTTTCTAGCTTATGAGAATGCTTCTTGTTTACATAGCTTTTTGGGAATTATACATGTTTTATGTAGAGCAGGTGCTTTAGGAGTAGACAAAGAATTTATAGCTAGCAACCACCTTCCACTTCATCCACCATAGTCATTCCTTGTTTTCACCATTGCCTTCACTAGTTTTCATCATTTTACATAGAAATTCTTCCAAGCACATTGAGCAAATCCAACCATCTTCTATCCTTGCTGTTGACTTCTGAGTGATCCTAGACCTTTTCTCACTTCACTCCACCTATCTTCCACCTTCCCTAAGCCTTCCATCACTTCAAACACCTCCCATTTTTCTCTCGGATGTATCCTATAGGTTTACAGGGAATCCTGTAGGTTTCTAGTACATCTTGTAGGTTTTCCTGAAATGTCTTGTTTTGAGGCTGAATTGAAGGATAACCTCTAGGAAGTCACCAAAGGTCTCCCAGGTGTCTCCCACACCATCCAACTATCTCCTAACCCTTCCAACCATCCTCCAACATCCTTAATTCACCTGTCACATCACCAAAATAAATTAGTTTTCATACTTGATTTTTGCATGAAAAGACAAAAAGACAAAAACAGATTTATTTCAGTCCCTTTACTTGCACATTAGTGATGCTTGATGGTTTTTACTTACATGCTTAGATAGTAGCATTTGGTTCATGTTGATTTAAAATTATTGCAAAGCATAGTTTCTTGGTAGTTAATTAGGAAATGGTGTGATATAGCATTGAATTTCGTCTTTTTCATTATTGCAGTAGAGTAACTCTCCCTTAGAGTAGATTTCCCTTTCTTCCATCAAGAAACCATGATTCTTCTAACTCCATCAAATTATAGCTTGAAAACCCCAGTGGTCTCTCGCCAACTGAACCATGACAAATGGCCGAACCATCACTTGCTTGTGTATACAACACTGTCACCTCCAAGTTTGTACGAACCCCAGGTTGATAAATTAAAGCTGGTAGCCCAGGAGTTGCAACATTCTTGTTGCAATATTGGTGCTCATCAAGGGTTTCAATCTGAAATGGCAGTTGTTTTTTGGAGAAGTATATAGTGACATAATCATTGGACAACTTGAACAGTTGCCAAGGCTAGCTTCTCCACATGTGCGTATTTAATCGCGGTTTCAGTGAGATTTTTACTCAAATAATAAATTGCATGTTCGCTACTAGAATCATCCTCTTGGACTAATACCATGCCAAAAGTGGCATTGGACGCAGCTAAGTAGAGACAATAACCTTGATGATAATCAAGTGGATGCAGTAACGGTGCATTGGTCAATGCATTTTTTAATGCATCAAAAGCTTGATCAGAAAGCTCATCCCAGAAAAAATGAATGCCCTTTTTCAATAGTCGAGTAAAACCTTGGGTTAGTTCGGCATAATTGTGGATGAATCTACGCAAAACATTTTCTTTCCCTTGCAAAATTTGGAGTTGTGTAAGGCTAGAAGGAGCAGGAAAATTCAGAATTGCCTCCACCTTGAGGGGGTCAACACGAATTCCCTCTTTCGAAATGATGAAACCTAGAAGCTGACCTGATTGTACACGAAAGACACATTTGTGCGAATTCAAGCGAACATTGTAATCTCTGCACCTGATGAAAGTTGCTTTTAAGTGCAATGGGTGATCTTTCATTTTCATTGAATGAGGCCACAAGTCATCTAAATAGAGGTGAACAATATGTTGGATATCATGGAATGCATAAGACATTGCTCGCTGAAAAGTTGCGCTAGCATTTTTCAAGACAAATGGGAGTTTGTGATAAGAAAAAGTCCCACATGGGCATATAAACGTGGTTTTGTATTGATTGGCAGGGAGTATGATTATTTGATTGCTTCTAGAAAATCCATCCATGAATGAAAAAATTTCATTCCCGGCACAGTCATCAATAATTTGGTCGATATACGAAGTTGCGTAATTGTCCTCGGGACAAGCTTTATTAATCTCTATAATTAACACATACTCGAATAGTTCCTTGTTTTTTATTAACAGGTACAATGCTTGATACCCAATCAGTCAAAGGAACAAGGTAAATGAATCCTGATTTCAATAATATTTCAAGCTTAGTTTTGATAGTGGAAACTTTTCGTGGATGTATAGGACGTAATCATTATCTAACAAGCTTAGCATCCGGATAAGTTTTTATCTCATGTACAACTATGCTAGGGTCGATTCCTGACATTTCTTCGTATGACCAGGCAAAGATGTCATGAAATTCCTGAAATAGGGCTTTATAAGTTTGAATCTCTTCTAAAGAACAAGAAGTTCCTATATGAATATTTTCAGTTATCCCAGGTTTCATTGAGATATCTATGGATATTTTTAGGTGGAAACCCAATGTGGGAGAAAACCACCATTGTTGTTGTCTTTGTCTTATTTCTTACGGTATAAAGAAAATATTTTATTGCATTTGTACTAATGCAGACTCGTATCGGTATGATGGCACCCACCTGCAGGAGGCTATATCCTCCACTCATTCTCCAGATCCTACTGGATGGGAGCTACAACCCTTTAATATTGCTTACCAACTTCTAATAGAAGGATCTACCACCCCCTTTCTAAAGACTACAACCCTCATCTCGTTGTGTACCACTTTTGATAATGTTTCACCTGTCAAATAATCATCAAACAACCTGTAGGGAACATTTCATCATCATTTCAAATTGAACCCATATCAGCAATAATCCCAAACAAACATGTCAAACTGAAGCATTGAATATGAGTCACTATAACACTACAAATCAATTGAATTTATGAAGCATCAAATCATTGAATATAAAACCCAACCATAATCAACAAAAAATCATATTTTGTACACGATTAAACTGAACAAAACTCGCGTATGTATGTGAATCCTCGGTATAACACCTATGTACAGATCTTAAAATGCTGCAAATTGAATCATGAATAATTGTGATGTTGAATCAATCACTGGACCATGCATAGAACAATAAAAAAATAATGAACCAATCATATATCCCCACAATGTAGCATCATTTCTAATCAACCAGCTCAATCATCATAGTTAGAAAAAAATCATCAAGATAGAGACATCATTGACAGACATAAAAAAATAGAGTAGAACTCATCAGGTTTCATCATCAAAATGCACTGCAAGACCTAACATATGTACATGACTACCATAGTATAAATCATCGTATGTACACAACTATCATGCACAAAAATAATGTACCAATCTCAGAAAACTACATACCATATCTCATAATCTATACATGACCCTACAGAAATAGATCCACGTATGTATGCGACCATTTGGAAGCAAACCAACGTAAAAATCTAAAATCACTAAATCCTACCTTTGCAATATTTGTCAAACCAAAATATTGGCATACACATTGTTATAGTCATACACCATCATCTGCATATTCATACCATCGTCATAGATCTAATATTATTAGCTACACACACAAAAGGATAAAGCAATATGTATTCCTTTCATATCTATTAGACCCAAGTCAACTCCATGCTCGATGTTCCATACCTATTTCAGATCAAATCATTCATAAACAATTCATCACTTGCACACAGGACACCTCGATCTCCATCTCCTTATATAGTTTTAGCCTTAGCCAATACCTTAGGGAAATCCCTTGGTGATGTCGTTAGTATTATTTGACGGGATCAAATAATCATTGTTGCACCAACTACTATGGGCCATTACGATGGTAAATAACCCTGGTATTCAAATTACCATTGTTCAAATTATGTACGCGACTTTCCCTTATAGGACCCATGTATGTACATGACCCTTCTTCATAGGATCCGTGTATACTTTCTCAAACTTCACCTTTAACATCCATTTGTCTATGAAATGTCATTTCTCTATCCATGCTATCTGTAGCATCTATATAAATTTGCATAACCATCATGTTATCACAATGTGGACATCTTTATCAAGTAGGTTTCCATCAAGGAAAACACATTATCCATAATGGAAATAGCTTCGATGATGCGCCATGCACTCAACAAGGAGGAAGGCATTCTTTGAGGTTGCAGTTTGTAACAAGGAAGGGGAATGGGGCTTAGGAGTGTGATATGCGCACTTGGAGGGCATAGGGCACACTTTTGAACAATGAAAGAGTCCCAATCAAGGCTTAAGAGTGTGTCATGCACTCCCAGCCTTAATGGGTTAACTTGTGTAAGAAAAAATTGTCGAAGTCTGGAAGATAGAACAAATGATGAAGACAATGAGTTTAGAAATGAAATCAAGTGTGACACATATCAAATCATCAATAGTACTTCTATAGGCTTAAACAATGAATAATACACATCAAAATTCCAGTTTACAAATGCTCCCCAAGTACAACGAATAAAGTGTGTGCGACTGTGAGAAAAAGTGTCATTTTACAACAAATAAACGTGTTACAACCATGAAGTACACTAGAGATGTTCTAAAAAATGCGAAGACAATTAATAACGATTAAGAACACTTGAAACATATATAATGAATTTAAAAAACACTCGACGACCAAAGCGACACTTGATGCAATAGTTAGGTAGGCTCCAAAATTTGAATGTAGTGAAATTTTGGAGGGTGTTGTAGCAACAATAGTAGAACAACAATGTCATTTTTGTTAGCATGTGAGGATTTAGGTCACTGAGGCCTATCAAGGGAGGTGAGGATATGAAACTCACATCATGGAGGGTTTACTAGCATAGTAGTGGATGCATTGGCGCATATGGGATGCCATATGGTACAAAGTAGTATGAAAATGAGCATTGGTATCCAGTGGTGCGAGGACTTGTACCACAAAGTTCAGTGTGTTCAGAGGTGTGCAAGGGAACATGCTAGTGTACAACAAAGCATGATGATGCACAACAAATTGTTGGAGTGTTTCTTTTGAAGGGATATCCTAAAGGGACAACCAACATACCCTTGGGTTTAGTACTCCCAAGTTTGGAGAGTGGGTCAGTCAGAGGGCTAGCCATGAGCTTCAATATGAATTATTGATATACCCATTGGAGCCCACACATTTATCACTCTCTATAATTACTCATTGATACATGAAACTTAGGTCTTGTCACTTGATGCCCTAATCACGAGAAATATGACCCAAGAGGTTCATCTAAGACAATTGGACGAGACACGGTGCAACAAGCGAGAGGCTTTCCAGTTGTGGCATATGGTCAGGGTGTGAGTTTGAAGGTGCATGCTTGGGGATGGTTTGATATTATGAAGAGGTAGCACATGCTCCACCCTTGATCCCACACTCAGGGAGATGCATGACACCTTTTGGGTGAGGCATTCTAAGATATCTTAGGAGCATATACAACAATTGGTGGACCATTCTTGCAAGAGGATATTTAGACAACAGGCAATATTGGGTAGCACCTATAGGAGGTAGGATAGTAAATATTGCAATGTGGCATGGAAGGCACATGATAGTCTTACACACACCATATTTATTTTTGATGTATGGATTCCATATATTGATTGCATGAAAGGACCAAAGATGGCGTACGAGTTGGTGCTAACAATTGTCAGGAGTATGTTGCAGTGAATATGGCTATGGAATTTGCAGATTCAGTTGGTTGATTGGTTACTTTATTCATGACGAGAAGGATCAGAGCAGTGACCCAAACCGCTCTTGGTTTGATGTATGGGGGAGCATTGAGGCCCTCATCACATTGTAGGGTCGGTTTTCCATCTCACTACACTTGATTAGGGTTAGTGTTGGATGGGTAGGCCTTAACATCGTGGAGAAGCCTAGGCTAGATGTGTTGGTACTCCCTAGATATTTTTCCATCAGGTACCAAGAGAGGAGGATACAAATTGCACATAGTGGGAAGACAACCATGACCAGAGTGGTGCAGTGATAACATGGTGGCACCCTTTTGAGATTAGCATTGGATTCAAACATCATAAGATTCAACAATTCAACTACCCTTAGGGATGAGCTGGTTTCTATAGGAAAATACAATTTAGATCTTCCATTGGGTTTCTATGATTCACTAATGACAGGGAGGACTACACTAGTACGATAGGATGTTCCACACGAGGAGGAGAGGTTGGTTTAGGACCCTGTGACATAGGATTTATTCATGTGATGGTGGTGCGACAATGAGGAGTGGTTCACTTACACATTTGGGACCCTAGGATTAGCTTATCTATCCCGTGGCTTAGCAACATGTAGTGATTTTGTTTGAGGACAAGTAATTTTTGGCGAGGAGGACTATCATGTCCCCAATTTTGTGCATGCTAAAATCACTAAGGAGTTTTGCTAATTTTTGACAATATTAGAAAAGGAGAAAATGTTATTTTATGAGAAAAGAAAAAATTATTGGGAATGACATCAAAATAATACTTTATTAAAGGAAGGGAGGAAAAATATTATTTTAATGGAGATTTGCGGCAAATTATTATTTTATTAAAATGGAGGAAAAAGCCACTTAGTGGAAAATGCCCCCCACCAATATAAAAATAATTAAAAGGGGGTTCTAGAAGCATGGGGAGAAACTATAAAAGGAGGATGGACTCATTTGTTGATCATGTTTTGTCTATTATATTTCACCTTTCATATTCTCTTGGGGGTGTTTAGCACAAGAAGAAAAGTGTTTTTTAGCACAAGAATTCTAATAAAAAATTCCACCCTCATTTCGAGAACCTCGAGTGTCTCCCAAGTGAGGAAGTTTGGGAGTCCAATTTCTAGGTTTTAACCCCATACAAAAAGTACTTGCATACAAATTCTAAAAATAGAAAATAAACAAATGCAAGAGAATAACACATAAAACAAATATACACAGATATTTTCCCTTGGATCCCAAAATCGGGACTACCAGATTGATTTTTAATTATGTTCCTTTCAATGTTACAATACATATATATACATGTTGAAGCATGCATAAACCCCAATCCATTAACCTTGGATTAGAACATAATCGTAGTTCCCTTGACCAGATTTACAAAATACCATGGACCAAAAACCATCGCGGCCAAAACCTTGTGTGAAAACCACTCACAAAACCATAGGTAGGCCCACCCACCTAATATATGGTCCAAAATTAATAATTCCTGGGGTGCTGCCTCGGACCTCGTAGAGGGGGGCTACCTTCCCCTTTAAACCTCCTTGTGACCCCCCCATTGTGCATCGACGCAACAAAGGGGGGGTTCCGCCCCCAGTTTAACTACTAGGGCTAGTCATGGAAAGAATATAACACAACCCAACATTCTCCCACTTGTTGTTTTATTTCCATAGGGGGCCACAAGGGAGCTTATCCATTGATCCATCCCTGCAATGCCCATTGTTTCTCTACACCAAGATAACTTCTCAAATCTCATATATTTTGTCAATGCATCTGCAGTATTCTTCAAAGTGTCCACCTTTACCAGCAACACCTTTTTGTATTCTATCATATCCCTCACAAAGTGATACTAGAAATGAATGTGCTTTGTCTTTGAATGATAAGCAGGGTTCTTTGCCAAGAGAATTGCACTTTGGTTGTAACAGTCTATCCTTATAGCTCGCTGTACTAACCCCATACTTGAACACAATCTTTGCAACCAAACTGCTTCCTTGCTTGCATAAGTGGTTGCCATGTATTCTGCCTCTGTAGTTGACAATTCCACTACAAATTATCTCTTATTCATCAAACTGACTGCACCTTCAAATAGGTTAAACCCATACCCACTTGTAGATCTTCTCTGATCCAGATCTCCAGCTCAGTCTGCATCAAAAAAGCCACGGATGTCCAAAACTCTGTCCAATCCTGGTCTTCCTTGGTAGCACAAACCATAATCACTAGTGCCATGCAAATACCTAAAAACCTGCTTCACTACTGTCCAATGCTCCTTCCCTGGTTTTGACATAAACTTGCTCAATACTTCCATTGCATGTGAAATTTCTGGTCTAGAATGGACCATAACATACATCAGGCTACCGACTACACTTGTATATGGAACATGGGACATGTTCTCTTCCTCTTCTTGTGTCTTGGGACACTGTTCAGTAGATAACTTTACACCTACAGGAATAGGAACCTTCATCGGTTTACTATCCTGCATATTAAACCTCTGCAGTATTGTCTCAACATACTTCCTTTGGTTTAACTAGAGGTTCCTCTTTGCCTGATCTATTTTAATTTCCATGCCCAAAATACAGTTTGCAACACCAAGATATTTCATTTTGAATTTGGACGACAATTGGGTCTTCAAATCCTAGATAATTTCTTTGTCATTTCCAACCATCAACATATCATCCACATGCAAGACCAGATAAATAACATAGTCACCAATTAATTTAAAATACACACAGTGATTTGATTTTCTTCTGGTGAAGCCAAGCCCTTGTATAAATGTATCAAATTTCTGATACCACATCCTTGGTGATTGTTTTAACCCATACTGAGACTTTTTTAACTTGCATACCAGTTCTTTCTTACCCTTCACTGCAAAGCCTTCAGGTTGCTTCATGTAGATCTCTTCTTCCAGATCCTCGTGAAGAAATGATGTCTTCACATCCATTTGTTCTACCTCAAAATCAGAAGCAGCAACAATAGATAAAAGTAATCTAATAAAATATACCTTGGCAACAGGAGAAAAAATATCACCAAATCAATTCCCGGCATCTGGGAATAACCTTTTGCTACCAATCAAGCTTTGTATTTCTCCACCTTTCCTTCTGCATTCGTCTTCTTCTTGAACACCCATTTGTTGCCAATGGGTTTCCTTCCAGCCGGCAACTCCACTAGATCCCAAGCCTCATTTTTGTGCAAAGATGCCATTTCATTAACCATGGCCTCTTTCCATAGTTTTCCATCCTCTGGATCTAGTGCTTCCTTCAAAGTTCTGGGATCATCATCAATAATAGATAAAGAAAAAATTGAATAGAAATCAGATGGACTATACCTTTTTGGATGCCTTCTTTCTCAAATTGATCTTCTCACAACCAGAGTTTGTGGCTCTTCATCGATTCCTCTTTCGTTGTAGAGTTTGATTCTTCCTCCTTAAGCTTAAACTCTATCTTCTCAGTTTCATTTGGTTGGACTTCATGTTTAATAACATCTTTCACCTCTTTGAACACCACATCTCAGCTGTACACAACCTTCCTTGTTACTGGGTTCCAAAGCTTATAACCTTTTAAACCATCCTTATACCCAATAAATATGCACTTTTTAGATTTACTATCCAACTTTTTTCTTTTCTCATTTGGGACATGTAGATATGCATCACATCCAAATAACATTAGATGTGAAAGAGAGGGTTTCTTACCAGTCCATACCTCTTGTGGAGTCTTATCCTCCAACACTGATGAAGGTGATCTGTTGACCAAGTTACATGCAATCTCCACCGCCTCTTCCCAGCATTCCTATCCTAACCCGTCACCACTGAGCATGCTTCTTACCCTTTCCATCAATGTCTTGTTCATTCTTTCTATAACTCCATTTTGCTCAGGTGTGTATGGCATAGTCTTCTACTGTGCTATACCATACTTCTTACAAAATTCTTCAAATTCCTTCTTGCAAAACTCTCCACCATTATCTGTCCTCATCACCATTATCTTCTTCTCTATATGGCTTTCCACCAGAGCCTTAAATTCTTTAAACTTGTCAAAGACTTTGGATTTATTCTTGAGGAAATATATCCATGTATTCCTTGATATGTCATCTATAAATGATACATGGTACACATACTTACCCAGTGATGGAACCTTCACCGGTCCAAACACATCACTGTGCACAAGCTCTAATATTTGTTTCGCTTGCTTACCACTAGAGGGGAAACTCACCCGATTCTGCTTCCCATATGCACAATTTTTACAGAAATCAAAATCCAGAGAGCTATTAGACATACCTTCTACCATACCTTTACCATGAAGTATTTGAAGGCCCTTCTCTCCAACATGTCCAAGCCTTTGATGCCATAGCATGGTATTTTCTCCAGAGACCACTAGATTTTCTAATCCACTTTTAGGAACCATAGAACTATTGCACCCATCAATAACAATGCTATCTTGCAGCTTGTAAATAGTTCTAATCCAAACTCCCCGCATCAATACTAGTGCTCCCTGAACCATCTTGTAGGTATCTTTATCTAACATTGTTTTTACACTTGCATCATCTGGCTTGCTTGAAGAAATCAGATTTCTCGCCAATGCAGGAATATGCAGTACACCTGGAAGTGTTCTAATCCTTCCACCTTGCAACTTCAACTTGAATTTTCCACGACCCACCATTCTAGCCTTCGTGTCACCCCCCAAGAAGACATCACCACCATCATATTTCTCATACTCTCAGAACCAACCTTTATGGGGAGTGAAGTGAAAGGATGCACCTGAGTCAATCAACCATGCCTCATGATCTACATGTGTACTTGAAGAAGAACCCAAGTACACATCCCCACCTTCATCTGAGGTGGTTTTCACCTCTGAAAAAGGAGCATCATCAAATCCCTTTCCTTTCTTAGGAGCTTTAGATTTACAGTCCCTTTTGTAGTGCCCTTCCTTTCCGCATTTCTAGCACACCTTTACAAATTTTCCTGGACATTTAGATCTCCCTCTAGATTTAGATCTCCAACTTGATGACTTATTTTTGTTTCTTTTCTGGGAACGTCCTCGTATAGACAAGGCATCACCATTTTGGCTCTCCATATTTTTCCATCTCATCTCCTCCATTAGCAAGGATGAGACCATTTCATCAAACTCCAAGCTGGTTGCATTGCTACCTATTGCAATAACTATACTATCCCACGAATCTGGTAGAGAGCACAACAAAGTGATGCACTTATCTTCAACTAAAATTTTAATATCAACATATAATAACTATATTACCAGAGTATTAAATGCGTTCATATGCTCTGTCACAGAGTCTCCATCTTTCATCCTCAGGTTATATAGATTTTCCATAGGAACAATTTATTCATCAAAGACTTAGATTGGTACAAAGTCCCTAACTTGTCCCACAAATCTTTCGTCATAGCGTCCCTTGATAAATTTAGCAATATTGAATTTGAGATACACAATCGTATTGTGCTTGTTTCCTTTTGATCCAACTTCTTCCATTATTCATCAGACAATCCCATTGGTTTAGTACCTAGATCTATTGTGATCCACTGATCTTTATCCACCAACAGATCCTCCATCTTGAGTTTCCACAACTCAAAACTCTGACCATTAAATTTTTTGATCTCTATCTTTCCACTACTCGCCATCTTCTTTCACCACCAAAATCGATCCCGCAGATCTCCCACTAAACAAGGTCTACCATAGGCTCGAGAAAAACCCCTCTACCACAGGCCCGAGAAAAACCCCTCAGTAGCAAAGGCGTCCCCCTGAATCCAAAACAAATCTGATACCAAATGTAGGTTTTAACCTCTTACAGGAATTACCTACATACGAATTCTAAAAATAGAAAATAAACAAAGGCGAGAGCATAACACATAAAACATATATACACAGAGATTTTCCCCTGGATCCCAAAACGAGACTACCAGATTGATTTTTCATTATTTTCCTTTCAATGTTACAATACATATATATAAATGCTGAAGCATCCATAAACTCCAATCCATTAACCCTGGATTAGAACATAAATGTAGTTCCCTTGACCAGATCTACAAAATACCATGGACCGAAAACCATTGAACCCAAAACCAAGCACAAAACCATAGGTAGGTCCGCCCATCTAATAAAGGGTCCAAAAAAAAGAAATCTAGGGGCGTTGCGCCAAACTCCATAGATGGGGGCTATTGCCCCCTCAAACCCCTTTGTGACTGCTCATCGACGCAATGAAGGGGGGGCTTGGCCCAACACAATTTGGAGCTTCCCTTGATATTATTGTAGGATATTTGGGGAGCTATGCGCATTTCCTGGTCACAGAAGGAGTTCGTGGTACATCTTTTGGAGTAGTAGCTGTGGGTTAGAGATTCTGGGATTTTGGAGGGAGTTTCCTCTTAGCTATAGGAGTTCTGTTTACACTTTGTAAGACAAATAGAGGAGAATATCTTGGCCAAATTTATCTATTTCTGGTGGTGCGTAGAGGTTATTAGGCTAATCCAAAATCGATTCAGCATAGCCTCCAGATCAAAAGTCTTCAAATATAGGTGAAATGGAAAAATGTTGAAGGGTTCGTGAATACGAAGCCAATTGTGTAAACCACATGCAAATCCAAGTTCGGACAAGGAAATTAGAGCTAATCAAAGATTTAGGTCAAAGAGTCAAAGCCTACATCAGCAAGACATGTGGCAACCCGGGAAAGAGTTGCAGGTACATGATTATGTCAGATGATGTGGCAATCCGAGATTGATTCAGACCTTGAGTGATGAGGAATATCGGTCAAGGGCGGAGATTGTCCGATCAAAGGAAATCGATGCATATCGTGTCGAAACATGCAGGCAAGTTATCTGGGAAAACGGACGCGATAAAACTATGAAAAAGGAGCTAAACTCTTTGAGTTTCAACAGGAGGGAAGTAAATGGTTTATCACGTGCCCTCAAGGTAGGAAGTGGTTTTAGATCGATAACACGTGATTCCACTCAATTCTCAACACGTAGCCTCCCAAAAACCACTTTATCGCGTGCCTTCGGAGAAATAGCAAACATGCTAGTTGGAGCGTGAAACCTGGGGGAGGGAGAGGGGAGAGGGGAAAAAGAGAAAGGAAATAAGAGAAAGAGGTGGAGGGAGAGGGGAGAGGGGACAAATGTCAGATGGCAGAGGAAAAATTAATGGTGCAGGCTGTCCAGAATAGTTGAAGGATGAGACATGATAGCCGTCAGATGGTTTGTTCTTGAGATCAGTGCCAGGGAAAGGCCAAATGGTCAGGGTCCACCCGCGCCCGCCGGTCCTTTTGTTTATAGAATTTTTCTATTATAAACATATTTGTTCCATGTTTATTGCAATTTGTAACTAAAACGTGTTATATAAACACCATATCACAGAAAAGTTGATAGAGAGGTTCAGGGGAGTGTATGGTGAACCGTTCCAGGGGGTCTAGAGGTGAGGGTGACCAATACGGTCATGTGTATGCTCATTTCGACTCGAAGTTTCGAGCAGAACATACTGGTGAGTTCCATTTTTGTGTTGAGACTCTATTTTTGAGCTCACACCTATAACAACCATTTGAAGACATAATAAAGAGGTCAGCACTGGAAGCTAGGACCAGGAGACATAGCCAGGAATTCTGGTGAACTCCTTTATCAATTTTGCTTGTGTTGATGTGTCTGATTGTGTTTTTATAATTGTTTAAGTGTCTGTGTTATTCACAATCTTATTGATCCATTGCACTAAGTAACATAGGCAACTTCACACATAGTTTGTAATATGTTTTATCAATTTCAGATCAAGAGGTATTAGAGCTTAAGGTTTTTAAGGTTTGAAAAGTTTGTGTGGAGATTTGAATGCTGACTAGGTTAAGGCTCAGATGAGGTGAAGGAGAACTTGTTCAGGCGAATCCAGAGATTGGAAGGGTCTTTTCATGAAGAAGGATGGCAGATGAAGCTCCACTTGGGTCAGAATCCCAGTTCTTGGATAGCTTCATGACGATACATGCCATGGTGGAAGAAATGTATCATGAGTTTAAAAAGGGTAGAGGTGAAAGAACTTCATCACCTAGACCAGACAAAGGAGCAGAGGAACCTTTTCTCTTTGTCCCTCCAGAGAAAGAAGATAAGGAAGATAAAGGAAAAGGAGGAATTCCTCCTCCACCATCTCCTCCATCATCACCATCATCATTGTCATCATCATCTTCTTCTCATAAAACTTGCTCTTCTAAGAAGAAGAAAAAGCAAACCTCTCTGATCAAATTAGATGTCAAATTTGATTTGCTTTTATGATGGAGAACTTAATGCAGAAAAGCTAGATAATTGGATAAGGAAAATTGATGTATATTGTAGGGTGCAAAAAGTCGATTCAGAAAGGAAGAAGATTCAGCTGGCTAGCCTTTGTCTTGGAGGAACCGCACTTGTGTGGTGGGAAGGCAAGACACAAGCAGATCTTCAAAAACATGGTAAAATCATTTCAACTTGGAATGAATTTGTTTCTTCCATTAAAAAGAAATTTTATCCTTTGGCTTATATGTAGCAAGCAATGATGAGTTGGCAGACATTATGTCAATTGAAGGGTCAAAGTGTATAGAGTTATACTCAAGAATTTCGTAAAAGAGCTTTAACATTAGGAATATCATTGGACTCACCAGAGACATTGTTAAAATATATAGGTGGTCTTCATAGTTATTTGAAGCATACTATACTTATGTTTAATCCCACTAGATTAGATGATGTGTCAGTCCAAGTGACTCATCTAGAGGCTGGACGAAAAAATGTAACCCCAGATGTTGGGAAGTCATCCAAATCTTTAAGAACAAGAATAAAGGAAAGAAGAAACTGAAATGGAAGGAGAGGAAAACAAACACTGTAAAGAAGGATAAACCTTCATGCACTCATTGTAAGAAGGAAGGACACGATGAGGTACACTATTGGTATTTGCATCCCGAACTGAATCTTAAGAAGTTTGGGGGTAAAGAGCGAATGCTGTTGCGATTCAAAAGGACTTGGGATCAAACTCAGGCGATGAAACAATAGTTAGAGCCACATGTATAAAGGGCAAAGGTTCTAAAGCATCTACAAGTAATTCTTCACATTCTGTTGATAATGAAATTAATGAGAGGAAAAGAAATGAGTTGTTTCATATTAGATTCATTTCCAAGCACACTAAAATTGATACTTTATTTGATAGTGGATCACAAGTAAATTTGATTTCTGAAACAATTGTAAAGAAGTTGGGTCTAGAAACGAAACCTCATAAAAAGTCATCATAAAACAAAGCTACAAGTTATGAGACAATGTAAACTTCGGTTTGCTATTGGGTCAACATTAGGTTGGGTGTGTGATAAAACAAAGCTACAAGTTATGAGACAATGTAAACTTCGGTTTGCTATTGGGTCAACATTTGTAGATGAGGTTGAGTTAGACATAGTCTCATTGGATATATGTGGAATTGTTTTAGGAAGTCCATACTTGTACAATAGAAAAGCTATCTTCTATCGAGCTGAAAATAAGTATCAACTCGCTAAGGATGGAATTGAATATATTGTAAGGGCTCATAAACTCAAAGATAACTTTGATCTCATAAATTCAGGATAGATGAAAATAATTGTAAATTCAAGTAAGCAGTTTTTACTAATGATTTTAAAAGCAAAGGATCTTGATAAATTTGATGCATTCCAAGGCTGTAATCCTAAACAGAAAGTAGATTTAGTTAAAGTTGTTTCTAATTATGATATTATGTTTAAAGAACCTCAGGGGCTTCCACCCAAGCAAGAGATAGCACATGATATTTAGTTGTAGCAAGATGCTCCACTACCTAACATTGGAATGTACAAGTTATTAGCTTCAGATAATGTAGAGATAAAGAAGCAGGTATAGGAGTTGCTAGATAAAGGGTTTATATGACCAAACACATCACCGTGCGGATCACCAATTGTGTTGGCGAGAAAGAAAGACGGTTCGTGGAAAATGTGCATTGATTTTAGAGCAATAATTAAAATTACGATCAAGAATTGTTATCCTCTTCCTCGTATTGATGATTTATTAGATCAATTAAAAGATGCAGTTTACTTTTCTAAATTAGACTTGTGAAGTGGCTACCATCAGATCAGAGTTGTAGAACATGATGTATGGAAAACTTCTTTCAAGACGAAGCAAGAACTTTATGAGTGGTTGGTTATGCCTTTTGGCTTAACTAATGCTCTTGCTATGTTTATGCGAGTCGTGAATGATGTATTTAGACCATTTATTGATGATTTTTTAATAGTCTATTTAGGCGATATTCTTGTTTTTAGTAAGACTTGGGATGAACATGTAAAGCATGTAAAGCAGGTGTTAGATGTTTTAAAAACAAAAAATATCTATGTGAAACTGTCAAAATGCGAATTTGGAAGGATATCTTTGAATTATTTGGGTTATATTGTAGGGGGTGGTGAATTGAAGATAGATCCCTCTAAGGTTGAAGTCATTGTGGACTGGCCTAAACCCAAATCCGCTACAGAAGTTAGAAGTTTCTTAGGGGCAACGCAATATTGGAGAAAGTTTATTTCTAGCTTTTCGTTGATTGCAGCTCCTTTACATGCTTTGACAGGTGTGAAATAGGTGTTTCATTGGGGAGGAAAATAGAAGAAAGCCTTCGACACCTTGAAAGAAAGGATCAATACAGCGCTAGTACTAGCACTGCCAGATCTTCAACATCCATTTGAGATCAAGACAAATACAAGTGACTATGCCATGGGTGTATTGTTGATGCAGCACAGGTAGCCTATGTGCTTTCATTCTAAGACATTTACATCTGCAGCAGTTAAATATACTACATATGATAAAGAATTGTATGCATTAGTACAGAGTGTTAAAAAGTGGAAACATTATATAATGGGTAAAGAAACAATCATACACATAGATCATCAACCACTTTAATATCTACACTCAAAAACTAAATTGCAACAATCCAGACATTACAGGTGGATGGGTTTTCTACAAGAATTTCATCTTGTTATTAGATATAAGAAGGGCATACATAATAAGGTTGCAGACATGTTATCAAGACCAATCATAAATGCATCCACTATACTTAAGCATAATTCAGTAATTCATGAAAGTTACATTGAACAATATGCTCAAGATATAGACTTTAAGGATGTATATGCAACTTTAAGTCATGGCAAGCAGGTAGAAGAATTGGATTACTACATTAAGGACAAACTCTTATATCATTTGGGAAAGTTATGCATTCCACAAACTGAAAGAGTTAACATAATTTGAGAAGCACATACTTCTCTCATATCAGGTCATTTTGGTGTAAGTAAAATAGTTGCACAATTGCAAAGGTTCTATTATTGGCCACGAATGCATGAGACAGTTTCTAGATATATCAAAGGATGTACTATGTGTGCTACAAGCAAGCCAAGTAATAGAAAATTAGGCTTGTATACTCCACTTCCAATTCCTTCTTGTCCTTGGGAAAGTGTTTCCATGGATTTTGTTGGGGGATTGCCAAAGTCTAGAAAAGGTCATGATTATTTGTATGTAGTTGTGGATAGGTTCAGTAAGATGTATATTTTGATACCTTGTAATAAACAGGTCACAACTGAACAAACTGCAAAGTTGTTCTTTCAAAATGTATGGGTTCATTTTGGTTTACCCATTTCTATTGCATCTGATAGAGATTCTAGATTTGTTGGGAAATTTTGGTCAAGTCTATGGGAGTTAATGGACACAAGGTTAAAGAAGAGCACAACATTTCATCCACAAACATATGGTCAAACAGAAGTGGTCAACAAGATAGTGATACAATTGTTTCGAGGATATTGGAGCAAGCATCCCAAACTTTGGGATGAGCATTTCTGTTATGTGCAACACAACCGTGTCAAGCATTCTTCTACTCAGAGATCTCCTTTTGAGACTTGTTTTGGTTTTATACCAAAGTATCCCTTGGATTTTGTCTTTGGTAAAGACATAGCAGTTGATGGACACAATGATGTGGACAAAGCAACCAAGTTCATTGAACAAATCTAGGAAATTCACCAGGGAGTACAGGAACAGTGGGAAAGAAGTCAGGCCAAGTATAAGGCACGACATGACAATCATCGAGTTGAGCATAGTTTTCAAATTGGTCATCAAGTCTGGTTGTACATCAACAAATTAATATTGCAAGGGGAAGGTAAAAAGTTAAAACCAATTATATATGGTCCTTTCAAAATACTTGATAAAATTGGTGAAAAATGCTTTCCATCTTGATCTACTAGCTTAAATGCAAATCTATTCAGTCATTAATGTTGAAAAATTGAGGTTGTATGAACCTTCAATGATTGAAGATCTCGAAGAGCAAGGTCAATTACCTTCCATTGAGGATTTTTTGCCTCAGTATCTCAATGAGTTAGAGGAGGACACAGTTCTTGACAAGAGATTAAGAACTTCACAATGAGGAGATGTTGAGTACACGAGAGTTTGACTCAAATGTACAAATCCAAGTAAAGCACGATGGATAGAAATTGGACAAGTGAAGGAACTTTATCCTCACTTACTCGATAGCTAAAACCAACTTTTGGTGGACCAAAAGCTTCCAGTGGGGAGGAGTGATCCAAAATGGATTCAACATAGCCTCCAGATCAAAAGTCTTCAAATACAGGTGAAATGGAAAAATTTTGAAGGGCTTGTGAATACGAAGCTAATGGTGCAAACTGCATGCAAATCCAAGTTTGGACAAGGAAATTAGAGCTAATCAAAGATTCAGGTCAAAGAGTCAAAACCTACGTTGGCAGGACACGTGGAAACCCGGGAAAGAGTCGCAGGTACCTGATGATGTCAACACAGAAGATGATGTGGAAATTAGAGATTGGTTCAGAACTCGAGCAATGAGGAACAACGGTCAAGGGTGGAGATCGTCCGATCAAAGGAAATCGATGCATATCACGTCGAAACATGCAAGAAAGTTATCTGGGAAAGCAGACACGATTAAACTATGAAAAAGGAGCTAAACTCTTTGAGTTCCAACAAGAGGGAAGTAAATAGTTTATCACGTGCCCTCAAGGCAGGAAGCGGTTTTAGACCAGGAGCATGCGATTCCACTCAATGCTCAACACGTAGCCTCCCGAAAGCCAATTTATCTTGTGCCTTCGGAGAAATAGCAAACGTGCTAGTTGGAGCGCGAAACTGTGTGATAGTCGTCGGATGGCAGAGGAAAGATAAATGGTGCAGGTTGTCCGGATCAGTTGAAGGATAGGATGTGACAACCGTTAGATGGTTTGTTCTCGAGATCCGTGTCGGGGAAAGGCTGGATAGTCGGGGTCCACCCGCACCTGTCGGTCCTTTCGTTTATAGCCTATTTCTATTATAAACGTATTTGTTCCATGTTTTTTGCAATTTGTAACTAAAATGTGTTATATAAACACCATAACACAGAAAATTTGATAGAGAGGTTCAGGGGAGTGTATGGTGAACTGTTCCAGGGGATCTGGAGGTCAAGGTGACCAATACAGTTGTGTGTATGCTCATTTCGACTCGAATTTTCGAGCGGAACATAGTGGTGAGTTCCATTTCTATGTTGAGACTATGTTTTTGAGCTCACACCTATAACAACCATTTGAAGGCATAATAAAGAGGTAAACAATGGACTAGAACCAGGAGATGTAGCCAGGAAGTCTGGTGAATTCCTTTATCAGTTTTGCTTGTGTTGATGTGTTTGATTGTGTTTTTATAATTTTTTAAGTGTCTGTGTTATTCGCAATCTTATTGATCCATTGCACTAAGTAACATAAGGAACTTCACACATAGTCTATAATACCTTTTATCAATTTCAGATCATAGGTAGAATCTGCATAGAGGTTTAGGGATAGAAATTTAGCTGGAGTTTGGTTGGGAATTGGATCTATTTTCGGAGTAGATTTTTGCAGGATATTTTAAGCTATCTTTAGAGATGGATTTTGATCATTTGCTGAGGTGATTCCTATTGGATGTAGAGCTATGCAATTTGGTATTTTCACACTAAATTGGGGTTTTCTGGATCAACTAGAATATGCCCAAGGTTTTTCTAGGGTTTTTTGGGTTTTGTGAGAGGAGTTCGTGGTTAAAATTTCATAATTTTATGGGAAGTAGATGGGATGGAAATCAACATTCCTTCAATAGTGTGTTTTATAGGTAAACTAGGTAATTCAAACCACTTGATGGGCTTGACCTTGGCTTATCATTAAGCCAAACCATTTCTGGATTTTTATGGGTTTGGTGTGAGGAGCCTCATATTAAACTTCTAGAAATTTTGGGGCAGTATTGAGGACAGGAACACCAATTCACCTCCAATAGTAGTGAAAGTAGCAGAATTTCTAGGCAGTGCGAGTTACTAGTTTGAGCCATTTCCAGTCTTGGGTCTACTTTATTTCACCTGGGTTTTGCATGCATGCAATGACAATCCCAAAATCTTAATTCTTAATTGTTAATGCAATGGTTTGTCTCCTTTCCAAATTCTTAATTCTTGTCATTAATGTCTACATTTCTATGTTTAATATTATTTTACCATGTATTATTACCATTTATTCTCACATTACTTCTACCATCCTTTTTAAGCACATTTCTTGGTCCATTCCTCTCCCTTCTAGAGTTCATCCCATTTTGATACTAGATTTTACAAGTGAATCCATGGTGTGCCCATCGCTCACCAACTTCTATGTTGCACTGAACTATAACATAGTGCTGTCACAAAACAATGCTAACTATAATGCATCTAAAAATTGATTAATAGAACAATAAAATATCAACACATAATCATGGGACAATGATCTATTGAAATAACCATCAAAGATATACAAATATATAAATATAACTTTTCCATGAGATCTCAACTATTTTTTTTACCCTTTTGTTGACTTTCTAGCATTCTAAATTTGGCTCTACCTTAGAATTGACTCATTCTATAGGCAAAGCTATCATTAACATCTTTCCTACTATTTATGCTTGTAGATGACTCCACAATTTTCATTCTACCTTTTTATATTTGTTCACCCATCTACCCATTTTCTTATATGCCCTTTTGAATCATAACTCATTCATTAAAATTTAGGCCTAACTCTTGAACTCCATTTTCTTAATACCATGACCTTCCATCGTCTTCTACATACTATCCCTCATTCTATCCTCTTACAAAGTACACCACATGCTCATCCTCACACTTTTATATTATTCTTTTAACTATATTTTATGCTCATGCATAATTTAACATCTTCAATCATATTCATTGTAAACTCTATCCAAACATTCAATTCTCAACTCTAAAAAACATTTTATACCAAAAATACATATTACCCCATGCTATTTCCATAGATACCACTCAATCACACCCATACTATTTCATATTTACTAACTTAACTTTTTAACTTATAAGTTTTTTTGGAGAATCTTTGGCGAAAATCACATAGAAAAACTTATGTCGACGCATTTCGAACCATCCAGTGTGGTTCATCATCAGGATGAACCACACTGGATGGTTCAAAACGCGTCGACATAAATTTTTCTATGTGATTTTCGCCAAAAATTCTCCAAAAATATTAATATAGATCACAGAAGTCTTAGTTCAATAACTTATAAGTTCTTTCATCATTTATATATATATATATATATATATATAAACTTTCTTAATTTCTCATCGTATATTATTTTTATAATATATTTTTTTCCGTAATCAATTCATTCCTAAAAAGTTACTCATTAAAAAAAAATTCATAATTATTATAATCTGAAAATATTTAAACACATAGCAAATGTAGTTATTTTAAAATATTTTATTTTAGCTTTTTTAATGTGTATTTCATAACTAAAAAATGCTCATGCCTTAGTGCTTTTGGATTCAATACTTTTAAATTTGATATTAATACAATTTTATAATAATATTTAAAACAAAATATATTTAATTTTGATATTCACAATTGTATCTATGTGACTCGTGTCATCCCATAAAAACTCAAATAAGATTAATGAGATAAATATATAGGTGTTTAAAATTAGATTAATAATGAAATGTTTACGGATTAATATCACGGGTTTAAAGTTTAAATATAAGAAGTTTATGTTATGTATCGATGGCAAAGATCAATAATTAAGAATAATGCATTGTTTCTGGTTGATTCCTTGAAAAGAGACGTGCATGAATCTTTTAAAGAAAATTGCCTTTTTAAAATTATTATTCCTTATTATACATTTGTTTATAAATGACTAAGCATAATGCATTGTTCCCCGTTGATTCCTTAAAAAGGGACGTGCATGAATCTTTTAAAGAAAGAGACGAAGTTCTTGGTTGATTTTTTGGCATGTGTATTCTATAATTAAAAAAGTTTCCCATTATTAACTACTTTAGTTAAATTTTGTTATTTGTTAATTTATCTTTTAGGTTAAATATTGATTTATTTTTCCTTATGGTAATAGAGGAAAGTACAAAATTTTGATTAACACTTTGAAGTGTTAAGGGAATTTCATGATAATGGTCGAACATGCGAAAGACTAACCATCTTTCCCATTGAATTATGGTTTAGTGATAACTTGATGCAATTGTAAGGATGTCCTAATATTAAATTTTATTATAATTTTTCGTTATCAAATATATTTTATAGTCCATGTGTTTAATAATATAATACATGTTGTTTAGGAAAGAATCAGTTTCTCTCACACTCTAAGGGCTAGAGTGAGGTTGTTGGTATTGAGGCAACTTGTCATTCTTAGCCCAAGGGCTAGAGTGAGGTTGCTGGTACAAAACCAACCCCTCTCTCGTAGCCCAAAGGCTAGAGTGGAGTTTTTGGTACTATACTGATCCATATTTATGAAGGGAACAAAATGAAATACATATTTATAACCAAAACACAAAGATACGATGAAAGTTGACTTTTATTAATAAATAGAAAGTACTAAAACTGTAGAAATGTAGAATGAAAATAGGCGATGGATGATCTAATATACTGTGGGACATCCTGTCAAAGCTTTGGCCAGTAGAAATATTTTTGAAGTACTGTTATTGTCTTCTTCACACCAAAGTGTCCTGCCACCTGAATGTAATATGCCTCCTAGATTAGCTTGGCACACTCACTTAAAGGAATAAAAAGGTGGTCCTAGTAGCACAAAAGTGCATCCTCGAGGTGGAAGTCTTGAAGTTGCTTTCTTGCCATCAAAATCTGGTATCTGGTAGCAAATTCCAAGGCATTGTTCTATAACTATGGCCACCTAGAGGTCTTGTGCCCAAAATATTTAAGAACTATGGTTAGTGCTACAACTAGGGGCCAACTCAGGCAATATGCTACATGATTTGTGCTACCATTCTTGTATTTGATTTTCAAATGGAATTGTTGCAGATATGTAGACCATTTGTAGAGTTGAGGCTTCTGTGATCCATAACAAGTTTATGAAGGATTTTTCGGCGAAAATCACATGAGAAACCATTTGTCGACGCGTTTCGAACCAACCAGTGTGGTTCATCGTCAGGACAAGTTGAAGAACAGATCCAGCTTAGCCTGTTTAAATAGCTAGAGCAGAGACACCAACGGTTACCTGGGCAAAAAGTTGACTTAAGGAGCAAGGTCAAATTTAGTTATATTAGGTATAAAATAAATAAATATATATATAATATATAAATGAAAAAATAAAAATAAATTATAAAGGTATCATTAGTTAGGTAAAACTAAAGGGAAGTAGTTACTTAACGGAACTTCTCTTATAATATATAAATATGTAAACAAATTAATGGGTTAATTAGTTAGAATTAATAAATAAATAAATTAGAACAATAGAATAAATAAATTAAATAATCAAATAAAAAGAGGAACTAAGGATTAGAAAATAAAATAACATAATTATAGTTAGTTAGAGGTGTTAAAATTAAAATTAATTAATAAAATAAAATAAGATAAAAATGTAAGAATAATTAAAAATTATTAGTTAAAAATATTAAAAGTAATAACAGACCTTTCCTTATAATAAACATATAAATGGGTTATTAAGATGAAAGAATAATAAACAAAAATAATAACAATAATAATAAAAGAATTAAGTTATTAAAGATAAATAAATCCATAATAATAATAATAATAATAATAATAATAATATTAATAATAAATAAATAATTAAAAAAAATAAATAAATAATTAAAATAATAAATAAAAATACAAATAAAAATAAAAATAAAATAAGAGACAAGAAAAACGATTACTAAATAATAGTATATCGTGATCCTTTATTATATTACTAAATAATAGTATTTAGTAATAGCTTAAAAATAAATAAATAAATAAATAATAAAAATATAATAATTAATAATTAAGTTATTAATTAATAATAATAATAATAATAATAATAATAATAATAGAATAAATAAATAAATAAATAATAAATAAATAAATAAATAATAAAAATATAAATAATAGTAAAAATAAAATAAGAGACAAGAAAAACGATTACTAAATAATAGTGTTTAGTAATCGTTTATTATATAATAGTATTTAGCAATAGTTTATTATTTGTATTTTATAATAGTAACTGTTTAATAAATAAAGTAATTGTTTAATAATTTCTTATTTACATTTTTAATAGTAAATGTTTAATAAATAATAGTAATGGATTAATAAATAATAAAAATATGAATAATAATAAAAATAAGAGACAAGAAAAACGACTAAGAAGAAAGTGCTGGGACCCAGCACCTACTGATTTTCCAGCCATCATCTCTATTGAGATTGTTGGGTCTCTTTTTCAATCTCAATAGCTTCCCTAAATTTCCGATGATGGAAATGCGAAATCTTAGTGATAACACTAGCTTCCTCAATGCAAACATGATGATTGGTTTTTTCTACATGTTCAGCTAAAGCGGAAGACTTAGCTCTTCCATGCCTAGGGTCAGCGTGCTCACTAATCCTCTGATTAATGGAGCGACCGGTCTCACCAATATAAGGGGTCCCACAGGAGCATGGGATAATATAGACCCCTTTCATATCTTTGGGGTCAATAGGATCCTTAACTGATCTGAGGGACGAACGAATGGTGCTAAGTGGCCTAAAGGACACGGGGACACTATGCTATAAGGAAAGGTCCGTTATTACTTTTAATATTTTTAACTAATAATTTTTAATTATTCTTACATTTTTATCTTATTTTATTTTATTAATTAATTTTAATTTTAACACCTCTAACTAACTATAATTATTTTATTTTATTTTCTAATCCTTATTTCCTCTTTTTATTTCATTATTTAATTTATTTATTCTATTGTTCTAATTTATTTATTTATTAATTCTAAATAATTAACCCATTAATTTGTTTACATATTTATATATTATAAGAGAAGTTCCGTTAAGTAACTACTTCCATTTAGTTTTACCTAACTAATGATAACTTTATAATTTATTTTTATTTTTTCATTTATATATTTATTTATTTTATACCTAATATAACTAAATTTGACCTTGCTCCTTAAGTCAACTTTTTGCCCAGGTAACCGTTGGTGTCTCTGCTCTAGCTATTTAAACAAGCTAAGCTGGATTTGTTCTTCAACTTGTCCTGACGATGAACCACACTGGTTGGTTCGAAACGCGTCGAAAAATGGTTTCTCATGTGATTTTCGCCGAAAAATCCTTCATAAACATGTAGACCATTTTTTATGGAGATCATTCTATAACTTCCCTTGTGTTTGCATAAATTGTAGAGGTGTATGATTAATGTGAATGATTGTCTCCTTCCCTAGAATATAATGCTTCCATTATCAGCAAGCTTGCACGATGGAGTACAACTTCTTATTATAGGTGGGGTATATTTGAAAAATATTAGAGAGTGTTTCACTATATAGGGGACCGAATTCCTTATTCAATGAGTATTGCACAAATAGCATAGTTAGAAGCATCTGTATCAATCTCAAAATTTATTGCAGGTCTAGTAGGGTGAGGACTAGTGCAGAGAAAAGATAATGTTTCAAATCACTAAATGTCTTCTGTTGTGACTTAGACCAAAAAATATTGCTTTTTTTCTCCCTTAGTTTCATGAATTAAGGGAAAAATGATATAAGAGAGCCCCAACATGAATATTTTGTAATGGTTTACAAGACCCAAGAATCTACAAAGCTCTATTACAGCCATCAGGGTTGACCAATATCAAATGACTTGGATCTTAGTCGGATCCACATGCACTCCTTGTTAATGAATAATGTATCTTAGGTATTGGACCTTGTTCATATCAAAGGAATTTTTTTCTAAGTTAACACATAGCTTGTGTGGCTACAGAGTATGAAGGACCTATTGAATATGATGCAAGTGTTTTTCCCAACTCTAGCTGAAAATGACGATATCATCTAGATATACAAATAGCAAATAATTAGTGAAAGGACACAATATATCATCCATTAACCTCATGAAATATGTTGGGTAATTCATTAAAGCAAAGGGCATGACCATATTCAAAAATACTCTCCTTGGGTTTGAATGAAGTTTTCCATACATCAGTTGGTGTTACTAGGACTTTGTGGTAGTCGGGCTTTAAATCAATCTTATTGAAGTACTTGGCCCCCTTGGCCTAGTCAAGATGGTTGTCAATCTGGAGAATCAATTACTGTTTCTTGACTGTGATTTTGTTCAAGGCCTAGTAATCAATGCAGTGTCACTAGGTCACGTCTTTCTTCTGCATGAGTACATTTGCACTTCCACAAGGTGAGGAACTAGGTTGGATGTGCCCTTTTTGGAGTAGTTCTTAGACCTAGTGACTGATTTCCTCTACTACATGGAGGGGCCATGTGTGGAGGCCATAGATCTGGCCACAAAATTCTCCTTACTTTGAGATTTAATAAGGAGAAAGAAAAATTTCCTGGTCTGGGAGATAACCTTATTGCATTTCTTAGAAGAGATCAAAGAAATGGAAGTGGGTGGAGCTACCTCTGGTATCCTATATATTTGTCTATCTGAAGTAATAATGACTCTACGAGGTATAGACTCATATACAACATGACGCTTCCACAAGTATGGTTGGCCTAAAAGAACATCACAATTTAAGGGGATCAATATCTCATTCTTGAAAGGCTTGATTCCGTAGGGTAGGTGATATTATTGGCTAATGCCGAGATCTCACCCATGGTGGAGCCACCTCATCGTGTATGGCTATAGGTGTCATGTTGTGAGCAGGTCCAACCATTTGATGACCTCTACTGAGATGAGGTTCTTTTGAATTCCAATATCCACAACGAAATGTAGTAGGCACCCTTCACCCATATTTGTGAGTGAAAGAGGCACTCACCTTCCTTCAAATATTCAGGCTGACTTTACTCGACCTTGGTGGTGGAAGCGATGGAAATAGGTTATGCAACAACGATTTGCTTCCCCTGTCTAGGTCTGATTCAGAGTTGGAAATTTTAGTTGACTCTAATGCTTTCAACTCGACCACTAATGAATACCTTGCATGACATTCATTGGTTTTATGAGAAGAGATCTTGTGGAACTCGCACCACTTTCCCATATTGTATTTCTTCACCTTACCATTACTATTTCCTTTTACAACTTAGATGGGTGGTTCTGGGGTTGTCCACCCTAGCTCTGTCCTTTGTTCTACAATTTTGGGATGCCCTTGCCCTACTACTATGAGGGATTCATAGATCGAAAGTCTCACTTATTTTGTTTAAATTTTTTCTTGATTTTGATAGCATATCAATATGTTGCACCAAATGAGGAGATGTCTAGAAAATCCATTTGTATTTCGATGTATATGAGCATATAATCGTGACAATACTTGTGTGCTAGATGTTTCTTAGATTCTTTGATACCTAGCTTAGTGCACAAGGCATGGACAATATTTTTGAACTCTATCATTATTTGGCACCTCTCCAACCATAGTGTGATCCATCTTGTGTATTGGTCTTCGTAGCTTCTAAATAGGGTAATATTGTTCCTTAATAACATACCTAAAAGAGTTCCAAGTGGGAACAATTGTAAATAGTGCAGATTCCTCCATGAACTTTTGCTCATGGTAAGTCTTCCACCAATCCTTAACATGGGGGACAACCTTGAGGATTACAAAAGTAATATTTTCTCTATCAGAAAAAAATTGTGGACTAAAAAATACCCTTCTAGCATATTTAACCATTTATCTAGAGCAGTCGCATATATATAGCCTTCAAATATAGGAATATTACAATCAACTTATATGATGTAGGAGCATCAACCCATCCTTTGAAAAAAATTAGCAAGAACGACTTCTAGAAGGTGAAAATGAGAAAAATGCATTAAAAGGAAAGGGATTTGTTAAAAATCTTGAATCTGTGAGGGACCTTAGGGATTATGTTGAGATCTTTGTGAAAAAATATCAAGTTAAGAGCTTTGTGGAGAGGATCATGTTTAGAGCTTTATGGAGAAGACCATGGATCTTGAAATGATCCACAATATTGTAATTTCCTCTATAAATTGTAGCCTTTGGGAATTGAAAACAGGCAACCATTAGAATGAAGATATGGCCAACCCAGGAACCAATAGATGTTATGTAATAGTTTAATGGGTTTAATTAATTAAATTTGATTTCTACTTTATGTAATTCTATGTGTGTGCATGGTGATTTAATGCATTGATAGCTTGGTGCATAGATTCGTTGAATTTGTTTGATTAATTAATGTTACATGTAGACCACATGATTCTTCAGCTTGTATTGGAAGCGAGGATGATTTGAGTTTGTGGGCTCATAATCCATAAGTCCTAGGATTGGGACTTAAGAAAACTTGAAATTATAAACCCACATAAATCATTTCCATCAAGTGGTATCAAAGCATAGAAGATTCTTGCGTGTAGTGTGGAGGAGAAGCAGTAGAAGACGATAAAGTGATTGAATATATGGCAAGAGATTTGTTTTCTCTGTGTAGGTGACAACAGAGGAAGGTGAGAAGATTTGCAAAAACCTAGAGCAAGGAGTGCTTGGAGGGTTCTAGAGAAGAGAATTAGGAAGATGCCAAAAGCCCAAACTCAATAGAAAGTTTGGTGAGGTATCATGTAGCAAGGTGGAGACTCGTTACTACAGACACGAGTTGTAACTCACAAGTTGAAGTTGTTATGAGAAGACTAGATGCATATGATCAGGATGTCATACATTTTGTACCTTGGGACTTCGATGCAAGAGCACCGACCCATCCTCTGAAATAAATTAGTAAGAACTACTTATAGAAGGTGGAAATGAGAAAAACATGTCACAAGGCAAGGGATTTATTAAAAAACTTGAAAATCATATCTATGAGGGATCTTAGGGATTATGTTGAGAGCTTTGTGAAAAAGATCATGTTGAGAGCTTTGTAGAGAGGATCATGTTGAGAGATTTGTGGAGAGGATCATGTTGAGAGCTTTATGGAGAAGATCATGGATCTTGAAATGATCCACAATATTGCAATTTCCTCTACAAATTGTAGCCTTTGGGAATTGAAAAGACGTTGTCATTAGAATGAATATCTGGCCAGCAAAGGCACCAATAGATGCTATGTAATAGTTTAGTGGGTTTAATTAATTAAATTTGATTTCTACTTTATGTAATTCTATGTGTGTTCATGGTGATTTAATGCATTGACGGATTAATGCATAAATCTGTTGACTTTGTTTGATGAATTAATGTTACATGTAGACCATAGGGTTCTTCAATTGTAGTGGAAGCGAGGATGAGTTGAGTTTGTTGTCTCATAATCCACAGTTCCTAGGATTGAGACCATAAGAAAACTTGAAATGGTAGACCCCCAAAAATTGTTTGCATCATTATACCTTGAAGGGGGCAGAACTTCGAAAGTGGCCACTTAATTAAGATGCGACACATATTGGCACCCGTCGAAGGTAGGAAAAATTATCCATCATCTCATTCCTTTGTTGTGTGAGGAGTTCCTCGAGAAACAATTTAATAAGATCTCTTGCACCCTTGTCTTTCTTTTCTTCTGCCATGGGAGGTCACTCAGGTCGGCGAGATAATCTTACAAGGTCCCAACCAGTTCGAGTCTAAAATCATTATACCCTGACCTCATTGGGGATATAAACAAAAAAAAGAGAGCATATTTCTTTGATACCACTATTCCAAATTTATGAAGGGAAAAAGATGAAATACAAATTGTTATGAAACCAGCTCACAAAAAGATATAAATGATAGACCGACGACTTCAAAATCAGCCTCTTCGAGGGGGCAACCTCCTTTACATTACACAAATGAAAAATTCTTAGATGATACAAATGACAAGACCTCATTTCTATATATAGGAGTCTAAGGGGTCCCAATACAATGAGAGCCTACATAAAAATAATATTGTAGGGGCACAACAATAACAATAATGGGATTTTATGGGGCACAATAATAACAACATGGGACTATATGGGCACAATAATACAATAAGGGGGTTGCACTAATAATAATAGGGGTTACACTAGTAGTATATGGACCTAACACAGATTTAGAACCAAAACATAGATATATAGGGAAACTTGACTTCGATTAATAAATGGAAAGTGTTTAAACTATAAAAATGCAAAATGAAAACAAATTAAGCTCCAATGGTGGTAGCTTATCTTCAAGAAGAGATGTGGCAACTACGTGCCTTCACCAAAGTCAGTTACAATGCCATAACACCCTTGTTAACATCAGAAGCAATTAGGAAAATCTAAACATCCAAAACCTAACCATAGGAGATGAAACACCAAAAGGCTTATGGGCCCCACTGGGGATAGTTGGTACATTAAATTCACAAGGGTCATATATTTTGCATATAATATCCATTTGGTGTATTTGGTAGCACATTGGAAAGGTCATATAAAAAATTACACATTTTGGATTGGCCTAGGCTAAAAGTATAGTCGAGCTCCCTACCATGTCAAAAGAAACATCATTTACGACCTCAAAACAACCCTAGAAGTTTAGGGCCTAAAAAATATAAAAGACTACCAAGTTAGAAAACTCGCAGCTTTGAGATAATGGAATAGGTGGATGGACACCAATTTCCACCCATATCATAGACTCGCTTAAGAATTTACAAGGTTCAAAGACAATACAACATTACCACAATGTTTACCAAGGCATACAACATTACAACAATGTTTACCAAGGCATTATCACTGACCATGTCACTAATGGAGATTTTAACCTATAAATAAATAGGTTAAATTTTAATAATATATTTAAATCAACCTAAACATATTTTAGCTCATTAAACAATGGTTTAGTAACAAATTAGAATAATTAGTTTAGTAACAACTTAGAATAGATGTATTGATAAAAACTCAACTTCAAATCATAGATAGATGTTCCCACCCTTACATAATTTTTGTAGAATATAATTTTCTATTGCAATTCCATCTATTCTATAAAACTAAAAAAAAAAAAAAAAATTTACATTTCTATAAATATAATAGTTTTTAAACTTATTCTAATAAATAATTTTTTTTTTATAAAGAAATACATCAAATTCACTCTTTGAGCCTAGAGGCTCTTTCTACAACCCAGTGTGAAGGTGATGTGTAAGTATGTTTGTTCTTCTTAAAATAAAAATAAAATATTCTTTAAATAGAAAAACAATGTCGCCTATATATATATATATATATATATATATATATATATGCTATGCATATTTAGTTAGTTGTCCATATGACCTAATATAATTTCATGTAAAGTAATTAGAAGTAAAAAAAAATGTGTGAAAGACGTTTAAACTTTATATTTTTCAAAAATATTTTAATATGAATTAATATCTAGTGTAAATTGTGAATAAAATATCCAATATAAAATATGAATAAAATATTTTATTATGAATTCATATACTTAAAAATATATTAATAACAAAAAAACAATTTAATATAATAAAATAACTCAATACACATGTTATGTAATTTCTATAATATTCACAAATATAATTTAAACAATAAAAAATTAAATATTATTTTTTACACTCTAAAATACTTTTTTACCTAAAAAAAATTTATTCTCTCCACTTATATTCCACTTATATTACATTTAAATCCATACTTGAAAGAAATTTATGCTAATAAGAAATCAAGTTATTCTCCCCGGTAAAATTAATTTACTATCGAACTCGAGTTTACTATCAAATTCGTTAAACGATAAAGTGACAATGATGGGATGACACGAGCATCCCCTAAGAGGCATTTAAAAGGATTTTTCAAATCATTTTCCCCTCGGAAGGAAGGCGGTGTCTTCCCAACAAGAAGTCAGAATGTGTAATTGAAATAGGTTTAATTTAAGTTTTTAACACTAAAGAAATATTATGTGATATGTGAGAGGTGTCACTTTCAAAAGGAATATAACTTTTGTTCCCTTAGAAGTCACAAGATACTTAGGAGGAAGAGGTGCCATTTTAAAATTAGGGTAAATTGATTATTGTTATAAAAGTCCACGTTGAGACAAGTTCTGCTTTACATAGAAAACCTCACTATGAAGAGCACTACTTTGAACATGGTGAATGACCTTACATGTTTCAATTATTTACATGCTTGCAAAGGAATCAGGAGCAAGTTATTAAAGAAGTATGAGTGAAAAGTGTTTATAATTTTATGGAAAGTAAAAGTAGAGAGCAATTTTTCAAATTAATTATTTTGTTTTTAGGATAAATCACATTAGTTAGTTTGAAATATCGACTCAATTGTTACAATATGATTAATCCAAAAAACTACTTTCCACATTAGGAAAAGCAAAGCGCTAGAGATAGAAAAAAGGCCCGAAAGATAACCAATTTTGATCATCCGGCTCAAACAATAGCTGGATTATAATTTAAATGTGAAAGTGTGTACAACTTAAAAAATAAAAAACGAAGCTTTATTTTATGCGTTTGTTCCACATACCTGAATCACCATGTAACTAGGTATTGTAGGAGATACAAACCCTTAAGAAGTTCGGCGTTCCACGTGGCTGGTAAATTCGTTTAGAAAATATTCAATGTACGAACAATAAAATATTTATTCGTGTCTGTATGAGATTAATGTATTTGATGTATGTTTCCCTCTTTGAGAGTCGTTTCAAAAACATGATTCAAGGGGCTGTATTATATGACATATACAATAAATCTGAAAGTTGGTTTTTTTTTTTTTTAATATGTTTGGATAGGTTTTTCTTTCTTCTTTTTTTTTTTTTAATTTATTATGTTATTTATAAATATGGTGAAATTGAATGTGTTGAAAGGTGTTTATCAGAATTTTGTTTTTTTTTATCTAGTTCTCTAATATGGGAGGATTGAAATTTGTGTGCTCTTTTATCCAATCAATGATGCTTTTTGTGTCTCCATATACTTGTATCCTTTGCAACTTAAGTCATTTTGTCACGATAAGAACTCCCCATAATACTATGATCTCTACTTTGTTGTTTGTACCCTGTCTGCCTTCCCACAAGAAATGGAAGCATTTACCTGGCTCCATGACAATGATTGCTCTGGGCCCACAATTACCTCCTATTGCTTGCTCCATCAAAGAAACCCACTGGGAATTCATGCCAAATGTCTTTGTAGTTACATGTTCTATAGTTGTGTTTCTTCATTAAAGGACCAATTTCATTGTATTATGCAACAGTCTTAAGTACGTCTTCTCGGAATACCACTCCTTTTTGTTAAAAAACTAGTGTGTTTCTGCTACACCATATTGACCACATAATGTAAAAAGGAAGGGTCTTGAATCTTTTATGAGTTTTGAACCATGACTGAAGAAAAAAAACAGAGATTGAAAATGTCCCACATTTTTGAGTTTGAATAACTTCATGACACCTTCTCATAGCGCCCCAGCATAAGAACATGTGAGAAGTAGATGATCGTGTCTTTTGGACCCCTCATGCATAGGGGACATATGCTAGGGCCATTATAACCACATTTTGGCAGGTTGTTCCAGGTCAAGTTATGATCATATACTGCCAGCCAACTGAAGCATTTGATTTTGTTTGGAAGATTCCATTTCCATATAGCCTGAAAGCATTTGTGAAAATAAAATCCCCCTCGAATCTTGGCAACCTTTGATATATATCTTTGACCATCGGTAGACTCTTTTTTAAATTGCCTCCCCATATCATTTTCTCCACTTGTTCATAAAGAGTGATGCCTGCAAACCGAAATTGTGTTGTATATCTCTCCCATTCCACGACATATGCCTCTGGTAACCTTATATCCTCATCCATGCTCCAGAATTGATGATCGATGTTATGAATGCATGGATGATAGATCTGTTGGAAAAGGATGATACCTTTATTGTGTATGTAGTTTAGAATTTGTACAAATAAAGAATGATTATCATTCATCCCCATGATAGCATCTAATCCAATTTTAATCTTAGTGCCATCTCCAACCTCCCACCAAATAAATCCCATCATCCATTGTAAAGTTTTCATCATGCTTCTCCATATATAAGATATACATCTTTTCTTATTGGCCCGTTACTTATCCAGGTCGAGAAATTTTGACTATACATATATTTATCTTTTACAATGAGGTCAAAATTGATTTCATAGTAGGGAAAAAATTACTTTCCAAACATTCATTCATGAGAAGTTGAATTAAATGGCCATGGTAAAAAACAAAGACCCATTAGCAATTTTGACAAGTAGATGAAAAATAAGCTCACATGGAAACAAAAGAAACACATTGAAGCTTTATTTGTCCATGGATGAATTATTTTCCCCAACCTTGGTTATGCATTATCCACCACACAAACTGTTTTATTTTATTTTTATTTTTATGTTTATTTTTTAATTTTTAATTTTAATTTTAATTAATTAATTAATTAATTTTATTTTTTTAAGAGAAAAAACACTTTACTTTTATTAATGAAAACAAAATGAATTTAGAGTTGCACGATACAATTTTATATTTTTGTAAACCCAGAGGGGCTAGATATGTCAGAGGATAGAGTCTTATGAACATGGACAAAGAAATTGAGATCTTTATAAAGACCAAACAATACAGAGAAAAATACAAGAACAAATCAAGGCTTACAGAAGGAAAATACTAGATCTAGAATGATAATAGAAATGAGTGGAACGAGTTACCCATGGACACAAGACAAAGAAAAACCCTGAAATAGAAAAATTGTAAAAAAAACCTTATAAAAAAAACAAAGAAAAAATACCAACTCCACCTCTAATATATGAAGTTACCACATTTGCAGGGTACTCCCCTATCGAAAGAGTAGTTGATGGCACCCAGTCTATTTTATCTAGCCTTTTTGGAGAGGAGTTCTGCAACCTTGTTTTGTTCATGGTTAAGGTGGATGAAAGAAATGTGCCTAAATGAACCTTGCAGGACACGAATCTCGTTCATTGAGTGGAAGAGGGAGGTGTTAGCACTCTGTAATTTCCTTAAGCTGTAGGAAGGAAACCGAGAGGTAACCACAAACCACTTGGAAACTAGAATCTAGCCCTTCCTACTTCAAAGAGGGATCTCTTTGTCCAAATCTTCAATCACTTAGATCTTAGGTTAGGTATGGTGCTCAGAGGGGTATATATTTTAAAGGTTTGCTGGCAAGGAAGAAGATAGATCCATTGGGCGATACACTCATAAAAGGTGATTATTTTCAAGTGAAAGGATGAAGAGAAAGAGGGATCTTATACAAGGGCAAGGTAGGCAGTCTTTTTGGATTTTTTTAGTGAAATTCATTGTAGGAGGGTGAGTAGAATATAGGTGGAAAATGGCATATAGAGCATCAAACAAAAGATGAATTCTAAATGCCATTATAAATGTTTAGCAAACTGAAACATAACACTTTTTGAAGCAAATTCTGAGACAAATCTTTGTTCAACTAAAAGAGGAGACACATTTCAAAGCATTGTTGAGTACATTAGATAAATTATAAAACAAAGAAGCACGTCTCCAAAGAAACTGAAATAGGAATCCCTGTAAAATTAGGCCTCTGTTTTTCCATTCACTGAAAACCAAGAAAATACAATAAACATAGTGTTCTTTCTTCTAAAACCCGACCAACCCTTTTCTTCATTACAAATACATCATAAATAGATGAAAACAAATTAGTTTCCACCTCTAGGAACCAAATTACTTAGTAGGATTTATGTTTCTAGCTAATGCAGTGAATATAGAACCGTTTTTTCTGAAAATTAGGAATTGTTTGACTAAATAATTTTCAAGCATATTTACATTAAATAATAAGTCTAAATAGAGCTTAGAAGTCCTTATATTCCTCATAACATTTACCATGAGCATAAAAAACAAATTATATGAAGTTTTGACATGAAAATCGCGGTAAAAAGGATGACTATGTGGAAATGAAGCGCCAACGCTGCGCAACCTCCTAGTTCAGCAGAAACACAATATATAAGTGAAACGATTGCAATTTTCACATATCTCCTAAATAGTGTGCCAGATTGAGCTTCTTTTTTATAGTAATTTAATATCATTATAAATCTTCTCCAAAAAACATTTGGGCTAAATATGACTCATGGTTTTCAAGAAAATCCAGAAATGGATGTAGATGACAGTGGCTTGTTTCTCAAAAATTGTGAAGAATTTTGACTTGAAATTAAATGGGTTTATTCATCTCACCCACGTGCATCTCCTATAAAAATTTCATGGAAAATAGGTACAGGGTTTAACAGATATGGTGAAAATTTGTTGACTGTGTGAAAGCGCATTGCGTTTCTCCAAAAGTGTAGTGCTCCAAGTTTATACTACCTTCGATCATCCTCTAAACTGCTGAAAGCACTGGGTTGGTGAGAAATGATCCATTCAACGTTGTAAACCTGTGAGAGAGCTTCTAAGCCAAACACAAACCTTCAAACCTCAAAATATCTTCTTGCAACAAAAGCACAACATAGTTGAACATTGCATTGATGGTTGATGTAGCTCCGGTCACTCCATGAGTTTCTTGATGATTGGTGCATGTGTGAAATGGTCTATATATCATCAAATTCCCCTCTAGAAACCTTCTTTCATCATGCAAAGCTCCCAAATTTCAAAATTCCACCTACAAAAAAAAGCGCAATGAAACTTATGCTCTATGGGTCTTGACCAACACAGAGGTATCTAAACAATATGTACAACCTGCTGATGATGTTAATATTCCAGATAATCCTTTTCAAACCTCCACTCACCGAAAAGACGACAAATTTCCTGATTTCCAACAAAACCCTAACGTTAATGCTTGGCCAAAATACAAAAATTGTTGTTTAAGTTGCTCTTTAAACAAAGTTTCATGGTTTCTTGAGTCTGATTGATTGTACTCTCAAGAAAGATTCAAACAGTACATGACCTCCTTATACAACCTCATTCAACCAAAAATTATCTCTCAATCCCAAAAAAATAGCTAAAATGTTGCTTGGTCATAGTGGAAGAATTAAAAACACAAGCACAACGCCAAAAGAACAACGCATGGGGGAAAATTCTTCTTGATCTCTGAGGAAAGAAACAACCAGGTATGAATTTTCAAATCACTTGAATGATATTTTGGGCCTCAATATCAAGGTGGAAAATAAATTGTGGGTGTTTGGTGGGGGTAAGAACATGAAAACGCATCGCAAAGGCAAAGTGCAATGTATTCTGCTGAAGCACAACGAGCTAACAATTTAGAAGTTTGTAGGGTTTCAATGCATTTCCTCAGTACATGGGAGTAATTTCAATGACATGCAAAATAGACTTCATGAAAACAAATAATTGGCACTTGGATAAGAAAATTGACCATTGACTTGGAAAATGTAGTACTTGTCTGTGAGTTCAACTCCTATCTGCAAGCGGAACACCTATCTGCAAGCGCAACAACTCCCCTACCTCCTTTTCACAACAAACCTTAAATGATGCTCAAGAACCTCTTGATGAAAAAATGAATGGTTTTTTATGCATATGGAAGTTAACCAGCATTTGAACTCCCAAGGTGGCTAAATTCGAATTTCAAGAATGATGATGACAATATTGGAACCTCAATCATAAAACCTGACAGTTGTCAGAAGTGCAACACTATCCTCCCAGCTATTGTACCAATGTAATGTCATGGAAAGTTGTGATTTGACATTACAACTTACCCAAGTGACCCTACAAATATGTGCCAATGATGATAAGACATGACACCATGACCTTACTCTTGATTTTTTGGTGAAACATGACCCTAGACCCAATTAACTCGACCTCTAAGGATATTAATGACTATTTTCATGATCCTTGACACTCTTTGACATAATTACATTCAATAATGAAACTTTTATTCTATACTAAGACCAATAGCTTGATCTCTACAAGATCATAGTAAGATATATGCACACTTGCCAAAATAATTTAAAAGACAAAACTTGTTTATTTGAATACTATAATATAGGACACTAACAAGAGGGAGTCCTAGAATTTGAGTGACCCATTGCTCACTCAATCACATATTTTGAGCAACCAACAATCACAATCTCATCAATTTCCAACAAGGTAGCACATCTTAGAAACCCCCATAGAGCAATCATTTAAGTTCTACTATTAGTTACAACACCCCCAAACCAGCTGAAATGATTGGATTGCCCCTTCTGCAGAATGATATAGGCTCCACATCCATAAACCCCCTCTGAGGATGCACCATCAAAGAATCCCAACAGATAGGAGTTTCTAATTTCCTTAAAGGATCGACTAGATATTTGTAGCTTAGTCCTCCTAGGCCCCTACTAATGAAAGAAGGCCAAAATTTTCAAGTTTGTGTGCCTCACATCAAGGATGATGTAGTAAAAAATTCTGGGATTCCGACTCATCCAAATCCCTTAGCATGTGTATAGGGGGAGTGTTCTATATTCTTTTATCTCCTTTGTTCATTTAGATAGGCACTCTTCAATTGAAGAAGTATCTATAGGAACTTGTATGTTGAGATACCTTAAGATCTCCAACCAGATAACAATAAAAAAAGGGAAATGTAAGAAGAGGTTAATGGTTTCTTCACTGGAACCAAAGCATAGGGGATGAATGCTAAGCCCCTTAAGCCAACATCCTATTGTGGGATAACAACCACATAAATCATTTGAGATTGAGAGGGTCCTCCCATTTCCTTATTTTTATTAGCCATGAACCCCCATTAAGAGGCCTACAACCTTGTGTTATGTATGTGTATGCCTCCTTGGTAGCTATTTTCTTGTCAATTACACACACACACTAGATTAATGTATCTTCATCTTGTGATAGAGAAACAACAACATAGGAAAGCATGTACCTATATCTCACCCATTCGAACTCATAGGAAAATGGTAAACCTAGCTCCTGAGCATGTGGCCATCTAATAAAGGAGAAATTGGAGATGGGTTATCTTACAAGTTGATACATGTAAAATAAGCCTTTCTAATATATGAATTGAATAATTGGCTCAGCAAGTAGATGGTTACAATCCATCTCCTTGAAGGCGTCAGGGCCACTAACAACCTTTCCTCCCCTCCCTACTTCCTGTTAGCTCTACTACATATTTTGATGATTCAAGGGTCAAATACAGATCTGTCTGTGTGTTTAGGCTAAAAGGGAGCTCGCAGTAGTCTATTTTATTCTTCCCCTACATTTTCCTTACACTCTCATTACCCCCCGCCACCTTTGTTTTTCCTCCAAAACTCTGTATAAACCTTGTTTCTCTAAGCCCTGAGCACAAAGCTTAAGCCCTCGCAAGACCATATTCATGTTATCCCACACTCCCATAGTCCATCACCACCTTTTGATCCTAGCCGTCGATCACCACAACTTGATCTAATGGTCCCCGCTACAATCAACAAACGATCCACCCATTTATTTCCTCCACCATCCGATCATCTACCGTGCAATCCAGCGGTATCCGCTTCTCCCGCGACCATCAACTAACCACCCCTTAACCCACAATAAAGTGGTTTCTGCCACGTCCCATCCGCCACGGGACATGCGTTGAATGGGATTGCGCACCCGCGTACGATTACCGCCCGACACCCGATGGTGGTGCCGGGAATACCACTTACTGCGTGAACCATTTTCCCACTCGTTATCCTCATGTACCTTCGACTCCCGATAGTCGTTAGATTTTCTTGCTTGAGATCCAATGGCCTGTGTCCATCCCGATCCCGTATCTCCTGGTTCCTCCTGCAAAACGATCCCTGCCGTCCATCTGCACAATCCAACGGCCAGATCTTCCTTCTCCATTCATCTGCCATGCAGTCTTTGTGTCATAGACCTATATCATGCAGCTGAAGGATGAAGGTGGCCTATGTTCAGTACTCTGCACAGTTACTCCTCAAAAACTGCATTCAAGAGTAGTATGACCGAGAATGAGAAGGACATGCCTCGAGAAGATGACAACATTTATCAGTTATGGAACTTCTTCTATACAACAATCCATCTGCTCAAGAAGGACAACAGAATATTAGAAAAGATCAAATTCATTTATTAAAGCAAGTTTGCAGTTAAAGACTCCATCAGGCAGTTAAAGCGGTTGGTGGTCCATTATGACCCCTCCACGCATAGGATAGTAGAATATTTTTGTAATCAACCTCTATATATATCTAGAAAACAGATGTAATCAGGGTTGATGGTTGTAATTTTGATGTAAGGTTCAACTTCTGGAGACTGTAACTACTTTGATACTTGCAACGTCTGGTCTTCATTTTCAGCTAATACAAGCTTCTTTTGCTGTTAATTTCTCACTTTCCATTTCTACTTTGTTCTAGGTTGTGCCTGTTATGCATTTTTTCATGTTCTCTTGATATTTAGAATTAGAGGGGTTGTCATCCCACCTCTGTGTTGAAGTCTAGTATGTATCATTGAATGTGTTATGCAGGTTTCTGTTTACTTAGTGCTAGAGAGATGTCATCCTATCTGTGCATTAGGGAATAGATTTGTAGACCTCTTTACTAGTTGCAGGCGGCCATCACATGGTCTTGTGCATCTGATGGTGTGGTCAATATTCTCCATGTTCACCTAATCCTCAAACTGTGAGTAATTGGTGGTCTAAAGCCTTGTAGTCTGGGGGTGTTCACCCATGTCTGGAGTTAAGCATAGTAGAAGTGGTTATCTGGCTTGAACAAGCATCATTACTTCCATTCATCCATTTCCAACATTAAGTTGAGTTTGTGATGTCCCGAGCATCTCCGAGCTACAACCTAGGAGAGTTTCTTGGGGTGTTAACATCAATTGGTGCCATTTCCGGGGAGAGGAGATTGAAGCTCAGCTTCCCTGGGAGACGACACAGTTTGAAATTTTGATGATAAACAAAGTCTGGGCACATTTCTGGTTGTAATCATCTATCTGGTGACTCCACTGGAGGAAGACCAACCTTTGGCGACTCCACATTATAGTCCTGGCTCAATTTGTAAGACACACTCAAAGAAATCCTCAGCTGTTCCAGTGCCTAACCTTGAGAAGATTGTTAACCCGAAGGAAACATCACAAAAAGGAGCATCAGGATCAGGTAAGCCCAAGAAATCTTATTTGTCTCTGCATGAGAAGTTTTTAGTTGAGGATACACAGTTTGAAGATTTAGAGCCTAGTATTGCTAGTGAAGAACTACTTGCAGAGATTCATAAAGCTCCTTGTCCATTTAGTTCCCCTTTCAATCTCAGTCCAAAGAAAGCTTCCCATACAGTCCATAACATCCCTTTGTCTCTATCATCCATTTCATTGGCTCATATTGCTTAATCTACCAGTATCCTTTCACCTACCCCAATCATGGCAGGCCAGCAAGCACTCACAAAGATAGAAAGAATTATTGCTGCTAGATATGGACCTTTGGTCTTGCCTGTTCCTTTGAATCCCACGCTTGCGGGAGAATATCAGAAATACATGCCTAAGTTCATTGGTATAGAGGGAGTAACAGCCGAAGAGCGCCTTGAATCTTTTTATAGCTATGTTGATAACTTGGATATAAGTGAAAATGATGTGTGGATGAGAGTTTTTGTACAGAGCCTTGATGGAGAGGCTAGAAAGTGGTTTAGAGAATTGACCCCTGGATCTATTGCTGATATTGAAGCCTTAGATGAAGCATTTTTGAAGCACTGGGGAGATAAAAAGGACTTGTTGTATTACCATACTGAGTTTGGTAACCTGAAGAGGGAAAATGTGGAATCATTTCCTGATTTTAATAAGAGATTTAATCATATGTATAGTAAGATACAAGCCGAAGTAAAGCCTACCCCCACCTTTGCCAAACTTGCCTATGCCAGTGCCTTTGACTCTAATTTCTGTTTGTTGTTGAGAGAAACAAGATGTGCTACCCTGGCTGACATGCAAGATGCAGCCCTAGAAGTAGGGTCTAATATCATGGTTGTAGAAAAGCTCAAAAATCATGCTGATAGAAGAAGGTAGAGAAGTTAGGCTTCTTCTTCCTTTGCTTCATCTTCAGAGCCTAAATTAGATAAAATGACTAGAATAATAGAGTCATTGACTGCTGAAATATCTAAGCTGAAGGTTGAGAAGAACTCTGGTAAGGCAAGGCTCCCAAATACATTTGCTCCAAGAAATATCAACCCATTCAGAAGAGAAAATGAACATTTACAAATAATTCAGAGGGGTAAAGAAGCTAACGAGGATCAAAAGGTTAAAGCTCCTTTTCAAAATGTGGTCATGGAGGAGGAGTAGATTGAAGATGAGGATGAAATTCATTGTATGGAAGATAAAGGCAGTGATGCCTTTTTGACATTGGCTGCATACGAAGAATCTTTGTTGCAAGAACAAGATAGTCAAAGGTGGGATAGAGAGGCAATTCTACAAGCTGAGGAGCAGCAAAGATATAATCTGAGGTCAAATGAAAAAAATGTCAAGGAGAATCCTGCCCAAAAGAGCTACTGTCCAAACAGAGTAACATAATATCAGACAGAGAAGACCAGCAACTGATCCAGTCATCCTCAAAGCACTAGTTCAAGAGGTAAGGGGTCCTGATAAGTCCCCTTCCCCTTTCAATTTTGAATCAGAATTCCAGAAGTTAAAGATATTTGTGCCTTTGTTAGAACTTGTAAAGAGTGAAGTTTTTAGAAAGCCTATCCTTGATGCTCTTGAGCTGAAAGCCACACAAACCTCCACTGACTATGTCAATTTGCAAGATGACAAGCCTGCAGTTATGATTAGCCCTATAATCGAACCTACTGATAATAATTCTCCATCTTTTTATGTCTCCTTGACCATTCATGACAAAATCCTCCACAACTGCCTGTTAGATACCGGGGCCAGCCACAATTTGATGCCTAAAGCGGTCATGGAAGAGTTAGGCCTTGACATCACCAGACCATATCATGATTTATTCTCATTTGATTCAAGAAATGTGAAATTTTTGGGGTTGATTAAAGATTTAGCTATTACCCTAAGTCAGCTACCCATGAAGAGTATGATGATGGATATTGTGGTAGCAGATGTCCCTCCTAAGTTTGGAATGTTGTTGTCTAGAGGATGGATTAAGAGACTAGGTGGGACACTACAGAATGATTTATCTTATGCCATTGTCCTAGTTTTTGGAGGAGAAAGCAGGAGATTGTATAGAGAAGCACAGCTGGCATACATCATCAGTGATGAGAATAATCCTTCTAATCATCCCCATATATTTCGTGAATACTGACTTTGGAGCATGTATCCTCCAAATTGAAGAATCCTATAAGGCCACAATGTAGATCAAGAAACCAGTCACTCAGGCCGAGGGAGAGCAAGGAAGTTAGGTTTGGGAGATGTTCTTTGATGGAGCATGTTTTAGGGAGAATGTAGGAGCAGGGGTGGTGCTGATATCTCCAAAAAAGAAAGCACACATCTATCTTTTAAGCTGGCTTTTCAAGTAAGAAACAATATAACAGAATATGAGGCTCTGCTATTGGGCCTTAATGCAACTAAAGATAGAGGAATCAGGAACATAAAGGTGTTTGGAGATGCTGATCTTATCATTCAGCAAGTAAACAGAACGTTTCAAGCAAAGCACCCAAGGCTGAAAGTGTACAGAGATGAGGTAAGGAGACTCAGAGATTCTTTTGATAATTTTTGTGTCTCATACATCCCTAGAGCCAAAAATCAACTTTATGAATCCCTTGTTGTTTCTGCTGTCATGTTTATTCCTCCTATGCCCCCCAGACTAGTTTATGAAGTCCAAATGAAATATAGCCCATCCTTGCCCGATAATGTCCAGCATTGGAAAGTTTTTGAGGACGATGCTGAAGTTAATAGATTCCTGCAAGTCATTGATGAGTTTTCCGAAATGCAAATTGACCAAGAAAATGAAGCCTTGGAAGAAAGCCCTCAATTCTAGCTTAGAAATCAAATTGGCAAAGATAGCATTGTTCAACTGCCCAACAATAATATACCCAAGGGTCTCATTCCATTAGAAAATCTATTTGACCAGAATGATGTGCCTTATAAAGCTGCCCAAAAAGAAGATCAATCTGCAGTCTGTAAACATAATATAGGGAGTCCAGATCAACCGAGATACATAAGTCTGTCTACTCACATGTTTGCTGCCCAAAGTGCCGAATACTCCAATTTAATGAAGCAATTTGTTGATGTCTTTGCCTGGGAATATAGTGACCTGAAAAATTATGATAAAAAGATTATCCAGAATAAAATCCCTTTAGAGAAATACACCATCCCTTTCAAGCAGAAGTTGAAACCAATAAATCCTTTGCTCCTTCCTTTGATTGAAAAAGAAATAAAAAAGTTGTTGGCTGCAAAAATCATAGTCCCTCTCAGATATTCAAAATGGGTAGCCAAATTAGTGGTAGTAAGGAAGAAAAGTGGAGAAATCAGATTCTGTGTCAATTTCAGAAATTTAAACAGATGCTCTAAGAAAGACAACTATCCTTAACCAAAGATGGAGAATTTGCTGCAGAAGGTCTCAGGAGCCAAGGTAATGTCTTTCCTAGATGGATTTTCAGGCTATAACCAGATTGTTGTACATCCAGATGACCAAGAGAAGACTGGATTCACCAATCCTTAGGGCACTTTTATGTATTCCAAGATGCCTTTTGGATTGATGAATGTTGAAGCCACCTTTCAGAGAGCTATGGATATAGCATTTGTGGGGGAGAAGGACAAATTTGTCCTTATCTACCTTGATGATATAACAGTATACTCCAGCAGCCATCAAGACCATTTGCAGCATTTGAAGAAAGTGTTCCTGAAGTGCAGGAGGTTTGGGATTTCAGTCAATCCTAAAAAATCACAATTTTCTTTAGAAGAAGGCAAGCTGTTAGGACATGTTGCTTCTGTTGCAGGTGTCCGAATTGACCCAGAAAGAGTAAAATCAATACAGACTTTTTATGTCCTGAGATCAAAGAAGGATATCTAGTCCTTTCTGGGTAAAATAAATTTTGTAAGGAGGTTTATCCCAAATTTTGCAGAACTTGTAAAGCACATCACATCCATGTTGAGAAAGGGGTCAGAGATAAAGTGGACTGATTCAACAAGAAAATCCTTTGAGTCCATTAAGAAGCTATTATGGAGGCTCCCACTTTAATAAGTCCAGATTATAGCAAGGAGTTCCATATATTTTCATTTGCCTCTGAAGACACCCTTGCAGTAGTTTTATTGCAACTAGATGAAGAAGGCTAAGAGCATCGAGTGGTTTTTTTTCAGCAAAACATTGAGCGATGCTGAACTGAGGTATGATATTGTGGAGAAACAAGCATATGCTCTTATCAAGTCTTTGAAAGCTTTCAGAGTTTATATCCTACATTCCAAGATAATCGCATATGTACCCTCTGCTTCAATAAAAGATGTCTTAACACACTGTGATGCTGATGGAAGAAGGGCTAAATGGATTGCAAAGTTAATTGAATTTAATATAGAATTGAAGCCCACCAAGATGGTCAGAGGTCATGGCCTGGCCAAGTTGTTAGCTGAAGAAAATTGCAGAACGCTGGATATAAATCTCATGGGCACAATTGCAAAAAATGGTCAAACAGAAGAAGAAGAAACAGCTGAACCAGAAAAGAATCAGACACTGGCCGAAAATCTAACTTCTTGTGATTGGTACTCTGCAATAGCTAAATTCTTGCTAAAGCTAGAAATCCCTCCAGGCTTTACTCAAAGTCAAGCCAGAACTGTTAAACTTAGGGCAACAAAGTATTGCATTCATGAAGATCTGCTCTATTGGAGGGACCGATATGGAATTCTTTTGAGGTGTTTGGACAAAGAACAATCCATTGAAGCCATGCATCAGTTTCATTCCAACATGTGTGGAGGGAATCATTATTGGAAAACTATAGCCCACAAAATTCTCAGAGCTGGGTACTATTGGCCCACCTTGTTTTCTAATGTCTTTTCATTTGTTAAATCTTGTGACATGTGCCAAAGATTTGAAGGAAAGTAGCAATTGAAGTCGTTGCCCTTGAAACCAATACATGCTAATGGACCTTTTTAGTAATGGGGCTTGGATTTCATTGGAGAAGTTAATCCACATTCCAGTGACCAACACAGATGGATCTTAGTTTCCACTGATTACTTCACCAAGTGGATTGAAGCAATCCCTACCAAAAAGGCTGATCATAATGTGGTCATGAAGTTTTTTACAGAACACATCTTTATCAGATTTGGTTGTCCACATAAATTAGTCACAGATAATGTAGCATCTTTTAGGGGAAAATAATAGGTGGATATGTGTCATTCAATGGGCATTAAACTGGTTCATTCCACCTCATATTACACTCAAGGCAATGGTCTAACAGAATCTTCCAACAAAATCCTGATAAGAATAATCAAAAAGCTGCTGTAAGATAATAAAAAGAACTGGGATTCTAAGCTCAGATATGCACTGTGGGTTGACAGAGTGACCATTAAGAAATCCACAGGTAATTCTCCATTCAAGCTGGTATATGGCACTGAGGCTATGTTCCCAATTCAATTAACTCTCCCTGTGGCAAAGTTCCTGCAACAAGAACATAATGAGGAGGAAGACATGGAAAAAAGGATCACGGATTTGGCAGAGGTACATCAAACCAGAGAACAACTGGTTGAAAAGTTTGCAACACATCAGAAGAAGGTCAAGGAAGCTTTTGATAGGAAGGCCAAATTAGACAACTTTCAGGTGGGAGACTTTGTTTTGAAGTGGGATGCATTGAAAGAGAAAAAGGGCAACCATGGGAAGTTTGATGCCTTTTGGATGGGGCCTTTTATTATTTCACAGATCCAAGGGAACAAAACCTTTATGTTGTAGAGTATGGGAGGAGAAGCAGTTTTTGAAGGCCCAGTTAATGGGCGTTTTTTGAAAATTTATGTTATTTAAGGTCTCTTGGCCTTAAGGTTGTAAATATGTTATTTTATCAGTTTTTAGTGTAGGTTCAGTCAGACTCCATGCCCAATGGAACACTAGGAAATTTTGTTAATTGGTTTTCACAGGAAAGGCATTGATCTGCAGGTTCTTGAGACCTCACAGGGAGGATCTCATCCCCAGAAGGAGCCAGTGTTAGCTTTGCTACATACTTTGATGATTCAAGGGTCAAATATAGATCTGGCCGTGTGTTTAGGCTAAAAGGGAGCTCGCAGCAGTCTGTTTTATTCTTCCCCTCCATTTTCCTTACACTCTCATTACCCCCACCACCTTTGTTTTTCCTCCAAAACTCTGTATAAACCCTGTTTCTCCAAGCCCTGAGCACAAAGCTTAAGCCCCCGCACGACCATATTCATGTGATCCCACACTCCCATAGTCCATCACCACCTTTTGAACCCAGCCGTCGATCACCACAACTTGATCTAACAGTCCCCGCTGCAATCAACGATCGATCCACCCATTTATTTCCTCCACCGTCTGATCATCTACCGTGCAATCCAGCGGTATCCGCTTCTCCCGCGACCATCAACTAACCACCCATTAACCCGTGATAAAGTGGTTTCTGCCATGTCCCTTCTGCCACATGGCATGCGTTGAATGGGATCGCGCGCCCGCGTACGATTACCACCCGACCCCCGATGGCGGTGCGGGGAATACCACTTACCGCACGAACCGTTTTGGCACTCGTTATCTCTCATTTACCTTCGACTCCCGATAGTCGTTAGATCTACTTGCTTGAGATCCAATGGCCTGTGTCCATCCCAATCCCGTATCTCCTGATTCCTCCTGCAAAACGATCCCCGCCGTCCATCTGCACGATCCAACGACCAGATCTTCCTCCTCCATTCATTCGCCATGCAGTCTTTGTGTTCTCGACCTGTACCATGAAGCCGAAGGACGAAGGTGGCCAGTGTTCAGTACTCTGCGAAGTTACTCCTCAACAATTGCATTCAAGAGCAGTATGACCGAGAACGAGAAGGATGTGCCTCGAGCAGATCACAACATTTATCAGTTATGGAACTTCTTCTATACAACACTCCATCTGCTCAAGAAGGACAACAGAATATTAGAAAAGATCAAATTCATTTATTAAAGCAAGCAGTTTGCAGCTAAAGACTCCATCAGGTAGTTAAAGTGGTTGGTGGTCCATTATGACCTCTCCATGCATAGGATAGCAGAATGTTTTTGTAATCAACCTCTATATATATCCAGAAAACAGATGTAATCAGGGTTGATGGTTGTAATTTTGATGTAATGTTCAACTTCTAGAGACTGTAACTACTTTGATACTTGCAGCGTCTGGTCTTCATTTTCAGCTAATACAAGCTTCTTTTGCTGTTAATTGCTAACTTTCCATTTCTACTCTGTTCTAGGTTGTGCCTGTTATGAATTTGTTCATGTGCTCTTGATATTTAGAATTATAGGGGCTGCCATCCCACCTCTGTGTTGAAGTCTAGTATGTATCGTTGAATGTGTTATGCAGGTTTCTGTTTACTTAGTCCCAGAGAGCTGTCATCCTGTCTGTGCATTAGGGAATATATTTGTTGACCTCTTTACTGGTTGCAGCTGGCCATCACATGGTCTTGTGCATCTGCTGGTGTGGTCAGTATTCTCCATGTTCACCTAATCCTCAAACTGTGAGTAATTGGTGGTATAAAGCCTTGTAGTCTGGGGGTGTTCACCCATGTCTGGAGTTAAGCATAGTAGAAGTGTTTATCTGGCTTGAAAAGGCATCATTCCTTCCATTCATCCGTTTCCAACATTAAGTTGAGTTTGTGATGTCTCGAGCATCTCCGAGCTACAACCTAGGAGAGTTTCTTGGGGTGATACACTTCCCATATTAGATTGCAACAAAGCTAATGCTTGCCAGTGTTACGTTTCTCTAGATTTGTGATGCCTTTTTTCTATTCTTGGGCTCTTACTCTGACCCACTCTTCGAGATTTATGTTGTTAAGGAATTTTTCGCCAATAATTGTTTTCGAAGACCTTCACCTTTGACGGCTCTCTTGAGATTTTTGACCAAAAATTCGAAGTTGAATATTTCAATATTTTTGATACCCCAACCCCCATCTACGCCATATTGGGGGATGGCATCAAAACACACCAAGTGGATTTTCTTGACTTTCCTAGCTCCTCCCTAGAGAAACTTTTCAATTATAACACACACACACACACACATATATATATATATATATATTTTATAACTATTTTGGTAAAATTAAACACGCACATCCAGTATATTGAGATGCCCTATAGGACTACTTTGATCATTATCAAATGATCACCCATAATCAGCCATTTGCGTTCCCAAAGTGCCAGTCTTTTTTCAAATTTTTAGAGTAGCCAATCCCAATCCCTGCATTTGTATTTGTTTGGTTTGAGATTGAATCCCAGGTATCTGAAGGCATCATCCATCAACCAGATTTCTACCTCAAATAAGCTAGCGATCTCACATATTTCCCTTGTCTCTGGTCTATCCGTAATGAGCTTTGACTTTTCTTTGTTCATGAAGAGCTGAAATGCTATACCAAATTTTGTAAGGATGTGATATAATTTCCTCCACTCTGAAATTTTAACAACCCCAACTAATATCACATCATCTACAAATAAAGGTGTGAAATATTGGTGTGCCTAGTAACTCTACACCCAACAATTAGACCTCAATCTTTGGCACCTAGTATCCCCCTGCTCAAACCATCTATCACCAGAATGAAAAGAAAAGAGGGGAGTGCACATCCCTGGTGTAGACCCCTAAAAATATTGAAGAATTCTAATGGTATTCCATTAATGAGCACTTCCATTTTCACTGATGTTATGTAGGGCATTATCTAGTCTATATATCGGCAACCAAAGCCAATCTTATGTAGGGTTAGTCTGAGGAGGTCCCAATTTACAAAGTCATATTCCTTATTGAGATCAATGCTCATAAGGAAAGCCCCCAATCTACGCTCTTTGATCGAATATAAACATTCTTGGGTAATTTCCACTGCATCTTGTATCTACCTGTTAGATAGAAAACTAAACTATTCAGGCATAATATGTATAGAGAATCTTCTTAATTCAGTTAGCAATAAGTTTAGATACCACCTTGTATAAAATATTACATAAGGAGATAGGCATGAAATCAAAAAACAAAGAAGGATTATAATTTTTATGTATAAGGGATAAGAATGTAACATTTATAAAACGCATGATGTATCATTTACACTAAGATTCTTCAGCCATCTCTAGGAGTTGTGTCCCCATTATATCAAAGAAATGGAGGAACGATTCAACTAGACATCCATCTAGGCTAGGACTATTGTCCCATACCAATGCTTTTAATACCCCTAGAAGATCCTCCCTAGATATATGCTTATCCATTTGTTCCTTAATCTCCTCATTTACCATGTTGGGAAATAAGTTGGTGAACTCCATCTGCTCTTCTATGTTTGGATCCTCATTTTCCTGAAACTAGTTTCTATAGAAGTATATGGCCACCTTAAGGATGCCCTTCTATTTGGTGATGACCTTGTCATCCATGTCTTTGATATTCCAAATTGAATTGGACCTCTTTCCTTTAGATGCCACACTGTGAAAATACTGGATATTCCTGTCCCACAGGGGCTTCAGTCAATGAACCCCTCACATACGTTGTGCGTTCATGGCATATTAAACAATATGCTTAATTTGACTATATATTGGAAAATACCTTTAAAAGCCACATTATTTAACCCCCTACCAATATGAATCCAATACACCTTCCCAATTAAAAAACCCCTACTTTCACTAACATTAACATTACAGGTATGATATTATAGGTATCCATTTTTTCATTAACATTTTTTATACCCCTTTATATTTTTTCATTAACTTTGAACTCCATTTTTTATACTTGCCAATATGAAAACCTTTTACCCACTATATATCCCCCAATATATTATGTCACATTTTCCTGAATATATATCCCCCAATATGAATGCACGTGGTATGGTATTTATCCCCCAGTGAAGCCCCCATGTCCTATCCCTTGCCTCAACCCATGAAACTCTACTTTTCAACCTCCACTCATCCACCTGTAACTTCATAATATTTCTCCTCCTAAAAGCCAAATCCAGAATCTCTTTCCTTGTGTATTCTATGAGAAATTATGGGTGTGATGGGCCTTTCAAGTCAACAATTTTCTAGTCGATTCTATTAACTCTAGTTTTTTCTTTTTTCCTCATTTTTACCCAAGAAATGACTTCTTACTTTAATCTACTCAGTTTAGTGAATAGAATATTCATTTTTTACAAAGATGGATTCACCACAATATTGGACCAAGAAGCCTAAACCAATCCTTCGAAGTCCTTTTCTTTCAACCACATGTGGTTGAACTTGAAGGGTAAGGCTTTATACTTAGATTCCCTAGTGCATTCTAAGAAAATGACTTTGTGATCCAAAATTTCTGTAGAGAGGATCCATGAAGTTATATTATTAAGTCTTTCATGAAGAGAAGAATGCACTAGAAAGTGGTCCAATCCCTTGGAAATTCCATCAGCGCCAGAGAAACCGTTCCTCTAGGCTTGACCCATTAGGAAGGAAGCTACATAAATTAGCAATATTTGACCAAATAATATCTTAAAGTATTCTGCTAATGGGTCTCTTTTTCCTTTGGTACCCCATATCTCACTCTCATCTAATGTTAGATCCATATCACCCAAAATTATTAAAGAATGGATTTCCAACAGCCCACATGAATCCAATCATTCCCATAATTCCTTACGATTGGTGTATGAAGCATATACATTCAGGATTCAAATGTGATGAGAGGATCCCCTAAAATACCTAGTTAGAATGATTCCCACAAGGTATTTGTAAGCAACGAGGGAGAATAGATTGGGATCCCACGTCGTCGCCAATCCCCTAGATAATCCAGGTGCACTAACCACACATACCTCCCATACAGGGCATATTTTCAATAGGAAATCCCTATTTTTTTCTTTATCTAACACAGTTTCTTGGATGAGAACCATTGAAGACTCTTTTGGTAAAATGGTATTTCTTAGGGATCTCCTTTTGTGGGATGATCCCATGCCCCTAAGGTAAAAAACATTAATTTCATTATGGAGGACTAACAATGGGTATATCGCCTCTAAGGACCCATGTGATTGAATATTCAATCATACCTATATTTTTATTGGGACAAGGATCAAAGGTAGGATATATGGCCTCTTTTGTGGCCTCCGAGAAGCATGAATTGAGCTCCGTAGAAACCCCTTCACAATCTGATATTTTTCTGTACTTTGTTCCTTTTTTATTTCTGGTTGTCACATTCTTCCTTGACTTCGAGCTCATGAACATATCCTTCTCTTGAAAAAATCCTTTCTTTATGGTCAGTGGTTCTAGACCAAAGGATCTATCAAATGTTATTACTTCGAAGTATATATCCATTGAGAGGGGAGAGAAATACTTCCCTTAAGGAATTCTACTTCAGATTGATGAGGATGTAATTGGCCAAGACATTTGTGAGTTGTCAACAATCTTCCCACTAGAACCCTTATAATTCACAGGTGCAATATTTCTCGGGCCCAAATCATGCCCTTCTTTAGCATGAGTTTCACAAATCGTAATCATGTACTAGCCCCAAGCACCCCCCCTTTAAATTGTGCAGTAGGTTGGCACTGTCGAGGGAGCGATGCTGGAAGGTGGAAGACGTCTTTGTAGTGTTGCCTTTGGTCGCTATATTTGGATGCTCATTGTTCCCAACTACTCTATGACATTCCATTACTCTTTCCTCTTTGGGAACCTCATAAGATAGCATATGGCACCCACCACCCAGTTTCAAAGGGCAGTCAACAATCAAATGTATAGTGGGGTGGCATCCCAAACACTTGAAGCGTACCCCATAGAAGTCAATTTGTTGACAAATGGAAAAATACCCACACTGGATATCCAATGATTCCAAGATCCCTCTTGAATAATCAACTTCTACTAGGCACCAGGAAGCTCCTTTGTCCAGCGACCCCATGCATCCCTCATTCATGCAATAAAATTAACCAATTTTATTTGTTGTTTCCCTAATAGCTTTATTTGACCAAAGTTCCAGGTGTGGACCCAAATTTTTTTCCCATAAGATATTCCTCTTAGGAACCTCCTTAATGGGGTTGAAACCAACAGTGTAATGCTAGAGTGAGAGGTACCCTCTGCCTTTAGCCCATGGGAGATGGATGGTCTACTTAACATCTTCAACCTTCAAAAGATGGAAGAAAAACCAACCATTCATTAGGACATTGACTTTAGGTCGGTACTAGAGAATGAGAGACCAACTTGAACCAATCCACTCTTTCATTTGTGATCCAGCAATTTTAATGAACTCCCTACGAGCAATAAGAGCCCTTTGATTTAGCCTCACCAAACTATCCCAGTATACGTTGGCGACAAGAGTAATTCTTTGTATTTTCTCAGATACTTTGATGGGAGTAATTTTCCTATTTTGGATTAATTTTCATGTTTGGAGTTTTTATTTGTTACAACCTCGTGTCCCAAAAGCTCATACTCTGGTATTTACCCCCTCCCATCCGCCATGGTTAGATATATGCAAGGGTTGTACAAGTTCTCTCTCACATTATGCCACATTCTTCACCTCAATGGTGACTTCTATCATCTCTTCCTGTCTAAAATACGATGATACATTGATGACTAGCCTTCCATGTCATTCGAAGACTTAACCTCACTACAAGACAACTGGGTAGTTCAATGTACTCAGTGATTAGATCGATCCCAAGTTCTTTTGAAACGATGGTCCAATAAAGTAGAGGCGCATGGGTCAAGGTTGGTTGCTCCTAAACCTTCCCTCTAATGAATACCAAACTTTTTTGGAGGAATATTAACATGACACCAAAAGTTATAAGGTTTCTCCAGGTCCACTTTTCTATAGAAAAATAAATGAAATAATGATACAATCATGTGATTTTTAAGAGTGAATACATGAATGACTATTTGTAGGCGCACCAGTATTTACCCTATAATTGGTAGATTCTTCTTATCTTTGGATATCATAGCATTGACCAGGGCATATTGTAGTAGTTTATATTTCCTTAATTTCTAGAAATCTCATTTCATCCTAGGGAAGAAGTAGGGAAAAATATCTTTCATCTAAGAAATATTATCCATCAAACCCTTACTAATTACATGTGAATTCATAGATTTTCCATCACAATGGACTTTTTGTCTTTGATAGCTAGGGTTACTAGGTCTTCTATAAGATATAGGTCTATTACCTTTGACACATAATCCAATATCATAGCCTTGTTCTTCATATATTTTTTAAAGTTGTCTAAATATTTCCTTATCTAGATATACATGGCATTGAACTCCACATGGTAAAAAAAATGTTTCCTTATATTAAGAAATTCTTTGATGATTGCACCCTATAGTACACTTTTTAAAATAATTGTCTCGTTTTTCAATTTAGAAAGCTCCATGGAATTCTCATACCTTGGTTTCCATTCATATGTATCCTCAATATTAGTCATGTTGGTTTTGGTTATTGGTAATGCACTCTTTCTCATTTTTTGAGGTTTTTTCTTTCTTTCTAGATCCACTTTCAACTTGCTATCAGCCTCCAAATACTTCTACAACAATACATCATTGACCAGTTTTAAACGATGAATCATTTATGCCTAGATTTACATTGACATAAGTGTGTGGCTTTGAGATGATTTTGCCTTTACATTTTATAGCTCTTCAATTGCATCCTATAGTATATGAGTAAAAAACATAGCAATATTGTTAACCCCCTACAATCTATCAACTTCAATAGAAAAAAAAATATTTTTATAAGAGAAGCTTGGCATTCTCAACATCTAGTTAATTAAATTCTTCCTCAACTTGTTTCTTATCTCTAATTACCAGGTACACTTGAGGGTAGTATAGGAGGTTAGTTTATTTCTTGATATTTTATATTTCTATTTCCTTTTTCTAAAATATGATGTTAACTTCTTTTTTAGCACATAAATCCTTTGCAATCAACACTAACACAAACTTAAGAC